>OZ004683.1:10214137-10814137 GCA_963924505.1 Agonopterix alstromeriana
GACTTACTTTAGAAACGTTACAGTTAGCGTTACACGGTATTTATATAAATGTAAAAAAAACAATGAATCGACTTTTTGAAATATTAGTCGGAAACGCACAATATTCTTGAAAACATTTTAGTGAAAATCAAACAATACAAAATGGCGAACAAATACAATCTCTTGACATCCTCTGACAACTGCAAAACTCTACTGGTTTCTGATTTTTTCCATTATACGCCAAGTGATGACGTCACAAACGAAAATATACCCTTAAGCCAATAGGTAGCTTACCTTGAGAGCAATAGCACAGTTGACAATGGAATGCAGCACTCTCGTCTCGCGACCCGTCCACAGTTTAATAGACTCTAACTTGTCCTGCTCTGTTATGTTCCCCGTGCCATCTTCTGTCTTACTCTCGCGGAGGTTTGACAGCATCTGAATAGAAATGTAAGTAGATATTAATAGAGGAAGGCTAATCATCAACAGTCTCTATATCGGGCCTAAAGGTACGGGCTTATTACAACGGGCCGAATCGGGTCGGGCCGCAGCGCAAAAATCAGCCCTAATATTTCTAAAAAACGATAATAAAAACTAGTTTCTTGTATGAGGACCCTTAATTTTCAACTTTTTGGCATTTTATTATTTGTTAGCAAATCCGTCATAATAACGAACATTTTGTGAAATTTACACAAATTTAATAAAAATCTAAAACATTCAAATTGAGGGAGGTGTTTTCAAAAGTGTTAATAAATGAAAAGGTACCTAATGATCGTCGTTAACGATGGCTTACGACAATCTTACGAGAGTCTTATAGAAGAGTAGAATAAGTTTTAAGCGACGATCAACATACAGGGTCCTTCTTAATATGCTGACACTTTTTTAAGGGGATGATCAGACCGTCAAACTGAACAACTTTCTCTACGGCACTATAATGGAAATCGCGAAAAAAAATCAGCTGTTCAATACAAAACTGCAAACATACTCGAGTCAAATGTATTGGACAGCTGATTTCGATGTTGGTCCCAAAGTTGTTCAGCTTGACGGTCTGATGATCCCCTTAAAAAAGTGTCAGCATATTAAGAAGGCCCCTGTATAGACACAACTGTTTCTCACCTTCTGTATGACATCCAGCATGACATAAAGCCTGTCGATGGCTTCCTCCGGCTTCCCGACATGCCCCGGCAGTTCAGCGACTAGCAAGCGCAGTGAGAACGGCACTAGGGAACCGGTTCGATTCTCGTACATGTCGGGGTAGAACTGACGGAAATAATATGATTTTAGAACAAAGATGAGAGGGAGTGGGCAAACAGGTCCAAACTTACTTTAGTAATTCCAGCGTAATTCTGGTTTTAAAACATTTTTATAAATATTAAAATGGACTGATCGATTCACAAGACAGAAGTTAACACAGATATTTATGTAACAGTACAGATGATATTTCGGGGAAAAACTATTTTAACCGGTCGCAGGTTGGTTGTAGCGTTTGCGACGTGTTTTTTTATAGTATACGTATCTTATAGAACATGTCACGCTTGGTGAAGTCAACAAATGGCTCGGCGTTCTTCACAAGCGGCTCATGTAGCCTGATCATCAACATGACTGTGAACCTGGCCAGCTAGAGTTACAGCGTACGCGGCGTGAGTTTAGATTGTATACGAGCTCGGCTACCGTCACCAGCGGCTCGTTGTAGCGTACGCGGCGTATGTTTAGATTGTATACGTACCTCATAAAACATGTCAGGCTTGGTAAAGTCTGCAAAGGGCTCGGCTTCTTGCACCAGCTCGACTCGTTACGTGTGCTTAGATTGTATACGCACCTCATATAACATGTCAGGCTTGGTAAAGTCTGCAAAGGGCTCGGCTTCCTGCACCAGCTCGGCTCGTTGCGTGTGCTTTGATTGTATACGTACCTCATATAACATGTCAGGCTTGGTAAAGTCTGCAAAGGGCTCGGCTTCCTGCACCAGCTCGGCTCGTTGCGTGTGCTTTGATTGTATACGTACCTCATAAAACATATCAGGCTTGGTGAAGTCTCCGAAGGGTTTGGCCTTCTGCACCAGCGGCTCGTGTAGCCTGATCCTCAGCATCACTGCGAACCTGGCCAGTCAGAGTTACAGCGTACGCGGAGTGAGTTTTGATTGTATACGAGCTCGGCTACCGTCACCAGCGGCTCGTTGTAGCGTACGCGGCGTGTGTTTAGATTGTATATGTACCTCATAAAACATGTCAGGCTTGGTGAATTCTCAGAAGGGTTCGGCCTCCTTCACCAGCGGCTCGTGTAGCCTGATCCTCAGCATCACTGCGAACCTGGCCAGCCAGAGTTGTAGCGTACGCGGTGTGAGTTTAGATTGTATACGAGCTCGACTACCGTCACCGGCAGCTCGTTGTAGCGTACGCGGCGTGTGTTTAGATTGTATACGTACCTCATAAAACATGTCAGGCTTGGTGAAGTCTCCAAAGGGCTCGGCTTCCTGCACCAGCTCGGCTCGTTGCGTGTGCTTAGATTGTATACGTACCTCATATAACATGTCAGGCTTGGTAAAGTCTGCAAAGGGCTCTGCTTCCTGCACCAGCTCGGGTCGTTGCGTGTGCTTAGATTGTATACGTACCTCATATAACATGTCAGGCTTGGTAAAGTCTGCAAAGGGCTCGGCTTCCTGCACCAGCTCGGCTCGTTGCGTGTGCTTAGATTGTATACGTACCTCATAAAACATGTCAGGCTTGGTAAAGTCTCCAAAGGGCTCAGCTTCCTGCACCAGCTCGGCTCGTTGCGTGTGCTTAGATTGTATACGTACCTCATATAACATGTCAGGCTTGGTAAAGTCTGCAAAGGGCTCGGCTTCCTGCACCAGCTCGGCTCGTTGCGTGTGCTTAGATTGTATACGTACCTCATATAACATGTCAGGCTTGGTAAAGTCTGCAAAGGGCCCGGCTTCCTGCACCAGCTCGGCTCGTTGCGTGTGCTTAGATTGTATACGTACCTCATAAAACATGTCAGGCTTGGTGAAGTCTCCGAAGGGTTTGGCCTTCTGCACCAGCGGCTCGTGTAGCCTGATCCTCAGCATCACTGCGAACCTGGCCAGTCAGAGTTGTAGTGAACGCGGCGTGAGTTTAGATTGTATACGTACCTCATAAAACATGTCAGGCTTGGTGAAGTCTCCAAAGGGCTCGGCTTCCTTCACCAGCGGCTCGTGTAGCCTGATCCTCAGCATCACTGCGAACCTGGCCAGCCAGAGTTGTAGCGTACGCGGCGTGTGTTTTGACGGACGGTGCATGCGGCCTACACCTGACGATTCATTAGTTTTTAATTCTTTATTTATTTAATAAGGGGCTTAAAGCTTAGGGCTATGCCAGCCCTATCGTGCCTTAACCTAAATGCTCCACATTAAATTAAAACTTAAAATGATGACTAACTATATACAGGGTCTTAGGGTCAACAGTGCATTACTTTAAGGGGTGATTGTACCAATGGGTCAGTATAATGATACTGACCAACTTTCCCTAAGAAACAAATAGGAAATTGGAAATAAAAATCGACTTTTCATACAAAATCAGCTAATTGCATTTAGAATGAAAAGTCCGCAATTATTTTTGTGAATTTTCTATAGGTTTCTTAGGGAAAGTTTTTCAGTATCATGGGTACAAATTCATCAATCACTCCTTAAAGTAATACGTTTATATGTTTACCCTAACACCCTGTATAAAACTAGAAGTAAAAAGGTACACAATTTTTGCCACCACCACAGAACCAGGGTCTAAAAACTGTATACCCGCTAAATTTTATATTTCATGTTTACTTATTTGTTACTGACAACAAAATACGATAAAACTTGTTGCATTACAAATTAGTAAATAATTTTGAAGACAAAAACTCTACCTCTTTTTTATTTTGCATACGCCATATTAAAATAATATAGCCTATGTCACTCTCACAACTTTTACGAATCTAATGACATCTCAAACGTTAAAATCCAGGCCATGCCAAAGAAATAGACATACAAACATACATACGCTCGAAAAACATAACCCTCCTTCTGGCGCAGTCGGGTAATTAAAGTAGACACGTAGAACACACGTAAAATAGTTATTTTTTGTATATTTAATTTACATCTATTAATAATTATAGCCCACCCATTCACCTTAGTAACCCATTTATATGAATAAACTTTCAGATTTTTATTATTAGAGGTTTTCAAATATAAATAATACTTTGACTATTTACAATGTGTTAATGAATAAGCGCAAAATCTCATACACCCCAACTGATTTATAACAAAACAATTAGATTGAAACAATAATTGCATTATTTTCATGATTAAAATTTAAAGTTATTAACATTTTAAGTTTTGAGGCAATAATGATTTGTTATCATTTCAGCAATGAATGAAAGCGCTAACGTGATCATGGATACATTTTAAGAATCTTGTTTTGGTAGTAAGTAGGGTGATAGTGCCCGAGCGGTGGGTTGAGACCGAGATCAGTAAATTTTAAATTTTTCAAACAAATTATTTAATATTTTGAAAAAAATTACCTATGTTGAAACCATGATAATTCGATTCTGCTCTCGATTCTAAACATACTACTTTCTAGTTTTGCGTTAATTCATTAACAAGTTGTATATGTGGACTGGTTACGCATGTAATTCTACTAACAAACATTTCTGCCACTTTTTGCGGGGGGCGAGGTAACATGAAATCCGCAACTTTCGATTTCATTCCCCATAACTTTAGATTCTAATTTTGAATGTTAAAAATCATGAAAGTAGTCTCGTGTGAACCCCAAACGTTCTAAGTTCGAAGTTATTATTTCGCAATTATAGACAGTCTCGTTTAGTGATAAGGTGTTAAATTGAATGTAAATGCACAAGATCAATTGTGCTTATACCGTGACAAAGGGGAAATGCTACCGCAAGGCTAGTCCTCATAATAATTAGTCAAAGAAATAATACAATAAAATAAATCTTTCATTCGTATCTTAGAGCCACGATCCGTCGACAGATCGTAGCCCTCTCCAGACAAAAACAATTTTTTCACAACGCAACCATATGACAACATCACTACAAATTGAAACTCTTATCTAAAACTACGGAAGACGTTGATATCGGCATTTAAAATCGTATAGTGACATCTAGGGAGGAATAGTTTTAGTTCGGAATGTAAACAACATTAATACGTTGTTTGTGTACCCACACAGTTTGAGAACGGTGGATTTCATTTTACCCTACATTTGGTAATGTTAAATAATGTTTGTTTACACACTTTGTTGTCATCAGGAACGTTTATTATAAAAGTGTATCAGCCGCCGTAGTATGGCAGCGTGATGTAACGCTATCGCGCCTTCGCTCTCTTTCTATTTGCGCGCGAACGAACGAGATAAAATGCGTGATATAGCCGTATCACGTGCACCATGCTACGTCTTCTGCTACCTTTTCACGACTACACCGATTTTGATGAAACTTTTTTAGAGATACCTTAAATCCTGCTTGAAATATTTATACCTATATCCCTAGGTATAAATATTACAAGCAGACGATGTCGCAGTTAATAGGTAGTCTACAAACACATTAAAATAATCTTGGTGAAAATTAAAAATATATTTATAAAAACTAAATGTGGCTATGGACATGTAATAGAATGCGATAAGGTCTGTTTTTTGTGGACGCATCAAATACTGAACCGATTTAGATGGGGTTTTCAAAAAGCAAATGGCTTAGTTTGTGTTGTTATATGTTTTCAACTACTTTATTTTGCAGTGGTCTGCGCGTAGTATTTGAATAAATGTCTATCATAGAAGCTGTTCAGCGCTGACCTTGTTGCGCAGCGCTGAGCAGCGCCTGTGTGAGGTTGACGGCAGCGCGCAGGTAGCCGGTGCGCAGCAACTCGCGTAGCCCCGCCTCGTCGCGGCTGACGTGTTCAGCGCGCACGACCCCACGGCTGCCTGCCGAGCTTACACCGAGGTACTTTACTGCTACCTCGTGTAGGGCGTCCACCTTGGGAGATCAAAAGGTATGCGTATATTACGACGGGTCATATCAGGACGGAGCGTGCCGAATCGTAACGGAAAATGCGTACTTCGCACTCAAGTGAGTTGGCTCGGAATGCATTGACAGATTTTTAGTTTTACGTAATACTGCACACTACGACAGGCCGCATCGGCATGGCACGGAAGAATCCACCGCGCTTTAATGCGAACCGCTCCCGCACGGCAATAGTTCATAATAATAAATTGTACAAAAGCGATTTTGGCCGATTTTTGCATGACTCGCTGCAGCACGACCCGGAGTCTGTCATTATGAACTTACTTAAACTTACTCACTACCTTTAACCATTTTGAGGTGGTCAGGAACTTTGCTACAACTATATTTTTAGCATACTAACAACATAACAATAAACATAAAAAAAATAGGCACTAAATAATTATTGCCAAAAAAGGGTTGAATTGTCATTCTAAATATTTAGAAATTGTTGTATTTTGAGATGAGCTACATGAAACGCCCGCTAAAAATCTAGACGTCCATAGGTGTTCCAAGATAGTTGATAACTCACCAATTCTTCTTCCAGAACTAATCCAGGCATTGTCAACGCTTCTCTATCAGGGAAAAATGATCCTTTTGGTGAAGTCTGGGCCTAGAAAAATTTATCAAATTACAATGAGACAATATTAAAGAAAGAATTTAGTCATTTTGGTCTTTATTTTTACCTTCATTAAAGTCTTTTTTGCTTCATCATTCGGTATCCAGGCATCTCTTCTTCTGTCGCCTTCTTTGTCCACTGGTTGATTCTATAATTTAGATGGAAATCATAAACTTTTAAAGTGATAATGCTTTCTCTAGGGAGATTTCTTCACAGCAGAAAAAAGATTTAATCAAAATACTTAATTATAAAATTGTCTAAAAAAATAGTAAAAATATCAGTCAAAAAAAAAACATTGAAATCATAACATTAGTTGATTGTCTTTTGGTCTTAGCTCGAGCTAAGCGTGGCGAAAATGTATACATTTTGACATACGGGAGTCCGAACTATGACTTACAAACTCTATGCATCAAACTGAACGACTTCTATTATGGGAGCAAACCAATCGGAGCAAAAAAAATCTGCTGTTGTATACATTTCAGTCAAGAAGGCACTGCAGTTTAGTATGCAACAAAAATTATTTTTTTTCAATCGATTTGATACCATAGTGACTCTTAGTTTAAAAGGATGCTAATGATATCAATTTCACCCTTTATACTATCTCTTCTCTCTTTTTTTCTCTAACTATTAGGAGCGGTTTATAAAGAAGACGGATAGTCAAAGTAACAATTATAAACCTGATAGTACATAGCATAGCATCATTCTGAGAATTACACCAGCACCACCAGGAGACGTCACCTGGAGGCGCAGGCGCGATTCTCCGTTACGACAAAAACGATGCAATGCTACGTACATGTTACTTTGACTATCAGCCACCGCCACATGTCTCTTCTGTATAAACTTTGGCTTAGGGAAAATCATCCTCCCATCATGTGACGGAGGGGGGAGGAAGCAAATATATGTATATTAAAAGAAACTGAATCATACTACCTTTATACTAAGTCCATCCATTGCTTCTGTAAGCATATTGGGGCTTGCAATACCACTTTTAGTCGGAACAATCTGCGGTTCCGGCCCAATAGTATCAAAAAACGTCGAAGGATCTGGCAGATTCACTGCTGGCAACGTCGTGGCACCACTCACAGTGGGCAAAACGTTTGAAAATACATTCGTCGTCACATCTTGCTCTACTCTGTGCTGACTGAAAGATGCCGTCATATCTTGGGGAAAAAGACTTGACTTTGTTGTTGGAATATCTGTTTATGAAAGTTTATAGATTAATCTTGATGTTGCAGTCCAAAAATGTATACTTTAGTGAGAATTTTAATAGAAAATCGCGTTGAAAATTTACCTTCGGTGTCGCCTAAGTACACACTTTGTATCATTTCTGAGGGCGATGTACCGATTTCATCGAAAAACTGTGAAGCGGGAGGCGCTTCCGTCTCCTCGAAATACTGACTCAATGATGGCTTGTTATCCATTGTTACTGATTATTTATTTATTTATTTCAATTCACATATCACAAAAAAATTGCCAATGAATTTGATCCGTGATCGATCGATTTTTTGACACTGACAGTGACAGCTGTGGGTGACAATATTATTAAACGATTTTGAGGTAAAACGGAACGTGATTTTGTTATATTTTTAGCAAATTATCGCAATTCGCTATTTAAGACAGAGTAGGTAAAGGAAGTTTTGTATATCGCTTTCTCACCTCATTCCATAAATGATTTCACTATTTTCGAAAAATAAACACATTTCCATCTGACAGCTCTAAAAGTCAAAGCGTGACGAAAACTACGTAAATTAATCCTTAATTTTCATTTAAAATTCCATATGTTTACAATAATACTAAACAAATTCATGGGAAAACATTTGTGCAAATTATTACCGACCTAAAAACCAGCTTAACTACGTAAAATAAGGATATAATTTTCCGATAAATGTAGAATTGTGCTTTCATCGAAAATGTCTAAAATAAAGAAGTTAACGGGCTCTTTCCGCTATACCCAGTGGGATCCTTGTCTGATAACATCGCAGATAGTGGCAGTGCAGTCCGTTTTGTACCTCTCGCTGTGTTTGCTGGTCGCCATAATGCAGGACTTGACTGGCTCCACTAGAACATTGGATCATATTTTTGAATACCATGTAAGTACTTCCACTACCAAAAAGACTTGAAGACTATACTCCATTTCAAACAGCACAGATATTTAAAGGATATTTTGAATTACATAAACAGAGATTTGAAACACTTCCTCTCACATATTTGCAAATCAGAGTTGGCTAGAAAGCGAAAGGAAAATCTTTTCGTCCTTCTTAATAAGTAGATATTATTTCGGATGATCTGACCATGAAACTGAACAACTTAAGGAATTAGTCACCTCTTAATGAGATGTAAAACCATCTAACTTGAAGACGTGGTTAAAACATTGTAGTTAAAGATAAATATTAAAAGTGCCAAATTAAAAATCACTAAAATGCCTTGAGTTGGTTGGTATTTACAAAAACAAGTGTAAAATTAATAATTATATAATTTCAGGAACTTCATGTACGAGACAATGAAGGCCGCTCGATCATACTGGCGTTCATACTGAATGCTGTCATAGGCTCCTTGCTACTTTGGACTATTGTCGGCAGAACAAAACTGTGCTTGGACTTTAGGTAACTATCCTATTCTTCATCTAATTTGTCGTCTAGTTACTTGGTTTCATGCACAGAACATGAGGGGTTAGAAGTGCAAAGTAGGCGTGGAACGTGTCACCACAGGTTATGCAATGATTTGCATAACACCATAAGGTGCGCGGTGTGGTGCGAGCGAGAGGGCATGAGCAATTGTAGCAGCGTGAGTGGGAAGACAAGTGGCGACAGCCAAAGCAAAAGCGCTACTTTGCATTTCTAACCCCTCTTATAATGTTCTGTGGTTTCATGGGTCTTAACAAATCTGATGGTCTGGCATGGCAATGCGATAACATCGTGTTGGGTCTTCATTCTCTTTCTATTTGCGCATATCGAAGATAAAAGGCGCAACAAGGCTTCTCGCGTACATCATGTTAGGCTCTCTGGAGGGTAGGAGGAAGGAAAGTGGGCAACTTGGACCCGAACAAAAATGAGACTTATTATAAAATTTTTATTGTGGTATGAAATATGAATACTAGCATCTTCACTTTTTTACCCGAGTGTGCGACGCAAAGGAAGGGTAATGTGCTTATCAGCCTATGTATGTATGTACATGTAAGTTTGATTCTATGTGTCACACTAGAGACCAAACGCGTGGGCCGATTTTGATGATACTTACGTCAATCGATTCGTCTTAATATTGCAAGTGTTACTAAAGACATGACAGTACGCGAGTGATTGTGAAAAATAAAAAAAGAAAGTTGACGAACTATGTCAAGTTGGGTATCATTGAATAGGTATTTGAATCATCTTTAGGTTTCTCTTATCATTTTTCATTTTGAATGACCATTTAGTATATATAACGATTTAAAGTTGAAAAAACTAAAAAGTGTAATTTAGTATTCTATCTGTGAAAAATTACTTTTCAAAAATATTACTTGTCAAATATGTGTCGTAAGAGTAATGATGTATGATTTAAATATCTAATATTTGGCGCAACACAACCAACGTCGACGCTACGTAACAACAAAATTAAATTTTTCTTTCTTTTCACTTTTTTCTTTCTTTCTTTTTCTAATTCACACTGGCCAGAGTTTCGGTACTAGTGAAACGTGGATGTTCTGAGGTTTTAGAATATCTCTGACTGCCCTCTTCGGGGAATATACTCGTGAGCATATGCATGCATATGCAGGCTTTTTCTATTTTTTCAAAGCTTCTGTCACCCATAGTGACAATGCCAGCCTCATCACTTTGAAGAATCTTTTAATTTATCTAATGCAAGGGACCGACCCACAAACTGGTATAGGCTCACTGCTCTGATTCATCATCATCAGCCTTATCATCTTCCAGTGCGGAACATAGGCCTCTCCCAAGGCGCGTCACAAAACTCTGTCCTCTGCATTCCTCATCCAGTCGCTCGTTTTAAAGTCGTCTGTCCAGTGGGGCAGCAGGGCGTCCCACACTACGCCTACCAGTTAGCGGTCTCTCTGACACCCCATCGGTTGTCAGTTCTTCGGCAGATATGACCAGCACATTGCCACTTCAGCTTGATAATTTTGCGAGCTAAGACTGCTCTGATTGACAGAGGGGAATTAAAACTATTTGCATTGCATTATTTTAATAGTCTTGTCAGGGACGTCATTAAAAAATGCCAGGTTAAAAGTAGCCGAAATCGAAGGGAATGTATGAAAAGATGTATGGACTTAGAGGCAGCAAGAGAGGTGTGTCAGAACCGCCCAAAGTGGAGATCTATAGTTTCTGCCTACCCCTCTGGGAAAAAGGCGTGAGTTTATGTATGTATGTATTTTAATAGTAAAATCTCTTTATTCCAGCTGCACCTACCACGGCCTGCACTTACTAGCCTGCTGGGTTTATAACGGCAGTTTCCCCACAACATTCTCCTGGTGGATCCTCAATATCGCCTGCGGTGTTATCACATGCGTTGCTGGAGAATTCCTATGTCTCCGGACGGAGTTGCAAGCGATCCCGCTGAGCAATATTGGATCTAAAGTAGACTTATGAAAGTTAAGTTTGTGTTGATCTCTGAGTTTGTAGTTAATTTATTATTAAGACTGTTCTACAGTGAAAAATTATGTTAAAAATTCAAAGTATGGTGAACAAATTTCATAAATCTATAATCTCGACTTTGTATGAGAAATTGATAAGTGATGCTCAATACACGGTCTTTAATCAAAACCAAAATACGCACATGCGTAAACGAAAAAAAAACATTAAACATTTTTGGTGAAAAAATTTCAGTTCAAAAATTCAACATTGAGAAATTGATATGCGCCTGCGCAATACAAGGCTTTGGTTGGTATTGTATGCTGTGCTTATTTTAATAATAACTTATCATAAAATTGTTTTAAGTATTTAAAACATATGTATCTATCTATGCCTTCGTTTCTGAATCACTTATTAGCAAAATGACCTAAGCACCATAACATCCTATTATCAAAGTAAGAAAGTAAGTTATAGCCTGTAGAATCCCACTGTAGGGCAAAGGATTCCTTTCGCGAATAATGGTGAGAGGGAAGGGAGAGTAACTATTCGATAAGCCAGGTCAGAGACCTATAAAAGCGGCTTGAAAATTCTCTGACAGCAAGTGACCACTAACTTGCCTCCGCCAACATGCACTGGGCCCGCGTGGTGGAGCATGGCCCACTCCCTCTCACCTCCTATTATCAAATTGACCTAAAATCAAAACGTCCTAAAATTACTTTGACTAAATATTATAAGGACTAGCCTTGCGGTAGCATTTCCCCTCTGCCACGGTATAAGCACAATTGATCTTGTGCATTTACATTCAATTTTACACCTTATCACTAAACGAGACTGCCTATAATTGCGAAATAATAACTTCAAACTTAGAACGTTTGGGGTTCACACGAGACTACTTTTCATGATTTTTAACATTCAAAATTAGAATCTAAAGTTATGGGGAATAAAATCCAAAGTTGCTGATTTCATGTTACCTCGCCCCCCGCAAAAAGTGGCAGAAATGTTTGTTAGTAGAATTACACGCGTTAACAGTCCACATAATAATTAGTCAAAGCATACGAGTAATAATCTAACCGCATTATGTTTCCTAGAAGTGATTACATTTGTTATCACATGTGATTATGACAAGGTTCTAAGGTGGCCTACATTTCGAACTGGTGGACTACATATAGGGTCCTTCTTAATACGCTGACACTTTTTTAAGGGGATGATCAGACCATCAAACTGAACAACGTTCTCAATGGCACCAACATGGAAATAACGAAAAAAAAAACAGACATTCATACAAAACTGCAAACCTACTCGAGCTAAATGATTTTTTTTCTCGATTTCGATGTTGGTCCCATACAAAAAGTTATTCAGGTTGACGGTCTGATCATCCCCTTAAAAAAGTGTCAGCATATTAAGAAGGACTATATTTTATATCATTGTGAAGATATTGTAATCAAAGTTAATTTCCTAATAATTAGATAGAAGTTATCGTTATGTTTAAATTGTAAATATCAGTGTTAGATTTATATAATGAAATACTTGGTTATCTTGTAATAAATGTAAATAAATAGTTATTATATTGCTACTATACTGCTTTAATTTAGTGTTGAACCTCATTTGGCAGCACGGAATCGCATTTTTTCACGCTCCGTCCTTTTCTAGTCGCTCTGGAACGCCATTTGCTAGAGCGAAAAAGATAGCGGGAACGCGATAGCACCGGCAGTACTACGACTTTTATCGCTCTAGAAAATTACGCTCCTGAGCGTGAGATGAATAAAGCCCTTTACACGGTGTCTCTCGGTAGAGAGTAGTATATTCCTTGCACGGTGTTATGATGACTCTATGGTTCTTTTACGTTTGAAACTAAGAGATCCTTTCTCTTAGGTTTGAAAGCTTCCATTTTCATATTATTCACGGTCGCCAGAATATAATACAACATCGTCTGATAGAATCCCAATTTTTGGAAAGGGCTTCTGGGTTTTATTAAATGATACTTACATCATACAAGAAAGCATATGCTCACGACTATATTCCACGAGGGGGTAGTCAGAGATATTGTGAAACCTCAGAACATCCACGTTTCACCAGTAGTACCGAAACTCTGTCCAGTGTGACGGGGGGTGAGCCCGTCGCCACTTATAATGGACAGTGGGTACAATACATGCCTCCAAATTCAAGCATGCAGGTTTCCTCACGATGTTTTCCTTCACCGAAAAGCCAGTGGTGTTCCAAATCGTACATAAATTCCGAAAAACTCATTGGTACGAGTCGGTCTGGACGGGATTCGAACCATCGCCTCCTGCACGGCAGGCAAGGTTAGTCGCCACTGGACCACCACGGCTTTTTCATACAAAAAAGGGGTTTAAAATTTAAAAGACGAGCTTATTATTTAACTAATTTAATAACTTTAAAACAATACTCGTAACAAACTATCAGCAACACAATATTTTAAATATATCACAAAGTTTCACAATAACAACTAGCATAAGAATCATATTACTTTTATTTTGTCGACAAATATTGGAAACTAAATGTCGACGTTTTTCAAAATAGCTTTTAGTTTAATTTTACTGTTGCGGAAAATATTACAAGACCTAATTAATCCATTCGTTTTTATTTCTATCGACGGTTTTCTGACGGCAACATGCCTCGATGGATGGCGTTGACGTGACATGGGTCCATGGATTTATAACCAACTAGAGTTAACCCGCGACTTCGCCCACACAAATTATATCATAAAGGTATTATACCAGGAATAAGAGGAACTGACAGCTGAGAGAGCGAGATGTACCTAGCGGCACCACTGTTTAATAGAAAGAGATACGCGACGTAAGGCAATAGAACCGTTTTTGGGAACTTATCGACATAATCCAATAGTGTTAGTATATTTCTCAAAATAATCTAGGATTTCACTTTAGATTCACAATTATACACAGAACTCGAATTTTTACTGGTCTGATAGGGGGTGATAAATTCCCCAAAAAACGGTTTCATTTGACAACTCATGTCAGTTCCTCTATTCCTGGTAGCCCTTATACCTTTATGAATTATATACCAGAATTTAAGTCAGATCATAAGATATCAAACAAAAAAAGTTCATCAAAATCGGTTCAGTAGTTTTCGCATGATGCTCGCACAAACAAACAAAAATTCTAAAAAAAGGTTGATTTGGAGTCAGGTACACCTAAAAACAATATCGTCATATTTTTTTGAAAATATCTTCAATGTACAGACACAATTCTGTTGCAGTTTTATAATAGTTAAGTTAAAAAGATCGATCCATAACCTCATTAGTCCTTACAAGCATGGAAACACGAAAATTGACCATGGCTTTCGGTAATGTTCGTCCTTTCGTACGTGTCCGGCATCGATGTTTCTGATTTTACTTTTGGCCCTTTCTATCAATTTTAGTCGTTGGATTAGAAAGGGACAATGTTGATGTCAGAAATTACGACGGGTATTTACGAAAGCAGGACGAAAATATCGCCAAGTAGTATATTCATGTTTCACCGCTTGTAAGGCAGTCTGCTCTCCAGGTACAGACAATACCTATTCCAACTTCCTGCATGGATCCGAAGATACTAATTTAAGTAAAAAAGTAAAAAAGTCTGAGGCATCCGTTGACGAAGTATACAGGGTGTTAGGGTAAACAGTTGCATTACTTTAAGGGGTGATTGTACCCATGATACTGAACAACTTTCCCTAAGAATCCTATAGGAAATTCGCAAAAATAATTTCGGATTTTTCATACTAAATGCAATCAGCTGATCGAACGTTTGCATAAAACGTTTTTTTTTTCGAATTTCCTATAATTTCTTAGGGAAAGTTGTTCAGTATCATGAGTAGAATCACCCCTTAGAGTACTTAATGCAACTGTTTACCCTAACACCCTGTATCTCCATGTTTTCCCTTCTGATTAAAACAAAATTATTACATACATATACTCACACCTGTGTCTGTCCCATTGGGGCAGGCAGACACAATGGATCGCCATCGGCTACGATCCTGACACACCTCTTTTGCCTCTTCCACAGTCATAACGTTTCGTATACGCTTGTCGGTTTCGGGTTAAACAATTTTATTCGTATTTTATTAACAGCAAGTTTCCTCATCCATCTTTCATCAACGCCATCTATCGAGTCGTTTGGAACTATGTTTTCTTTCTTTCTGGCTTTCAGAAAATCCCCCATTAAACATTTTATCTAAGCCTAAGAGGAAGGATCTCTCTTTAAGACTAGAGTGAGCCATACCAATTGTAAAGTGTCCACTTTTTTTGACGTTTAGGTTTGAGTGTGTGGTGTCAAGTAGTATGGACAAAAGGCACCGAGTGACATATGGCCTTATGTTTACGGTCACTTTTCACACAACTAGCTCAAAAAAAAGTGGACAGCCGCATAAACAAATATCTATACTTCCATCTCCTTCTACTATTAAAGGTATGTCATAAGACAAAAGAGCCAACTACAATCGTAAATTTATGCGGACTCTATGGAGATCCTTCCTCTTAGATCTAGGCCTATTAATGTTGTCCGCAACAGGATTTTATCTACTTCTGTGCACTAGCGTTACAATATATTAGTGCATGTCTTTTATTATACTAAAATAATCACAACACTTATTAATTATGAACTAACAATGATTTACGTATATTTGTACACATTTATTTGAGAAGCATTCGATTGCGATCAGTAGTAGAATTAACACATATATTCTGTCGCTTCCTTGACAACATTTCTCGAGTCGACAAAGTTTTTTGACGAATAAATTATGTCAAAGACGTCCTCGAATCGAAATCTCAGTATGCAACTAAGGCCGAGATTCAGAGACGATTTTTTTTTTGTCTTAGTTCGAGCTAAGTAGGGCGAAAATGTATGGATTTTGACATACGGGAGTTCGAACTATGACTTAAAAATCGTCTCTGAATCTCGGCCTAAGAATACCTATACTCCATTCAAAATAGCAACGAAATTTTAAGGCTATTTTGTATTACAGAAACAGAGATTTGAAACACTTCCTCTCACTTATTCTTAGAACAGCTTTAGTAACATCCAAGATATGTCGGATTGTATATGTATCCAATAACATTACATTTGGTAATCAGAATTGGCCAGAAAGCTAAATAGGAATCCGAAAATCTCGTCGTCCTTATTTGGAATGAAGTCTAGGGGTGTACGTGTCTTTGTTTCATTATAAAGAAATATATTCAAATGATTTGTTTGGCCGCATCTTTTCTAAAGGAATAACGACTTACGAAGCGTTGGCAGATTCAGAAACATTAAGTCAAATAGGTAAGTAATATAGGATCATCAAATCTCCAAATAACCTCTCGGTAGAGAGTAGTCTTAGACCATATAACTAGGGACGAGGAGTGCGATTTTAGAAAGACACGTTGAAAATTACGATCGAATAATGCATAATCTCCATAGTAATATTGAAATTTCCAACTGCTGATTTGGATGTGACTTTCAAAAATCGCACTCCAGCCTTGCGTTAGGATTCCCCTCTGTCAAGTTACACGATCAATTGACCATATGCATTTACATACAATTTTATACCTTATCAGTAAACGAGACAGCCTATAATTGCGGAACAATAACTTCAAACTAGCCTAGTCAGGGGTTAACACGAGACTATTTTAACAATAAAAATTATAATCTAAAGTAATATAAAAGGCTTCTCGTCCCCCGCAAAAAGTGTCAGCAAAGTTTGTTAGTAGAATTACACGCGTAACTCGTTACTCGTCCATAGTTATATGGTCTAAGAGGTATATTCCTTGTGTCAAACACATCGATACAAACGTATTATCTTACTAAACAAAGGATGACATTAGAGGTAGATGAATATATTCGTGTTTCTCATAATGAAATAAATATTTCAACATTTTGTGCAAGTGATACTTTGTGAAACGGAGAGATAACAAAACTTTATTTATACAAATCATTTTGTTCACCAATTATTATTCTTGGCTGGGCTATTGCAAGGCTCGTTATGTAACACTGCGACCATCGCTGGTCTATTGTGTTCGCCCCAAACTCACCCATATTTTACCCATACATCCGAACTATTTTTTTTATCATTCTCGGGTATGCAGGTTTCCTCACGATGTTTTCCTTCACCGCCGAGCTAGTGATAATAATAAATACAACCGTACATAAATTCCGAAGAACTTAGTGGTACAGGCCAGGAATCGAACCGCCGCCTCGTGATTGAGTCGCTAGCTCTCTTCCGTATGGACTATCAACGCTCTTTTGTTCACCAAGCCCATAGCAAAATAGGCTCAATTTACACAAAACTGGCAGCGGCAGGTTTGTTTGACGGAAAAATGTACGATTCTTAGACAGCTCGCGGAGTCAGAAAATCGTAGAGGGAGAAGTAATAGAGGTCGGAACGTGTTTTATCCTATTCACTCAATAAGAGATGCACATAGCAAATTCGCTCTGGTTAAAAAAGGAGATCGCTACTTTATTGCTGTCCTTATCGACGTACCGCAAAACCATACAACTACAGGGCCCTTCTTAATATGCTGAAAATTTTTTAAGGGGATGATCAGACCGTCAAACTGAACAACTTTCTCTACGGCACCAACATCGAAATCGCGAAAAAATCTGCTGTTCCATACAAAACTCCAAACCTACTCGAGCCAAATGTATGGGACAGTTGATTTTTATTTCGCGATTTCTGTGTTGGTCCGATATAGAAAATTGTTCTGTTTGACGGTCTGATCATCCCCTTGAAAAAGTGTCAGCATATTAAGAAGGACCCTGTATAGTCCTTGGGTGCAAGTATTGCCCAATTTTCTGTCACTACTCAGTTACCCAAATGCGAAACATAACGAAATTTAAACAATTTATCTGTTTATCTTTATCTTTGTATACAATAGGAGCTTTAAAAATTGTTACATGGCGTTATGTGAAGCAATTTATTACGGCAGGAAAACTGGACCATATTTACTACCCCAGGACTATAGTTGTATGGTTTTACGGTAACCACATTTTTTTTGTACTACGGCCACCTGACTCAAAAAATGACTTCATATAAATTGTATAGGATTTTTTGACTATCGCTATCTCATTCGCGGTTATACTGATATTCCGTCTACTAGCGTAAGCGAAAAATTTTTCGTCTATGCCCTCAATCGATACTGTATTTTATTTAACAATGTAGGTAAAGTTAAAAAGGCCGCGTAACTGAAACTGCCAGTCGCTGCCATTTTCGTGTGAATAGACCCTTAGCATAAGCTCACGACTATATTCCCCGGGGGGTTAAAGGCTATTTTAAATCTTGTATCATTGACTGAATATGCTAAACTTTAATAGTAGATTTAGCCAAGTTTCTGCCTACCCAAAAACGGAATACATTATTGAGTTTATACAGGGTGAAAGGACAGTCTAGCAAATACTGAAACGGTGAATTCAGACCATCAAAGTGAACAATTTTCATTATGGAGCCATCCTCAGGAAACGCGAAAAAAAATCTGATGCTCCATACAAAATAGCTATAGAAAGTTGTTCAGTTTGATGGTCTGAATTCATCGTTTCAGTATTTGCTAGGCTGTCACTTACACCCTGTATACCATTAGTTTCTGTAGACTAATAGTCACAATTTTACACGAACTACTTTATACATCCTTTTTATATACTATTTTCATACAATTACACATTCACATAAAATATGGTTACAGCACAAAACAGTTTGAAGCGAAAAGCAATTTTATTGCTTACAAAATAAGGCATATTATTAAGATAGCGTTAGACATTGTAAGCATATTAAGTTACAAGTTAACACAGAACGTGCGTGCGCGCATAGTCCCTGTTAAATAGACAAAAAAAGTCGGCAGTGACAAATTATGAAAAAGAATACTTTTTATATCTTGTAATTATAAAAAGGCACTGTATTTTTTGTATTATGTCTACTGAAATGTTAGTACAGGATCCTGAAGTTAAATGTTTATTCCACACTATTATTTTTAGAGATCTTAGTACGCAACAAAATATTAAGTTGTACACATTCATCGTGAAGATAAAGCGCTCTGATAGGTCAACCAACCCATTCAATGAACTGAAGAAACCGGCCTAAGGCTGCTTTTCCACCAGAGATGTGCGAGGTAGCGAGGCTGTGAGCGAGGAAAAAATTGGCCAATGAGAGTGCTTCAATTTCCCAATGACGTGATCGAGCGAGCGCGTTATTGGCGGATTGTTTCCCGCTCCATATCTGGCGGAAACGCAGCCTAAGGGCACCCTCGATATAGGACGTTGCTGGGACTACGCGGGGAATCAGGACGCGGGGTTTGTTGAGAACGCTGTGGGATGTATTTAGCCTAGTGATGAGGGTACAATCTTACACCAGGATCCTGTACTATATGTAAATAGGCCGTGAATGTGCTAAGTGCAAACTATAGTGACACTTTTTAATTAATCTCTCATTTAGTTATATTTATACAGTAAGAAAAACATATTTCTCATAAATTAATTATTCCTTACTATTTAATACTAAAAATTAAATAAATAACAATCTAAAAATTAATTAATTAATATCAATTTGCGCGAAAAACATTCAAAATATCAACAAGTAGCATGATCTATGGTTTGCCATACATCGTTTTGATCAAAAATTATGTTTGCTATAAAAATAATATTAGTTTGGTATTTCAGATCACAATGATATGTTAAGTAAAATATTATAACTATCTATATGTAATAATTTTTATAGACATTTATATATTTTATACATATTACAATTTGTAGTTATCGATTATAACTTAGACAATGACAGCAAAAGCGCTTTTAAATAAATAAATATATATTGTATATTATAGTTATACCAAATTAAAGATTGACAAATTTAGTGGCGGGAATCGAACTCGCGACCTGCCGATCCGGGGCACGACCTCTATTATTAGGTGCCTTTAGACGCGTAGAAATCCACGCGAGATTAGACGACGTGCGCGTAAGAGCGAGCATTATTCTGCAATCACGTAGGTCTGGCATCGACGCAATCGCTAATGATTAATTTAATATAATCTTTATAAATATTAACATAAGATCGCATTAAAATCGTCGCATATTCGCGCGGCATTGAAGTTGTAACAAACGCCAGGCTTGTGTAATTAAACGCAATTCCATGTTCAATCCCGCGCGATTGAATGCACGTCTAAACTATCGGCATCTTTTAGTATTTTTACCACTGGACAGGCAGCATCGGTAGCTGTCAAGTTATTTACGAATAATTTCATTGAAAATCTGAAAAAATATATTTATGAAAGCAGAAATGCGAGCTAGCGACAGTTATACTGTTAGCCTGTACCATCGCCCGCGGCATGGTTCCACGGTAAACGTTTTATCGCGCTTACTAACTCGTTCGTTCGCACGCAAAAAGAAAGGGAGCTAGGGCGCGAAAGCGCTTTATCGCGTCATCCGTCACTCGGCCGCAGGTACCGAGATAAGTACCTACACTTTGACGAATCGTTAGCTATGCGCTTGTTTCATATCTGAGATTCGCGTCAGACGACTACGTCGCGAACGTCGAGCGCTGTACTAAGTAATAACAACGCTGAGTCAAGCTTCATTAGATACATTTTAGCGCGTACCGTCTGGCAGTAGATTATTAAAGCGTGGGAATTAATATATTTCTATGGAAGTGATGTATCTGTTACGTTTTAATCTGTGCCTGTACCACTCAATTATCAATCTTCAATTCTCATTCTTTATCTATTCAAGAGTAATAATCTGCTAAGCCTATTATAAATATTAATCAAGCGAATTTGATCTTTGTCCCAATGGAATACTGCTTTTTGAGGTAGATGGCATCTTCTAGATGCTACTATAGTTCTATTTTTATTTAAAGAAATAGATCTTTAGTAGTTCTATGTTTATGGACCTTACCACGATTGTTATTTTGGATTGACGAGTAAATAATCAAGTTAAACAACTAATTTGAAAAAAATATCTGTCTTTCAAAGTACTGAATATCAGTTCAAATATACTAAAGACCATAATAATTCATTTGAGCCGTCCTATTAAATCTGAACATAAACTAAAAGGATCAATCTATAGTAAGCGATTCATCTTTTTCAAATAAGAATAAAAATTCAATGATCTCCGATAATTCGTTGACTATAAATAGATCCAAGCATTTAAGCGTCTTTCTGTACCTACTTTAAGTGAAACTTTAAACAATAACAAAGTGTATCCAATTAACACTTAAAAATAATTAAATATTGTTATAACCTCGTTGAACGATAATTTATTTCGGTAAAGCCCGACCAGGAAATTAAAAACCTCGCCATGATGCGGACAATCATTGGAACTGCCTCCGTGGTCTAATGGTTAAAAGCATTGGGCTCTTGACACGGAGGTCGTGGGTTCGATTCCCACGGGGGACACCTAGTGATATGTCACTTTGTGCGTTTTTCCCTAGTTGGTTAGGACATCGCAGGCCGAATCACCTGATTGTCTGAAAAGAAAGATGATTCATTGCTTCGGATGGCCCCATTGGTCGCGGGTACTTTCTCTGGTGGTAGTAGTCGTTACATAGCAATTTTTGTTTTTGTACTTGAAACAAACTTAAAGGTTATAGTCGATTGTGGCGCCCCCAAATGAGGTTTTTTATATTTCTGGTCAGACTTTAATAAGTTAGTAACGAGTCGAGGCGTAGGCGAATAAAGACGCGCCGTTACCATTGCAAAGTTTGGGTTATAAACCATTATTTGAGTAACGATGCACAACGCAATAGTTGATGCAACGTTACTATGCAACTATTAGGCCTTCAAATGAATTTTATTGTTACTTTCTCAGCCGCACTTTCTTGTACAATGAAAAAGTTATTCTCAAATAAAATTTACGTAGTATTATTTTACTATTGACAATACATCCATTACAGTTCCGTACTAGTACAGTGAGGCCTGTCTCACTCCACAGCTCAGGTCCGTTTGACGACGATCCCCACCGAGTGGTGAATGGCAATAGGTTAGGTATACCGTTTAAACTTCGTGGTCAAATCTCATTAGACTTACCGCCATTTTGTGAGTAGTCAATGCGAGAATTGAAAACCCTAGCGATGTCACGTGAAAGAGGGAGACCATGTAAAGGAAGCTTTCGTGTCTAGTGATCCGTTGTGACGGTTGGTAGGTTATTTGCGAATTGTATTGCGATAGGACTGGTGCGAATAACTTTGCATCTTATTGCCGTGCAGAGAGATTAGCTATTTATTTAAATCTGTTTTCGAAGTGATTGTCCTGTACCGGTAGGTACTAGTATTTATTCTGTGGTACAGTTTCATAAACCCCATTAAGTGCGATCGAGAGATTCGATGATAATGATTTATGACCCAAATTTTGCGTTCGTTTGTATGAAGCCGCCCTTTTGCCTACGAGGTTATAAAATAATGTAAAAAGTGTATGACACTTTATGTACGGTGAAATAATACTTACAAAGCATCGACTTTATAAAATAATAACAGATCACTATTTCCTTGCAGAGATTATTTTAAGGTGAACTCTCGTCGTCCACTTCTTTGATCATGGTATCGGACTCCCATCGCGCTCGATCTGCTAATAGCGCTTGCAGTTTCTGTCGACAATATTTAGTTTATAGATACATCAACTTGCGAATGTATTCCGATTCGGAATCGTCAGAAACTTACAACTGCCAACCATTGTTTTAAGCATGCAATTCATCGCCAACGCCGCAAAGTAGCGAATGAATTGCATGCTTAAAACGATTGAACGAACTCTACCGAGTATTAGGGATAATGAGCGTGAGTATATGATTATGTATGTAATAATAAGCGAACAATAATACAGGGATGGAAACAGATTCCATGGCCAAAAATAAAGATTTTACTGACTAAAACCCTCTGACAATTTACTCGAATTTATTGATTCTACACGTATAGTAGCTGACGTCCCTTAAAAAGACGATGATATAGATTGAAAATGTCGTCGTGGCTTGCGGGGCGCCGACAGATCTGTTGGAGTGGAGCATGCCCCGGATAGGCAGGTCGTAGGTTCGAATCCCGCTCGCCGCCCGACATTTTCAATCTTTAATTTGACAATTTACTGACCAAATCTCTAGAATACCGACCCTTGATCGGTGAACATGACATCGAAATGTTTGTGAATAAGCTAAGAGGAAGGATCTCCATAGAGTCCGCATAAATTTACGATTGTAGTTGGTCTCTTTTGTCTTATGACATACCTTTAATAGTAGAAGGAGATGGAACTATAGATATTTGTTTATGCGGCTGTCCACTTTTTTTGAGCTAGTGTGTGAGAAAAGTGACCGAAAACATAAGGCCATATGTCACTTGGTGCCTTTTGTCCATACTACTTGACACCACACACTCAAACCTAAACGTCAAAAAAAGTGGACACTTTACAATTGGTATGGCTCACTCTAGTCTTAAAGAGAGATCCTTCCTCCTAGTGAATAAGTATGAAAAATCATCACTGGGGCACTTGGCCCACATGCTTGTTCTAAAGTGATAGTGTATTGTATTAAAAAAAGGATTAAGAGAACAAATTCTATTGATGGCATCCGTATTGAATATGAAATTAGGAAACAAACTATTTAATCAGTTAAGAAAAATACTGGATGTTTTAAGAGAAAATCGACAAAGAAATAATTATTTTGTCTACTTTAGTCACGAGATCGTACGACTGTGATTGACCGAATGGTTGATGACGTCAACTGCTTGTAAACAGTTGCGTGTAGAGTGTGAGTGTCGTACAAAGTTTACGTCATCGTGACGTCACCTACTTGCTGCCACGTATATTGTCAGAAAAAGAGCTTTTGCGGGATATTTGAATAAAAATGTTTTCGTTTTTTCTTGCACTATACAGGGTGTTAGGGTAAACAGTTGCATTACTTTAAGGGGTGATTGTACCCATGATACTGAACAACTTTCCCTAAGAAACCTATAGAAAATTCGCAAAAAAAAATTCGGACTTTCCATACTAAATGCAATCAGCTGATCGAATGCTTTGTATGAAAAGTTGAAATATTTTTTTTCGAATTGCCTATAGGTTTCTTAGATTTTTTTTTCAGTATAATGGGTAGAATCACCCTTTAGAGTAATGCAACTGTTTACCCTAACACCCTGTATGTAATGAAACGTAAAATATACATTTTCCATAGAGTCCTTGGACATCAGTGATTAACGTAGAAGTTTTTAAATTTGGCATGGGCTAGCCATGTATATGAAGATATACAACGTGTTAATGAATAAGCGAAAAACCTCATACGGGGTGTATGAGGTTTTTCGCTATAACTGATATACTGATTTATAACGAAATAACTCGATTGAAATAATAATTTCATTATTTTGATAGTTAAAATTTACAGTTATTCGTATTTTACCTTTTCAGGCAAAAATTATTTGTTATCATTTCAGCAATTAATGAAAGCGCTATCGTGCTCATGGATACATTTTAAGAATCTTGTTTTGGTTGTAAGTAGGGTGAGAGTGCCCGAGCGGTGGGTTGAGATCGCTTACAGTAAATTTTATATTTTACACACAAATTATTTAATATTTTGAAAAAAATTACCTATGTTGAAACCATGAAAATTCGATTCTGCTCTCGATTCTAAACAAACTACTTTCTAGTTTTGCGTTAATTCATTAACACGTTGTATATGTAGGTTATAAATTATTGGTGGCCGTTTTGCGAGGCGATTGTGTTCGAACTTATTATTACATAGTATTTCAGTTCGCTGATAATGATATTCTTACCTCAGGTTTGTCGATGACAATGATTCTGTTCTCTATTTTAGGCGCGAGCTCACACGACTGCTGCTCCAAGTCATCCAGGGAGGCGCGCCTCGTTAACCTGCGAGGAGTACAAACCTTAGACTAGGTGTACGAAAACAGGGTGAAAATGTGTTGCATAACGAACAGGGTGGTTCAGACCATCAAACTGAACAACTTTCACTATGGAGCATAGAGCATCGAAATAACGAAAAAAATCTGTTCCATAGAAAATGTTAACAGCTACTGAACCAAAATGTATGAAATTGCTGATTTCTTTTTCGCAATTTCAAAGTTGGTCCAATAATAAAAGGTGTTCAGTTTGATGGCCTGAATCACCCCATAAAGTACGTCAAGCATGTAAGTTTACACCTTGTATAGTAAAAGGAGGAGAGCAATAGGTTATGTAGATGATTCCCAATCAAAAATAACAATCAGGGTGATCATATTCTTTTATCACATCTACTCGAAATT
Source organism: Agonopterix alstromeriana (assembly GCA_963924505.1). Taxonomy (NCBI): domain Eukaryota; kingdom Metazoa; phylum Arthropoda; class Insecta; order Lepidoptera; family Depressariidae; genus Agonopterix; species Agonopterix alstromeriana. The sequence continues at coordinate 10,239,518 of OZ004683.1, forward strand.
CTTTCACTGACTCGACATTTACCACTGTTAGTGCTCCACCATGGAGAAGAAACAGTAAGAAACTGAAACCATGGCTGCGTGCTTCATTTCGACTGACCGTATTCATGATCGTCGTCAGATGGCGCTGAGCGAGACGCTGTAATTTTTTAGTTCTTCATGTGTAGTTGAAATGAAATTTTTATTCGCCAGAACATAGTAGTGAATGTTATAGTGTCATAGTAGTGTATGTGTGTGTTATGAATTTAAAATAAATAAGCAAATGATGTACCTGTGATGTGTGTGAGGATGTGAGGGTTCCACTGCTGCGGAGGAGGCTCGGCGGAGCGGCGGAGGTCCGTCCAGCTCGCTTCCGTCCAACATCTTCACCAGGCTGTGTCTGTACGTTACAAAAAGCAATTTATCAATGGTGAACAAGCTGTTGACTTTAAAAAAGTATCCTGTTTTAATCCGTAACATATTATAGTGTGTCTTTCATCCAAATTCGTTCAGTTTATGCGTGATTGAGACACAAACATCGGCACAAATCGGCTAAGTGCGAGCCGGGTATCGGCCGGCAATTAATGTTTCGTACTATTAGTTGTATTTACATGGGTTGTTAGTGTTTGATAACCAATATCTTAAAAAGTATTGAGCCACATAGTAACTGAACATCAGTTTATACTGCTTTTAGTTCTTTGGATATAGAAATAAACCTATTCAAGATAAACACGCCCAGTGAATCTTACGCATAAGGACAGAAAAATGAAAGTAAGAACCTATTATATTAGCATTTCTTTCTGAGAAAGTAGAAACATGAAAAAAACGTTGAAAGTGGAAACGATAATACCTATTCTTTCTGAAAAAGCAGAAACATTATTTCTATATTTTATAGGAAAGGAATATTTTTTTTGAGAAAGTAGAAACTACTAAACATATTTCTTTCCTCCACCAATCCGCACTGGACGCACATGGCGGAGTAGCCTACTTCTCATTACAGAACTCGGACCGAAGTGATTTTATAAGTTTTCCATTTTTTCAATTTTAATACGGAATACTAAAAGAACACATACCTCCTGCTGAGCGTAACGAGTGACTGCCTGTGTTTGGACGGCTTCGACTTGCCCGTACGCACGTTGATGGCTGCGAAGTGGTTCTGTATGGCCATGCCCACCTCCGGGCACATGTCTTCTTCTACCTGTTTTTCACATTTTATCTTAGCATTAACATCTTATGTTCATCCGTCGACAATTGACGGCCATTGATACATAAAACCAATGCGAATGTATGTTTTGTTTTGGTGTGCAATAAAGTAAAATTGATAGTTCACTACCTATAAATACGCAATAACAGAGAAAATGTTTGTTGTACGTAAACGAACATTGACTACACAAAAAGTCGATCAATTCAAAGTATCAAAACGTTTTGTACTTTTTAACCATCATAATCCTATTTATGAATTAACCAATTGCTTCCTAAAATTAAGGAATCGAGAAATATACGGAACACTATCGATTTGACAGGAAAATTAAGATTGTATCCGGTGAGGATATAAAAAGAAAGTTGCAAACGCATCGTTTACAATGTACATGGCAGTTAAATTATCAAATTATTAATTTTTTTAAATTACCTGAAAAAAATAGTTCGTATTAAGCTACTGATGTACCTGATGACCTATGTCAGTCTCTCTCACAGAGGTTTTGGTCATTTCTAGACTTCTGTACTTTTGCGTTTAGTGTTTGTCCAAATTATTATTATTATTTATTTAGTTATTGCATGCTATGGCTATACTCACTAGTACCCTACACTTGGGTAGCATGGTGAACCCGTCGTTGCCCATGTGCAGATACTGTTTGATAGCCAGTCTGTACCGCTGGCAGCGTTGAAGGTACTCGTCTCCGATCTTGACTACTTGTTCCGCCACGCGCTCGCCCGGCGGCTTGGATGGGTCGAAGGCAAACGATATGCCTGCCACCTGCAATGGAGATTTAGTTGGTATTGATAATTCCATTAGCCAGTTCAAAAAACCTATCATACATGTTATTTGGGGCTTCCCCACTGCGACTTCCACAAGTGGACTCCTTATACTGGGTGGAAGGTAACGAAGGGCTTTCCTTTGAAGGGTTTATTCAGACAGTGAATCTAAACAACTTTCCCTAAGGAACATGGGACGAGAAACGAAAAAAATTGTTAGACCTCCCATACAAATGTGCGTATCAGCCGATCTATTTTCTATTGGAGGTCCAAATATGTCCATAATTTGTTTTTCGACCCATGTTCCTTAGGGAAAGTTGTTTAGTTTCATTGTCTGAATAGACCCTTAAAAGGAAAGCCCCTCGTTAAGTTCCACCCAGTATACATGGTATAACATTAACTTACTTGTGGGAACCGTCCCTCCAAACTAGGATACTTGCTCACTGAGTTCTCTAGAACTTGCAGCACATCTGCCCCGGTTACTTCGACCACTACAAGTGGGTCCCTCATAGGTATGATGGTTGAAAGGTCGCGGAGAGTGAAGTCTCCAGCTGGATGCACCTGGAAGTTAGTTAGGGTTTTAGATGGCTATTGGTTGGAATCAATCCGATTGCGAAGCGAAAGTTCTACCTGTCTAAGTTCGTGGAAACTTCGCTGTATCATGTAACAGGTATTTATTTATAAGTTTTATAATGTATATCCGTCAATAATTATGATGGGAAAGTATGTTCTTACGAAAGCATAATTACAGTTTATATAGGTGTAAAAAAATCTATTAAGTATGAATTCTATCTAGATTAACTGAGCTGATGACTGATTAGAAGACGCTGAGCAAATCTCGATTGCCAGTTGTGTTGGTTGGTATGTACGCATTTCGTGAGTGTGGAATGACGTGTGTGTGTGTGTGTGTGTGTGTGTGTGTGTGTGTGTGTGTGTGTGTGTGTGTGAAAACACAAGTGTGTATGAGAGCGCGAGTGTACGAGACTGCCGGTATGTGTGAATGCGCGAGTGTGTGAGACCGCAAGTTGTGTAAGTGCGCAAGTGTGTATAAGTGCGCGAGTGTGTGAGATTGTGTGTGCATGCGTGGGCTGACGATACCTTACCTGATCGGACCTGAAGGTGCCGGAGTTGAGTACGACGAGGTCAGCACCGGTGGCTGCTAGCAGTACGTCGCACACCCAGTTGCCGAGATTACACTCCTCGCGTCTGATACACGAGAATCTACCTTCGAGGGGCACGCAGAACTTGCCGAGGATTTCGTCCATTTTGCCTTCTATCATAGCTGGAAAATGTTATTTGAAAATAATTTATCGACAAACAAAGATTTTATTAGTTTGGTAGACCCTAAGTAAGTACCATACTCTTTCTTATATGCCCTAAGTAATGTATAGCCTGTAGGAATCCACTACAAGACAAAGGCCTCCTCTCACGAATAAGGATGAGGGAGTAGGCCATACTCCACCATCTCGGTTCAGTGCGGAATGGTAGAGAAAAGTTGAGATGGAGGAAAGAAATGTTGAATAGTTTCTACTTTCTCAAAAAGAAATAATTATGTCTGTACTTCTCAGAACGAAATACTGAGGTTTCTACTTTCTTAGAACAACTATTTCATGTTTCTACTTTCGCAGAAAGAAATATTGATGTTTCTACTTTCTCACAATGAAAAGCTCATATGATATGTTTCTAGAAACGATTTAGGATTGGCGCAATATGTATCCATAAGGTTTTGGGAAAAGTGATACTTTCCAGGCTAAAACCAACCGGTCGCCTGCCTAGCGCAAACCCTCATATATTTGTACTTTCTCGGATATAAATGCTCATTATGTTTCTACTCTCTAAGAAAGAAAGAGCAATTATAAAACCCTTACCTGAGTATTTCTCCACCTTAGACTTCAAGACCTGGTCCTCAGCGTACGAACTCGTAACGTGTACGTCGGATATATCGACGCGAGTGCAGTCGGATGCGAACGTTATACTTATCTTTGAGAACTGACGGAAATCAGTACCACTTTTCACGATATATTTGTTGTTTACCTGCGTAAGATATTTGGTTTTTGAACTTGGGAATGGAGTCTATCTATTCAGACCCATAAAATATCTGTGCCCGATAACAATTGTTTATGTATTGTGTCTGGTATACAGGATGTAAGGAAACGTATCATTAACCTTTAGACCACATACTCAAACTGAACAACTTTTAGTATGGGAGCAAACCTGTCAGTACAAAAAAAATATCAGCTGTCCCATACGTTTGAATTGAGTGGGTATTGTAGTTTAGTATAGGACAGTAATTTTTTATGTTCTGACAGGTTGGCTCTCATAGTAAAAGTTGTTCAGTTTGATGAGTAGAGTATGTGGTTTAAAGGTTAATGATACTTTTCCTTACACCCTGTATAACGGCACAGATGATTCAATATTTACTACTGTAACAGATAACACGCTCTCCCGATTTTGCGCGCGTTTTCATAGCATATGCTCAGTGGGGGTAGTCAGAGATATTCTGAAACCTCAGAACATCCACGTTTCACCAGTAGTACCGAAACTCTGTCCAGTGTGACGGGGGGTGAGCCCGTCGCCACTTATAATGGACAGTGGGTACAATACATGCCTCGAAATTCAAGCATGCAGGTTTCCTCACGATGTTTTCCTTCACCGAAAAGCCAGTGATGTTTCAAATCGTACATGCAGAAAAACTCACGCGCGCGCTCTTTGCGCGTGTTTTCGAATTTCGAAATTTACGCTTCAGGAACGAAAACAAAAATTCACCTTATTTCAATGCGCGACAACCTGTGTCTCGTGAGATACGCGGCGCCGTAGGTACCTATTGTAGCGAATTTGCTATACGCATCTCTTATTGAGTGAATAGAACAAAACACATTCCGGTCTCTATTATTTCTCCCTCTACGGGCTGGTCAATGTCCGTTTTGACTCAGCATTGTGCAGCAGCCGCTGATTGGCTGACGTTGACGCTGTTGCCCGATTTCCAATAGCGCGATGATTGTAGTTTTTTAGCCCCATGGTGCCTTTTTATGCGGAATGCGAGTTCCATATCATAATTTGGGATAATGGCACATACGTCCAAAAGGCATTTATAGCACAAAAAAAATGTATCTGAGCAATATGTAATATTAGCCCACTTGAATCATGTAAACCTTTTTTCAAACATCTCGGTATCTTAACGTTGCCTTGTATTTATATTTTTGAAATCTGCAAATTTGTAAAGCAACACTCACATCTATTTAAAGCAGTATCTGATGTCTGCACTAAGCGCACTCGGTATCCCAATAGACTTGCTATAGATTATTATCCCAGACTAACTTTAAACCAAAAGAATTGTTACTATATGAGTATCAAAATATATAATAAAATTCCAGAAAGCTTTAAACAACGAAACACCAAATTAATGTTAAATAATTTATACAGATGGCTAGTGCAACATAGTTTTTATAGCGTTGAAGAGTTTTTAAATAGTATGTAAAATAATTACAGAATGTTAGTATTATAGGTTTTAGTTTTTTTTAAGTTTTTACACATTTGCATGCTGTTGCTACAGCTGAACAGAAGAAGCTTATTTTATTATGTTTTACCATCTTTTGTATACCTGTTTCAAGGCAAATAAATGATATTTCTATTTCATAGTATTATAGTTAGCTGTTATTAACTTTTATTCAATTCTTACCTCCAAGACCTCATAGACATGGTCGTGGCCTCCCAGTATTAGGTCTATTTCAGTTTGTTCCTCAGCTAGTTTGATATCGTTTGGAGTGCGCATGTGTGTTAGAGCTATAACGTATGCACAACCCTGAAACAAATATTGTTTATTCATTATTATAACACTTTATTGTACACAAAGACATAATAATATACAAAGTTGAGAAGACACGTACAAAGGGCGAGCTTATCTCTGAAGAGATTCATTCATTTTTCATTTGTTATCTTCCACGAAGGTGTGGGTTAAGAATTTGTGGGTGGGGCAGGGAGTGTCCGATAGACGTCTACTGCTGGGCGTAGGCCTCCCCAAGAAAGGCCAAAACGACTGGTCCTGCGCGGCCCTCATCCAACGGGTTCCCGCCGCCTTCACCAGGTCATCGGTCCACCTTGTGGGGACCTACACACGCTGCGCTTTCCGGTACGCGGTCGCCACTCGAGAACTCTTTGGCTCGATCGGCAAATGGTTCTGAGAGCTATTTGCTCAGCCTATTGCCACTTTAGTTTAGCAATTCTTTGGGCTATGTCGGCTACTGTGGTTCTTCTGTGAATCTCTTCATTTCTGATACAATCTCGCAGGGGCACTCCGAGAACAGCCCTCTCCATTACCCTTATTCTTCTTCATATCGTGTGGGCAGCAAGCCTTGGAGTCAGAGTTTTTTCAGACCGCCTTAAGGTGCACTTCCCATGCCAGCGGCCGATGCGACTGACGCGCGCGTCTGACGCGTGGTTCTGTCATTATGTCTATCGCATCGGCCGCGCGCGTCTGACACACGCGTCAGTCGCTGGCATCGGAAGCGGCGCCATACGTTTCCTTAGTAACGTCGCATCGGCCGTCGGCCGCGAGCAGCGCGCGTCAGTCGCATCGGCCGCTGGCATCGGAAGTGCACCTAGGCGGCCTCTGACGTGGTTTTTATGTAACGACTACTACCACCAGAGATAGTAGCCGGGACCAACGGCTTAACGTGCCATCCGAAGCACGGAATCATCTTTCTTTTCAGACAATCTGGTGATTCGGTCTATGACGTCCTAACCAACTGGGGAAAAACGCACAAAGTGACATATCACTATGTGTCCCTCGTGGGAGTCGAACCCACGACCACATCAATAGCCCAATGATCTTAACCATTAGACCACGGAGACAGTTACTTAGACCCTTATTACTATGTATGTAGTATTACTCTTTCTTATACTCCTGTGCTATGGTATTGATAGTGGCAAAAAACTTGATTCTATTCGAATAATAAAAGAAATAGTAAATCTTACCTCTTGTTTCAACTGTGAAGCTAACTTAGATCCGGCTTGTACAAAGTCTATAAATGTGACCTCTTCTGGGTTTATAGTTGCTAAAGTATCTAGCCACTCCTGTAAAAAATAACAGCATTTAAGTATTAGGCCGTAAAAATATTGATTTTTTTGTATGGAAAAGATATGAAGGATTTTAATTTACGTATAGAGATACCAAAGTCTTTAGTTTCATAAAATGAATTAACATAAAATGAGTTAAATCGAAACCTGTGAACTTATACAGGGGTTAGGGTAAAAAGTTGCATTATTTTAAGGGGTAATTGTACCCATGATACTGAACAACCTTCCCTAAGAATCCTACAGGAAATTCGCAAAAAAAATTTCGGGCTTTCCATACTAAATGCAATCAGATGATCTAACGTTTGTATGAAAAGTCGAAATATTTTTCCTCGAATTTCCTATAGGTTTCTTAGGGAAAGTTGTTCAGTATCACGGGTAGAATCACCCCTTAGAGTAATGCAACTGTTTACCCTAACAACCTGTATACAGAGTGTTAACTTAAATGTGCTTCAGACCGTTAAACTGAATAAATTTTACTACGGTACCAAAATTTTTATCGTGAAAAAATTCTCTTGTTTCAGACTTTTGAGTAGAGCAGCCATCGACATTTTCTATGGCACAACATATTTTTAATTCGATTTTATTTTATATTAGGAAGACGACATATTGCGCCGACCCCTTTGACTATTTATATGTGGACTGGTTACGCGTGTAATTCTACTAACAAACATTTCTGCAACTTTTTGCGGGGGGCGAGGTAATATGAAATCCCTAATAACTTTAGATTCTAATTTTGAATGTTAAAAATCATGAAAAGTAGTCTCGTGTGAACCCCAAACGTTCTAAGTTCTAAGTTATTATTTCGCAATTATAGGCTGTCTCGTTTAGTGATAAGGTGTAAAATTGAATGTAAATGCACAAGATCAATTGTGCTTATACCGTGGCAGAGGGGAAATGCTACCGCAAGGCTAGTCCTTATAGTAATTAGTCAAAGGCCGACCCCAATTAATGGGATAAGGGCAGGAAGAAGAGAACATATTTTTATTCGCGATTTCAATATTGTTCCTTTTTGAAAGTTGTTCAGTTTTAGGGTCTGAATCACTCCTTAAAGTATGTAACGCATTTAAGTTTTTCCCTCTTTATAGTACTAATGAACCAATGAGACTAAAACCGATTTCTATGGGGGTATATTAGGTAAAATAGGCTTCGTTTTTTCTATGGAGACTGCCTTTGATTAAATTAAAATAGCGGAAGATAGGTGACGTTATTGCATTACGTACCCGAACAATGGACCTGTTTTGCATGTACTTGCTACGTGTGAAAAGTAAGCCGTGTGATTTTTTTCTTTTTGAATGATTTCTAAAACTAATAAAAGCATACGAAGGCATTTTGGTTTATTCCGCCTAAAATCAAAAAAGTATCGCAATCACGCAATGCCGCTCGGAATGCGACTATGTCAATTAGGTGACGGGGGCTTAATTTAAGCGGTCCATGCGCTATAGGCTAGTTTCCTATCTTCCACTTTTTAAATTTAATCAAAGGAGACTGCTAACTTCACAATCACAGAGCAGTTTCATTGTCTATTTCATTCGACATCCATACACATACATCTAAATCTAAGAGGAAGGATCTCTCTTTAAGACTAGAGTGAGCCATACCAATAGTAAAGTGTCCACTTTATTGACGTTTAGGTTTGAGTGTGTGGTGTCAAGTAGTATGGACAAATGGCACCAAGTGACATATGGCCTTATGTTTACGGCCACTTTTCACACACACTAGCTCAAAAAAAAGTGGACAGCCGCATAAACAAATATCTATAGTTCCATCTCCTTCTACTATTAAAGGTACGTCATAAGACAAAAGAGATCAACTACAATCGTAAATTTATGCGGACTCTATGGAGATCCTTCCTCTTAGATCTAGATACTAACGACTACGTATTAGATACAGTACCTGTTCAACAAGACCAATGAAGCCAATCTTGTGTCCGTTGCACATCATAGCGTGGGTTATCTTGCCGTCTCCTAGAGGCCTGCCCGTTTCATTGTCTATTACGTTTGACATTAGCCAGGGGAAGTTACATTGGGCTACGAGACCAGATAGAACTTCTAAACCGAAATCTGTGGAAGACATTTCAGTTTTTATTGCAGAGATATAAGGTTCATAAAGCCGTGGCGAGTTAAAATGATCAAAATAAAGCCATGGGACCATTAAGGCGCAATAGTAGGACGAAATACCTAGGAGGTATCTTTTAATTTTTCGACTAGATTTATACAATTTACCGAAACCAAAGTCATACCTCAGTATTCTTGGATAGTTTATCTAGTGAAATCATACATTGAATACACGATTGGAATTACTTCACTCGATAGAAAATCGTCGCAAAGATTACGTATTTTCATGTATTTTTAAACATTTTTCCCATTTTAGAAGATCTTAAAATAATTTCCGATTCTTGGTATTTATACTTACATATTCACCATTAGTTTATCTAGTGAAATCATAAAAAAAATATATAAAAAGTACTTTTGTTAATTCTTTTGAATCGGAAATACGGCACACGCACGCACTTTTCGGAGGACTGGGCAATCGCGTTTCTCATAGAAAATATTCGTCTGAACCTATAGCCCCTTAATGCTTGCACCGAAATGGGATATACTTACCAAAATCATGATTCCCGAATACGGCACAGTGTGTTCCAATTTCATTCAAAACAGGTACCATTTGTTCACCTTTTGTGAATGTGCTCACTGAAAACGAGATTTATTATTATTGTAGTGGTTCCACAGACAATTAGACCACAAAGACACCGCGTTCAACAACTACTCTACGAAAATGAAAACGTCAAAAGGTGGTGTGATGCGGGAGAGGATTCTCGGAGATATCGAAGTCGAATTGCTTCTGTCCTTGAACGAACCAATTACATCATCTTCGATAGATTTATGGAGATATGAATCATTAAATGAGACTAGCATTGAACGCGAAAAAAATTGCTGTTCTATACAAAACCAACCTATTCGACCAACATGTATGGTACAACTGATATGTTTCCTCTATTGCGATGTTAGTCCCATACAGAAAGTTGATTAGATTGATGGTTTTATCCCTTTAAAACGGTCAGCATATTAAAAAGGACCTTGTTATGTACAAAGGAATGGGGGGAAATGTAACCGACTTTTAATCGTTTAATTAGCCTGTATTTAATCAAATCAAAGTCATATAATAAACAAAATGATTTTAGTTTTGAAATTATTAGGGCTTCTGCACTCCGGGTAGGCAAATAGACAATGAGCTCTAATCATTTCTAAACAAAAAGAATTTTAGTTTACTAAATTACTTTGATTTGGTTAAATTCAGGGTAATTCAACAATTAAAAGTCATTTAGTAAACAAAATGCCTTTAGTTTAGAAATTATTAGGGTTTAACTTTATTTGCGTCTACCCTGAGTGCACGCCACTGCTTCTCTATCCCTACCATAAGAGACAGCTATTAAAACAAGTTGATGATCATCATCTCCTTATCTAACAGAGGTAAACTTACGCATGCTAGGTGAGAAGGCATCACCGCTGAAGAGTACGACAGGGTTCAAATGTTGTAACGCTTTGACTGCAGTACTGAACCTTAGTGCACCGCCCACAGGCTCTGTGTCTGAAAGTAAAGACAAAAATATGCATTATTTATTACGGCATAAGGTTTCTAATGCAATTTTAGTGGGCGAATGCTTAAGACAAGTTAGTGCGCGACCGTCCCGCGGGGCACAGACGTGGTGGGAGGCGAGGTAGCACGCGCGACTGCCGGTGAGCGGCACGCGCTTGCCTTCCTCGCTACACCACTCATCCCCCGCTAACATCCAAACTACGTCTGCGTCTCGCGGGACGATTTTACACGAACTTTTCTGACTATAGCTACCACGACATGACACATCAAAAGACGCGGAAAGATGATTCTGGCCATTTTTTTTACCCGACTGCGCGACGCAAAGGAAGGGTAATTGTATTAATCTATTTTGTACCACTGCTGGGCTAAAGGTCTCCCTTAAACATTTCCACAATTAAAACATTAAAAGATGTTGTTATCGCGCGAAGACGTTCGCGGCAACAAAATCGAAACTATGTTAAGCTGTGCGTCAATTGTTGCCTAGTGCATACATGGCTTAATGACTTTGACTATTTATATGTTGACTGGTTACGCGTGTAATTCTACTAACAAACATTTCTGACACTTTTTGCGGGGGGCGAGGTAACATGAAATCTGCAACTTTGGATTTTATTCCCCATAACTTTAGATTCTAATTTTGAATGTTAAGAATCATGAAAAGTAGTCTCGTTTAGTGATAAGGTGTAAAATTGAATGTAAATGCACAAGATCAATTGTGCTTATACCGTGGCAGAGGGGAAATGCTACCGCAAGGCTAGTCCTTATAATAATTAGTCAAAGCTTAATGATGACGAAGTTGCCGTCCCCCATGCCTGTGCTGGCCAGGCTGCTTACTGCACGTCGTCCTTCTTGACGCACTTCAGGTGACGCGAGTAATATGTATGTTTATAAACAAGTACTCACTAGTGGTCGGTTCGATGTTGTACACATCGTTGAAGTGTATAATGACGACGTCGTCTCCCATGCCGCGGCCGGCCAGCGAGCTTACAGCGCGTCGTCCTACTTGACGCACTTCCAGTGACGCCTGTAGTGAAACGTCGATTTAGTATCAGGTTATCGACAAAATTATCCCAGCACAGAAACCTGAAGTACATTTTAAGTTGGCATACATTTCAAATTGGTTGACTGTAGTCGCCATAATAATTTAAACACTTTGTTTAAGGTTTTTTTGTGTTTTTAATATGACTGGCATGCTCCGCAGTTTAGCACCGAAATGACTGTATCTACGGGTGCAATTCAATTAGAGGTCATTCAGGTCTAAATCTAACCGTTAAAAGAAGCTCTCGCACATTGTGATTCGGTACAGTACCGTCTGCAAGCGCGCGTGGTACCTGATTGCAGGTAATTGCAGAGTGAATCTTCGGTATGGAATACTATTATGTTTTCTGTGGTTTTATTCAAATAATCTAAACGAAATGTTGCTAAATGTGAACCTTGCTACAACTTCACACTGTGGTTGCCGTAGCAAAGATTCTGACCACCCCAAAAAGGAGTTAGGGTTCTGACATTGTGCAATTGAATATGACTATAGTAGGTATACAGGGTGTAAAAACACCCTAGAAATAGTTAAAAAGGTGTTTTAAACCATCAAACTAAACATATCTCACCAACATAAGGTCCAACAAAATTAACTGAAACTATTTTAAGAGGATGATCAGACCATCAAACTGAACAACTTGTTGGACCAACATCGACATCTCGAAAATAGGTTTGCAGTTACAGTTAGTATGGAACATTTTTTTCGACGATTTCGACATGCATCCCGTAGAGAAAGTTGTTCAGTTTCATGGTCTGATTATCCTTTTAAAATAGTTTCAGCTAATTTTGTTATTAGACCTTATACATCATGTTCCTACCTATACAGTCAGCAGCGAAAGTTGATTAACTTTAATTTGCTTTTATACCACATGTTATTTCAGAGGTGATAATCAAGCATTTGTTACCTTTATTTCAATGGCAATAAGGTTCAGAAATATTAATCAACAATCATTGCCGACCCCACCCATAGCGTGAATACCGTTAAAAATCTAGGGTGTTCCAAGGTCAATATAATTTGACGCGAAATTATTCGCGAAAAACATCCGCCCAAATTACATAGTCACACGAGATCTAGATAAACTATAGGTATGCATAATTATACAACGTGTTAATGAATAAGCGCAAAACCTCATACACCCCAACTGATTTATAACAAAATAATTAGATTGAAACAAAAATTTCATTATTTTGATAGTTAAAATTTAAAGATTATCACATTTTAAATTTTCAGGCAAAAATTATTTGGGATCATTTCAGAAATTAATGAAATGAAAGCACTAGCGTGCTCGTGAATACATTTTAAGAATCTTGTCTTGGTAGTAAGTAGGGTGAGTGTGCCCGTGCGGTTGGTTGCGATCGAGTTCAGTAAATTTTAAATTTTAGAAACAAATTATTTATTATTTTGAAAAAAATGTCCTATGTTGAAATCATGATAATTCGATTCTGCTCTCGATTCCATACAAACTACTTTCTAGTTTTGCGTTAATTCATTAACACATTGTATTGTAGTCATATTGTTTAATATCTAATAATGTATACAGGGCGTGTATTTAAATGCGTTACTATTAAGGGAAACGCTGGGCGTCCATTATGGATAGGAGTAGGAAAATCCAAATATCTGACTTCCCTCCATTGTAAATGGGAGCCAATAAGAAAAAGCATGGCTATTAAAGAGACAATTCCAGCCATGTCAACCGATCTGTCAGATAAGCGAACAACTTACTAAGAAGTGGTGACAATCACGTGGCAGGTTCTGACCCGAGCACTTGTCTCGTGTGGTTTACGCGCATCGCGTTTTTGCCTGCCACGAGGCTCCGCAATCCTCAATCTCTTCTTGTTCTTGATCAAAAACAATACCTGAGATTGGGATAGATACTCCCATAAACTACTTGACATTGGCGGAAATGCAGTGCTAATGCACAAGCAAGAGTCCATTAATTATTTAAAAAAAAGTGATGAAACAGGTTCTAAGAGTAGGATCCCACTGCGGGGCAAAGGCTCTTATGAATAAGAGTGAGAGGGAGTGGGCCATACTCCACCACGTAGGCTTAACTGGTTATTTTAAGTTTTTAATGTTTTTTTAAGTTGTTACATTTGCATGCTGTTGCGACAGCTGAACAGAAGAAGTTTATTTTATTATATTTTACCATCTTTTGTATACCGGTTTCAAGGCAAATAAATGATATTTCTATTTCTTCGTTAAGCCAGGACAGAGTCCTATAACAGATATAAATCATACAGAATTCAGAGTGGAGGTAATGTCATTATTTTAAGAATATGCGCCTTTATTAATAAATTACTGCCCGGCTTGAGATTCAGAATAGATAAATAAAAAAATAAATGTATTCATGAAAGTAGTACAAGACATGTAACAGTGGACCTCACAAAAAACTTACATTAATCTGATTAGTGGGCGTGGAGCTAGATAAGTACTGATAAAATCATTGATTTAGAACTACTGGACGAAGGGTTTGCGCTCAAAAGTTTCCAAACCAGAAGAGCATTAAAACGTAAAAAGAGAACCAATTACGCGACAGTCTTCGTTTCATCGGCCGACTACGCGCGCGTGGGATGGAAAAGAATTTCAGCATTTTCAATGTTTTTAGTTGGTTTATATTACTATACGTAAGGAAGGTGGTGGTGGTGGTGATGAGGATGGCCGAAGAAAAGATGGATGGATTGTGTGAAAAATGATATGCGTAAGAAAGAAATGAGTGCTGAAATGACGGCTAAGAGAGATGAATGGAAGAGGATGACACATTGCGCCGACCCCAAATAATGGGAAATGGTTAAGAGAATGATGATATTACTATACGTACTTAGGTTTGTGTAGTTCAGTCTCTGACACTTTTGTCGAGGATTTTGTACTAGACCCGGCGTCCATAGTATTCTACGTCAATGGATAAAGTTAAAAAAAGTGTATAATAATTAATGAGCAATGAGTAACGGTGTCAAAGAAATAAACGCATTATGGAGAGCAGATATAACAGTATACATACATACAGGACATTATAGAAAGGTGTGTGAGCCCGAATGTAATGAAAAGCATTTTTTTTCTTGCCAATTCGAAGTTGGCCATAGTGAGAGTTGTTCTGTTTCATGATCTGAATTCTTCTGAAGACCCATTCTGATACAGGGTCCTTCTGAATATGCTGACGGTTTTTTATTGGGTTGATCAGACCACCAAACTGAACAACTACTTCTTTGGGACCAACATCGTATTCGCGAAATAAAAATTTGCTGTTTCATAAAAAATTTCAAATCGACTAGACTCAAATGTATGGGACAGCAGACACCTTAATTTTCAGGGTGCCCAGAATCTTTGCTATAACTATCCAGACAACCACTTTTAACATTGTAACTGTAGCAAGGTTGACTTTATTAAAATATAGGGTTTACCTTAAAATTTGCTATGAATTTCAAAAATTTGACGTTTGACCAAATTGCTCCAATGTGAATGCAAATAATTTTTTTTTTTTTACATGACGTATACAGCGTTGCTCAGGGAGCATTTACTGCTTTTTACTGCGGACTATTGGAGGGACCAGAAGGGTCACCGAGCCAATTGAATGAACTTAAGCAACCGACCTAGGGGCACCCCAGGGGGGTACGGACCTCGGCATAGGACGTTGCTGGGGCTACGCGGCGGATTGGGTAGCTGGGATCGGTGAGAGTGAATGCTAAACCCTAGTAATTCATAGAAGTGTATTTCCGTTTTACGATCAACAATAGTAACTAACTATTGTATTGTAAAACCTATAAATGAGATCAGATACGGTCATTAACTATAGACAATCGAAGGTTAAACAGCGTATACAAGGTGTTCCTGCGGTTATGCATTAACTTTGGCCTGTTGTTGGACCATTAATTTGATCATATTTCACTATGGGACGAATATTGAAAGTGCGAAAAAGAAAATTTTTGTTAGTTTTTTTAATTAGGTATAATAAAAGGTTTTAGTTTAAGTTTTTATTAAGTATTATTTATACAGGATCCTTCTTAATACGCTGACACTTTTTTAAGGGGATGATCAGACCGTCAAACTGAACAACTTTCTATATGGCACCAACACCGAAATCGGGAAAAAAAATCTGCTGTCCATACAAAACTGCAAACTTTGCAGTTTTTTTTTTAATGTTGGTCCCATAGAGAAACTTGTTCAGTTTGATAGCCTGGTCATCCCCTAAAAAAGTGTCAGCATATTAAGAAGGACCCTGTATATTTTTTTAAGAGTTTTTAATTAGGTATTAAAATAACTTTAAACTAAACAACTTTCCCTAAGGAACATAACGAGTCGAAAAACGAAAAAAATTTTGGACCTCTCATAGAAAACGGCTACTCCCTTTAGTATGGAAGGTCTAAAAAAAAAAGTTCATTTTTTCGACCCATGTTCCTTAGGGAACGTTGTTTAGTTTTATTGTCTGAAAACACCCTTAAAGTTATGTTAGTACCTAATTAAAAACTCTAAAAAAAAAAAATCGCGATTTTAATGTTTGTCCCATAGTGAAATATGATCTAATTAATGGTCTCAGTAACAGGCCAAAGTTAATGCATAACCTCAGGAATGCATGCATGCATATGCATATGCTCACGACTATATTCCCCGAGGGGGTAGTCAGAGATATTCTGAAACCTGAGAACAACCACGTTTCACTAGTAGTACCGAAACTCTGTCCTGTGTGACGGGGGGTGAGCCCGTCACCACTTATAATGGACAGTGGGTACAATACATGTCTCGAAATTGAAGCATGCAGGTTTCCTCACCTCAGGAATACGGTGTAGAATAACAGATTTAAAGTTATAGTCACTAATAATTGTATGCGATTCTTACACACAATACACTATTAGGGCGTAGCGTAAAAATTAGGGTCTGTTCCAAAACGTGTGAAATTTTCTCTACCCGTGCGAATGCTAGAGAGAATCCCCCGTTTTGAAACGAACGAACTCCAAAAGCCGTAGCATGTTGAACGTGATTCGGCTATATCAAGCCTTTTATCTCGTTCGTTTGCACACAAATACAAAGAGAGCGAAGGCGCGATAGCGCTATATCACACTGCCATACTACGGCCGCTGATGTAATGGAGTTTTCTGACAAATGTTAAACTTTCGGCAGAGTCACTGCATCCACCACCTTTGATCGTAGCGATTCCCCATCAGATACAGGAGGTTACGGAGAAAGTGCACTTAAAAATATCCTGCTGCCGCTGTTGTCGAACTCGGCTACGAGAAAACATCCTCAGTGTTAATATGGTTGTGGATCGAACTATGCGTCCTTGCTTTGAAAAGGAGTTAATAGTGACAAGACCACCATATTTGACAATATTATAAATCTATAACAACAATAAGCAAATAACATCGTTACTAACATCAAATAACGATAGTCAGACAAGTTAGTGCGGGACAGTCCCGCGGGGCAAAGACGTTGGGGGAGGTGGGGTAGCACGTGCGACTGCAAGCGCGCGCTTCCCTTCCTTGCAACCCTACTCAGCCCCCGCTAACATCTAGAGTGCCTCCTAATGGTCGCCATACACATAATAAGATATCGTAAGCTCGAAGTTGTACTCTTCTAACACCTGCAAGTTGCTAATGGCTTAGACAGGAACGAGACGTGCTTATATAATTTTGCATGCGTTAGAAGAGTCAACAATATCTTATAGCTGCCGTGTGTCGTCTGTGCCCCGCGGGTCTGACGCGCACTAACTTGTATGAATATAATAACAGTGCCACTATTTACCACAGACACAAAAGGATGCACTTTAACTATGGCATGCATTCTAGTCACTTAACAAACGGCGCGATGAATATACCATGAATGGCGCGCAACGCACGACTCATGTCAAATGAAACGTAAGGCTTATTGAATTCTCAAACTGAGCAATCAACCCTTTTCTAACTTGCTGGTCATTTTTCAAACTTGTTTTTCGTGGTTTAAGTAGGCTAATAGTTTTTTTTTTCAAAGATGTACAAGGTCTTAGCTGACACTTTTTAAGGGGATGATCAGACCATCAAACTATACAACTTTCTCTATCGGACCAACATCGATATCGCGAAAAAAAAAATCAGCTGTCCCATAAATTTGGCTCGAGTACGTTTGCAGTTTTGTATGGAAGAGCTGATTTTTTTTTGGTGATCTCGATGTTGGTGCCATAGAGAAAGTTGTTCAGTTTGACGGTCTGACCGCCCTCTTAAAAAAGTGTCAGCATATTAAGTTGAACCCTATATAAACGGTTTTCTGTGAGTAGCCATAGCAACCTTATTAAGACAGTAACTTCAGTTATTTTGGTAATGTTTCCGCCTACTAGATATCATCGAGTCTAGCAGCAATCAAAATCAAAGACAACAATGAAGAAACAACATCAAAGAATGAAAACCAAGTATAGAAAAGCTGTTTCTTATTATGCTATCTTGACTTGAGTTCAGGGCCTGATTCAGCATCAAATACCTGGTCTATTTTCAATATTTTTAGTGTTTGTATTGACCAAGTGAAGCAATTGATGCCGAATTAGACTCCGAATTCAGAGCAGTGCAGTGTTTGCTTTTCTCGAATTTACTCTTTAAAATGTTAGAACGAAAAACTAGTTTTCTTTATTTCGGCTGATCCCATTATTTCTCAGTTCGAGTAATACTATCATCGATATAGCATGCACTTTATAAGGCTATTTACAGCCATACAGAGTGAGGCAAGTGCTATGAATAATGCTTAGAGTAAACAGCTCGCCTTAAGAAAACGCAGTGAACTTTAAATCACAATCTTCCCCATTAGAGTCAATTCAAATTAGGTAGAAAAATGTTCGAGCTTAAGTGGTAATTAAATATCAACTTCTTTCCATTAAAACAGAGCTTAAAGCAGCCTACCGCTCCTTGGGGGAGGCCTACGTCCAGCAGTGGACATCTATCAGCTGAGATGATGATGACTTATACAGAGTCCTTTTTTGCTGACACTTTTTTAAGGGGATGATCAGACCGTCAAACTGAACAACTTTCGCTATGGCACTAACATGGAATTCGCAAAAAAAAAAATCGAGCTACATGCATGGGACAGCTGTTTTTTTCGCAATTGCCATAGAGAAAGTTGTCAGTTTGATGGTCTGGTCATCCCCTTAAAAAAGAGTCAGCACATTAAGAAGGACCCTATATTCTAAAGTCCACTTCCAATGAGGCATGCAAAGTGAACCCACCGCAGCACCTGACTCACCCTACCTCCTTAAGCCCTGTGCACATTTACGACAGCCACAACGTGCCTAAAGAATACACCTAAGAAGAAACTACAGAGGCACTACATTAAGGTAAACGTGCCTGTTTCAGCCATCCGACGACGGACCGGACTCCATCGGTCACTTCCCCCGGAACGTCCACACTCGTAGACTCTATGAGCGAACTCCATCGAGATCTTAATGCCGCTTGCGCCGCAAACGACGCCATTTCACGTACTGTTCTCACTATAACCATCGTTCACACTTATCGTTTCGTTTTATGCTTTATTTATAAGATGATTGGTGCTATTTTTATACGGTTGGGGTGTTTGATTTATAACAATTTTGATTGTATTAGGATATTTGGAAAGTTGTTGCTATTTAGAATTATTTTTGGATGAATTAGATTCTTAATTTATTAATATTATGTACTTTTGTGGATTCTGCAAGATGTGTCTTTAACACAAAATGATTTAGTTATTACATTTTGTGACCATCTGAGTGTCTTATAGCGAATTATAAAGGTTTCAAGGGGGACAGAAAGTTTGGAAAAGAGTTGTAAGGGTGACCATAGGTTACCGTTTGGACTAAAAACTTAAAATTATCCAATGTTTGTTGATCTTAGTGCCAATTTGATTAGATTTTTAATGGACACAATTTAGTGTTCCTGTTTTGACCTGGGAACCTTGATAGTCAAATTATATTTAGTGATATAGGTATACAGGGTGTAACGGACAGCCCAGCGCAGACTGTAACAGTGAACTCAGACCATCAAACTGAACAACTTTCAGTATGGAGCCTATCTCAGGAATTGTGAAAAAAAATCTGCTGTTTCATATATTTGAGTCAGCAAATTTATATGAGACAGGCTCCATAGTGAAAGTTGTTCAGTTTGAAGATCTGAGTTCACCGTTACAGTCTGCGGTGGGCTATCCCTTACACCCTGTATAAGATAGTTCTAAAATAGTTATTTAATGTTTTAAAAACAATGATTATGTTTTGTAATATAAGTATTTTTTAAATATGAATATATGTTTTATCTCTTCAAAGGAACATAGACATATTATTAGCCATAGCTAACAATTTTTTTTTTCTAACTATTATTAATGAATTTGTGACATCAGCTTGGGTCAGATAAATATAATTATTTTGGATACTAGTACTTAAATAATTATTTTCATATTACAAATTTATAATTTCTTGTTTTTTTGTGTGATATTTCATATGGAAATTATACCAATCTACATAATTAGATTAGAAGTTTTCGTACTTTCTTACTAGGAAGGTATACTTAATATTTTATTTTTATTACTAATACTATAAAGGGTTAATTTTAGAACAATTTTAAAACCATATTTTTGAGTGGCATTTTGTCTCCCATTAATAAATAGTTATCAATCAACCACCAGACAGTGCAAAAAAACGATATCTAACATTCAACCTTGATTTTTTTTTAAAGAAAAACAATCGTATTCAAGGTCTATCACATTCTTAAATTAAAAACAACACACATATTATTTTTAGCACTCAGCAAACACTTTTAGGTCACCTGACACTGTTTTAGGCACAACAAATATGTTTCAACACAGGTCTTAGGTTTAGAAACTCAAAAAATATGGGTCTGCGCAAGACGCAGTGTGAATACTGATGGTCTGGGGCCAGGTCAAGGCGAAAATAAATCTATTTTAGGTTCCAATTCAAACTTCGTAATTAAAATTATGTTTAATAACATTCCAAGCGTAAACTTGCCACTTTTGTCAATAAATAAACAGAGAACACTAATTTATCGCTCTGTTCCTTTCTCCGTCTTGCAGTTTCAGCAGGGTTTTTAAAATTAAAATAACATTGAAGTAAAAACTTACCTAACAGATTGGTGGCGGAGTAACAGAAACTATCGGCTAATGATACGAAACAATGGTAGTTTTGATTCACAATTTACCAGATTTTTGTTTCGAATAGTTGTTGTAAAGATTTTAGGCAGGATTTATTGATAAAATTCGAATTTAAAAAAGCACAGCCATTGAACGGAATGCCGACGACGGAAAGCAAACTGTCAAAGTTGTCAAATTCGATCGGCTGTCAAACTCAACGTTTCGTTTCTCTACAGACACGTTTCGTAATCATTGCGGAAATTCAATTGCTGATAGGAAGAACTCTTTTCTCATCAGCATTATTTTTAAACGCCAGTGGCGTAGCGTAGGTGTCTGCCACCCGGGGCACAGACCGATTTTGCCGCCCCTTTGCTTTATAAGAAGACCTAAAAAAAAACGGAGTGGAGATAATTTTTTTTGCACATCTATTCGGGTTGTGGTCAGATATCTATTGATTTATTCATGCAAAAATAGAAACTTAGGCCGAGATTCAGAGACGTTTTTCAAAATCCATACATTTTCGGTCTTAGAGCGAGCGATGCGAGCTCGACTTTTCTTCTCGATACGGATCGGTTGGAGCCAGAGTTTTTTACGTACAAAACATGTGCAAAGTAGGTAACCCAAGTAAAAGCTATGGATTGAGCGAAGCAAGCTCGAAATTTTTAGCATTACGCTCGTCTTAACTGTGGTTATGCTTAGATTATGTGTATGCACCACAGAATATTATAAGAGGGGTTAGAAATGCAAAGTAGCCAACTGTCGTGTTATAAGTAACGACGATCTTACTACACGTCACGTCACACTGGACAGGGTTCTGTACTGGGGAAACATGGAAATTCGAAGTGTTCAGAATATCTCTGACTACTCCTTAGGGAATATAGTGGTAAGCAAATACTTATGCTATCATATTTTAACAATTATAAAACTGTAACTGAAGTTTTTCTGTACATTGAAGATAAGTTTTACAAAAAAGGTGACGATATGGTTTTTAGGTGTCCCTCACTACAAATCAATCTTTTTTAGTCTGTCTGTTTTTTTGTGCGAGCATCACGCAAAAACTGCTGAACCGATTTTGATGAAACTTTTTTGTTTGATAGCTTATGATCTGTGCTATAATAAGGTTGTAATTGGAGTCCAAAATATGTATGTTAAGGATGTAACTATGCAGCAGGATTAAACAATAAGTCAAAATTACAATTTTAAAACATTTATTATGTCAGTCAGTACAGTACCCATAGGGGATGGTGCAACCCGTATGAATACCAACCGTTGGTACAGTAATTGATTGAATTGTACTTATTATTGTGTGTCTGTTTATTTTCATAACATTACCACAAACCTTTGCAATAATAATCACCGTCAGAATCAAACCAATCCACCAACTTTCCATCATGCCACATAAAAGATCCCTTTAAATTCGGCGATGCTTCCAAAATCAAGTACAAAATTACTTTAGCGGCTTCATCCGGGTCAGTTTCACCACCTTCATTAGCCATGTCTGTCTTAACATGTCCTGGGTGAACAACATTTATAGAAATATTCTTGTATTTTCTTTGTTGTATCAATGATAAAGCGTTCACAGCGATTTTGGAGACCCTATGTTCAGCGTGTTTTCCATCATCAGCAAAATCGTTTTTATCAAACGTTCCATTCTTCACACTTTCCAGATATTGGTCGACAAATTTATTTAGCTCTTCTGTAGTCAGTTGAGGACTTTTGAGTTGCTCGATCCAGTTTTTGTTGCGTAAATTGGATAAATGGCCGCAAGCGCTCGAAATGTTAACCACTCTAGCGCCATCTCTTAGCAAAGGAAAGATGTATTCTTCGATCTTCAATAAACTTCTGTAATTTGCGTCTATATTCCGCTTAGCTGCTTCGTAACTTGGGTATATTTCATCCCATTCCAAAATAGCGGCGTTATTGACTAAAACGTCTAACCCGCCATGTTTTGTTTTTAAAAAATCTGCGAAATTTTTAACACTTTCACTGTCTGTTACATCTAAAATATGAAACTCTGGTTTCAAGCCAATTTTCTTTAACGCTTTCACAGCGTCAAGACCTCGTCTTTCGTTTCTTGCGGTCAAATAAACTATGCCCTTAAAGTTCTCACAAAGGCCTTTGACAATGGCAAAGCCTAACCCTTTATTTGAACCAGTAACAACTGCAACTTTTTCCTCCATTTTATAAAATTTTGTCGCGTCTTAACACTTCGAGATCTGAATACAAATTGAATGTGAATCAACCACTGTTTACTCAATACAATGGTTATCTAATATTTATAAAATTTACTGAGAAAACCTTTAATAAGAGTAAATAAAGTTCTTATTTGTTTGTTACTGTTGGTCATATCTTTTATTTATGCGTTAATGTTTACAAATGACATGATAATGTTGGAATTTGCACGTCAATAAGTTGGAATGTTTCTCAGATACGTAGGTATAGGTATCTACTTACACAGATAGGGAACCTAAAAGTCGTGTAGGTAACAAGGCCTTATTAAGGGAATATAATTCGGAGCGTTCTCCATACAAACGTACTATGGTGATATTTTCAATACTAACCAATTAAAGTCAACGAAATTTTGCTGAAACAATCTTGAAACAAATATCTATGCTTGTATGAAGTCAGATTTTCGTTAAAATTTATAGTTTTAAAGTTACAGTGCCTCAAAGATTTCCAAACAAATCTTAAATTAATCCTAGCATTAAAACTATATATTTTAACGAAAATCGGACACGATACAAGCATAGAAATTTGTTCCCAGATTGTTTCTGCAAAATTTCATTGAGTTTAATTGGTCAGTATTGAAAATATCACCAGACTACGTTTGTATGCAGCGCGCATTTACGCATTCGGAATAAACTTCTCTTAACTGCACATTTCAATATTGTTACAGTAGGTACGACCAGGAAAATAATTACCCTCGTCTATCTTCGTTTGCGCAGAGTCCCCCGACAAAACCCGAAGTCGTTTAGTAATCAAAGGGTGCAAAGTCGGATAGCAGCGAAAAGGGCGCGAAAACAATTAGCCAATAAAGATCAAGAGATTGAAGGTGGCACATCCTGATTGGTCAATATAATTCCGCGTGCTATAAAAATTTGTCAACTGCGCAGGTACATCGGGGGAACTTATAAATCTGGTAATATCACAGAACATTATAAGAGGGGTTAAAAATGCAAAGTAGCGCTTTTATTTCGGAGACGGCTGTCGCCACTTGTCTTCCCGCTCACGCTGCTACAATTACTCATGCCCTCTCGCTCGCACCACGCCGCGCGCCTTATGCTATGCAAATCATTGCATAACCTGTGGTGACACGTTCCACGCGTACTTTGCACTTCTAAGTTCTAACCCCTCTTATAATGTTCTGTGGGTACTATGTATTGTAATATAAGAATACTTTAGTCGATTGCTATTTGTAATTCTTTATCACATGACCAGTGCCCGCGGCATGATGGCGCGATAAAGCGCTATCGCGCCCTAGCTCCCTTTCTTTTTGCGCGCGAACGAACGAGTTAGCAGGCGCGATAAAACGTTTATCGACGTACCGTGCCGCGGGCGCAGGAGGATAAACGGGACTTTGAGAGTTGAGACGCACCGAAAAGAACCAAAAATAAACTGAAACCGGGCCTCAACCAAAAAAAAAAGAAAAAATCCGTCCAAGAGCGTGTCGGACTCGCCCATGCTAGGGTTCCGTAGCTATTGCAGAAGTATAATAAGAAAAAAGTAGTAAAAACGATTATCTGTATAAAAAACTATTTTTTTTTTGAAAATAAAAGGTTTTCTTCATTACTACTACAATTCTGTTTTTGGGTTACTGTCATCTGTCTTCATGCCAAATTTCGATTCTATTGATGCAAAAATGAGCGAGTTATTGAGGCGGGGCACACAGACAGACAGACAGACAGACAGACAGACAGACAGAATGGATGAAATTATACTTTCGTCCATTCTGTTTGTCTGGCTGTCTACAGAACCCTAAAAAAGTTGATTTTGTATGGAATTCTAAAATTACTATTAATTTAAAAAGTACTTTTACGGAAAGAAAAAATACGAGATATTTGCCGAGACTCCCCCTCTCCCCCGTGTGAGATTGGGTGAGATTTGGCTTTTTGTTTACTTATTAAGATTGTCCTATCGGAGTAGAATGTACTTAAATGTAAATTTTATTATGTAAACAACGAAGGTCACCAGTCCACCTCAATGCCATTGAACTCATTTATTTTCCATTATTTCACTAGGATACTGACCGCTTTTTTTAATTCTCATTTTATGTAAAATCTACCTAAGTATTTTATACCTTTTGCCCGTGACTTTGCCTGCGAACTTTATTCTAATTTGTGCTTAATTTTATCTAAATCCGTTCAGTCGTGTATGTGTGATTGAGTTACAAACATTCAAACATTCATATTTTGTATGATTACGACTACCTATTATTTTTAATAGGTACCTACTATTTTTTTTAGTGTTTCCTTCCTTCCTTCTTAATAAGCTGACAGTTTTTAAAGGGATGATCAGACCATCAAACTGAACAACTTTCGCTATGAGACCAACATCGCAATCCCGAAAAAAAAACAGTTGTCTGTATTATCTCATCAACCAGTAAATACTTGGTTAAATAATAACAACATTCCAAAAATAACAACATTTTTGACCTCAGACAGAAGGCGAAAAAATTTACATAACGTCAAAAGTTAAGGCCGTTCTTAATGATTTATTTTTATCTTTATCATATATCGCTCATCCGGTGGAAAAACCGCACAATAACATTTTATCAAATTTTACAGGAGAAAGGTTTAAAGGTTCACCCTCCAAGATGGGCCCAATTTTTCGTCATCGAATCAATAACACTGCCATCTAGCGAAAACTACTGGCAATAATATAGTCGTGAGTTTATTCCTTCAGATAATACCAATTTTTGAATATAAGGTCTATGCCTAAACCGGAACTGTGCCTACTGGATTTCTTCCTTCGGAACACAAAAGCCGGCCAAGTGCGAGTTGAACTCCAGCACCGAGGGTCACAAACCCGTATACAGGAATTCACTTCGGAGGTCGAGGTCGACTAAAAATGTATTTAAAAATAAGCACATACCTATTATAAATTTACATAAATACATAAATAATTAATTAAAAGGCAACCGGCGTGATCATCAGAAATAAAGCGTGTGACAACGATCTCCGGATTGATCTCGACTGGCTATGGGGGATTGAACCGCCCCGTGGTCTATCCTTACTAAGCAAGTAGGTAAGCTTTGGGCCAGCCCTAGAGATCCCGGAGAAAACACATTAGTTTGGTCGCCTGCCTACGGCCTTGGTCCATTTATACCACCACACAATTCGGTATGCCAAGTCTTTTTTTGCAGGGCTGATGCGAAAACTATTTCGAGATAATTATTTCAATAATAATATTTACCTATTAATATTTACTATGTTAGAGATTTTAAAATCAAAGGATTACCACAGATAATTTTAATAAAATAACGTAGTTTTTCGGTCCGTCCAGTGACGTTTCTGGTAAACCTGTGAACTCCATGGTAAACTTAAAATCATCCTAAAAAACTGACCATTAAGAAATAAATACAGTCATTCACAATTTCAGAATTTGACATTTGATGTTGCCGTTTCTGTTTCCAGCATAGAGTTAGAAAGAGAAGACAGGAATTTAAAAAAAAAAAATAAAGCAGTAGTTTTTCTCCATGGAGTTCGAATTAATTTCTCTCCAACTTTTTTGCATTTAAAGATTACAGTTCAAAGTCATTTAAAAATTAAATTTACACTCGATGAATTGCAATAAAAATAAAATAACAAAATACTGCAGAAGAAACCCTGCTAAGATATACAATGTTCTTGCTGCTAAGAGACAGCCGATTCGCACCTGGAGTGCGATTTTTGAAAGTCAAATCAGTAGAAAGCATAGATGTAGAAAGATGCATATCTTCATAGTAATTTTGTCATTTTCAACTGCTGAGTTCAACGTATGAGTTTCAAAAATCGCATTCCTGTTCTCCACGTTAGTAAGTACGAAACCTATACTCGAATCGTAGAAATGTTGTAGGCACCTTTTTTTTGTTGTTGATTGGAATCCAACAATTTATTTCTGCCAGTTTATTCTTGTTTCCAAAACAATGTTGGTTTAAGAAAAAAGAAGTTTATAACAAAACTGGTCATCAACTTGTTTCATGAGGATTCTTGACATTCAAACAGCGCATTCACTTTATCAATTAAAATGTAAGGAATTATTAATAAAAATAACTTTTCAACATACTTGCTCGTAAAGTGGCTCTTATTACACCGCTTTTAGGTACATAATGCAGCTGTTATCGCACTAGTGCGGCAATGTTACTTTTTTTCTATAGTTGTTTATTATCAAAGAGTTTTTATGTAAAAAGTTGCCATACAAAGCTATAAGACCAGATGAAAAATTCAATTTTGATCGGGCTTATAGATTTGTATGACAACTTTAGACAGTCTTACTATTACGTATGGGTATTGAACTAAGGCGAAGAACATGACAGTATAGAAACAAAACGATAACATGGTAACTAATTTAAAAATTTCTGTCAATTTTTTTTTAACTTAATTTCGTACCTTACAACAATAATCAAAACGGTAATCGGTAATCTGTTTGGTAATTAAAAAGTCCCAGGGCTACAGTAGGTACTATAAACACAGATGCACTCTCTCGTCCTTACCCTCACAGTCTGATGGAACGGTAGACTGATATGATCAGAGGTGGGGTCTGATGCCGTGGCTGTAACGGTAGCCACACGGCTACCACTGCCACTGTATCTTTTCGCACGTTAGCCGGCCGCGCCACTGCAACCGGAAGAGAATAGACAACTTCGACAACAACAATTTAAATCTATGTTCGATAGTTGAATTAGTTCTTATTTTAATAGCCAAAAAAATCACGCTAAGCAATTAAAACAAGGTTATCCGTGATTTGTTTCATAGTTAGAATGTTATTGGGTACTTACCTAATGCCAATTTCATAGTTCTGACTTTGATTACAAACACATTTATAGCTATTATTTAGTTGGTAGTTATAACAACGTTTCTGACTGGATGTAGGTATGTATTTAGCTATTACCCGCGACTTCAGCATAAGCATATCCCCGAGGGGGTAGTCAGAGATATTCTGAAAACTCAGAACCAGTAGCATAGCGAGGTAGCAAACGCCCCGGGCGGCACTTTACTAGGGGCGGCAAATACGGGAAAAATATAGATTGATTGAGCTCTGTCTATAACCAATTCATAGAGCAGAGAAAAGTCGAGCTCGCTTCGCTTGCTCTATGTTTCTGTTTTAGTTACTGCGCCTACAGATAATCCTAAATAGTTTTGACCACAGTTAAGACGTGGTGCTCAAAATTTCGAGTTTCTCCATCCATATCTTTTACTTCGGTTACTTTGCACATTTTTTGTAGGTAAAAAGCTCTGGCTCTAACCGATTCGTATTGAGGAAAAAAGTCGAGTTTGCTCTAAGTTTCTATTTTTGCATGGATAAACCAAAAGATGACTGACCACAACCCGAATAGATGTGCAAAAAAATTTCTTTTTAGGGTAGGTTAGTGGGCGGCAAAATCGGTCTGTGACCCGGGCGGCAGAACCCCAGAACCTCCACGTTTCACTAGTAGTACCGAAACTCTGTCCAGTGTGACGGGGAGTGAGTCCGTCGCCACTTGTAATGGACAGTGGGTACAATACATGCCTCGAAATTGAAGCATGCAGGTTTCCTAACGATGTTTTGTTACTATGTAATGTTAATGTTTATTAGTAAAGTAGAGAAGAATAAAGTAGGTATAATGATAATTACCAAGTATACAGGGTGTAAAAAAAAACCCAAATACAAAGTAATATTTAAAGAGACAATTTAGACCATCCAACTAAACAATTCGGCAATATGGAGCCAAAAAGGACAAAAAATAAAAAATGTCTGCTGCTTCATATATAAAACTGCAGTAGTACCTACTTTACGGTACAGGACACATACTCAAAAGATTTTGTATCATAAAATTCAAATGAATTTACATCAAAATACTAAACACGCTTAATAAAGGTGCGTGCTCTGATTAGAGATATCAAAATTAGCTTTTTAAGTTGCTCTTATACAGTTATAAAGACAAGGGTTTCGTCGTTTCCTTCAGTTTAAACTGCGGATGTGAGAAATTAACAAAATAACTATGCAATGCACGTGCAACCTATTTTAGGGAAGCAGTTTTAACGTTTTAAAGAGGCTTAAGAGACACCACAATTTTTTTTAAATCCCGGTTTTAAAAATATAGGATCTTAAGAGAATATCTACACTCGTCAGTACAAACGAAGTTACGTCCTATTTTCGATATTAATCAATTAAAGTATCTCACCGATCCCAGCTACCCAATCCGCCGCGTAGCCCCAGCAACGTCCTATGCCGAGGTCCGTACCCCTCTGGGTGCCCCTAGGTCGTTTGCTTAAGTTCATTCTTTTGGCTCGGTAGACCCTTCGTGGTCCCTCCAATAGTCCGCAGTGAAAAGCAGTAACTGCTCCCTGAGCAACGCTGTATTAGTCATTTAAAAAAAACAATTAAAGTCAAAAATATGGTGTTAACACAATCTAGCAACCAATATCTGTGTCGGAACCTTGTCAAATTTTCGTTTAAATATTTAGTTTCAATGCTACGATTATTTATTTATTTATTTTATTTAACATTTTATTGTACACATAACATTACAGGAAAAACAATTAAAGTAGACATGTACAAAGGGCGAGCTTATCTCTAAAGAGATTTCTTCCAGCAGACCAGCGACAGAGACAGTTCTAGTGTGAGGCAGACATACTCGTATTGTGTACAGCACAAAGGATAAAAAGTATAATAAGTACATAGGATAGGAGAGGAGATTATTTTAAGATTTGTATGGAACTCTTGAAACTACGGTAACTTATTTGGAACACAATCTAGAAACTAATATCTGTGTTGGTAACTTGTCAGAAACGATTATTTTAAGATTTGTATGGAAATCTTTGAACCACGGTAAATTTGGAACTAAATATTTAAACGGAATTCGTTTTATCAGGAATATCCTCTTAAAGAGGCTTTAAGACAAATTTACAGTAATATAACTTTTATAACTGACGACCCGATAGCACAGTCGGTAGTGAACCTGCCTGCTGTGCCGAGGGTCGCGGGTTCGAATCCCGTAAGGGACAAATATTTGTATGATGAATATGAATATTTGTACCCGAGTCATGGACGTTTGTATCTATATATGTATCCTATATCGTTGTCTAGTCATCATAATACAAGTCCAGGCTAGATTCTGGTACTTTAAATGTGACTAGATAATTTGTGTGACAATGTCCAAGATATTTATAACTCAAAATAGTATATTATGTCTTTGTGTACAATAAAGTGTTATAATAATAATATAGTCATATAAATAGTGGCCTAATACGACCAAATTGTTTGCTACAAATAACAATATATTTTTAAATCCGGGTTTTAAAAATATACCTACCTAGGTATTAACAAGATTACTATATGATTATTATCACTTAAGCACGATGCTAAAACGTAAAAGAATCATGCTTCCTGATTGCTTGGTCGTGTTTTTATTTTAATTTCAAACAAACATACAGGATGTAAAGGAATTGCTTCAGAAAACTTAAAGGGGTGAAACTACCCATCAATATTTACCTTTACAAATGGGTCCAACTATAAGATCACAAAAAAACGGTAACATAAAAGTACTATAATATTTATATATTTGGAATCGTCTAATTACTAGCTTTCATTTGATACCCATATTGTAATTTTTAGCAAAAAAAAATTGTTTATTCCCCCTCTCTTTTTTAATTCATAGACGCCATCTTGAAACAATATACCCTATGTCACTCTCACGATTTTTACGAATCCAATGACTCCTCATACGTTAAAATCCATCGAGCCGTTTGGGCTGTAGGCCGTGCCAAAGAAATAGACATAAAAACATACATACATACATACATACATACTTACATACATACATACATACATACATACATACGCTCGAAAAACATAACCCTCCTTCTGGCGCAGTCGGGTAAAAAAAAAAGCTCCTGCATCCATTTAGTAGGTATGAGATTTTTTTTGAGATCTCATAGTTGTGTATAGAGCAACAAAAACTTAATAAAAAGATTGTAAGAGTACAAATATCGGTCTTATCAATTAAAGCGATTTCTTTCAGACAAAACTATGAAATGATTATGATTATGAACCATGTAGGTATCAAGTTTCAACGCTAGGAATTATTTTAGATTTGTATGGAAATCTTTCAGAACTTTGAAACTATCTATGATACCACATACACAGAAATTCGTTTAAAAGATCATGTTTTATATTAAAATAGAAGTGTGTTGTAGAGTCTTTGGACGCATCTTCTCTACAACGGAACACCTTCCGACGCAGTGGTAGACTCAAAAACATGACATCAGAAAGTTATACAATATGTGATATTATTTTGAATAAACAATTTTGACTTTATTGGTACATGCATAAGCATATGCTATTCCCCGAGGCAGTCAGAGATATTCGGAAACCTCAGAACATCCACGTTTCACCAGTAGTACCGAATCTCTCCATGCGTCTATTTTTCCAAGCAAATCAGGATATTTTTAAGAGAAGAGTTAAGAGAAGTTTATTCCGAATGCGTAAATGCGCGCTGCATACAAACGAAGTCTGGTGATATTTTCAATACTAACCCATTAAACTGAATGAAATTTTGCAGAAATAATCTGGGAACAAATCTCTATGCTTGTATCGTGTCCGATTTTCGTTAAAATATACAGTTTCAATGCTAGGATTAATTTAAGATTTGTATGGAAATCTTTTAGTTACTGTTACTTTAAAACTGTACATTTTAAGTAAAATTTGACACGATACAAGCATAGAGATTTGTTTCTAGATTGTTTCTGCAAAATTTCATTGAGTTTAATCGGTTAGTATTGAAAATATCACCAGCCTTCGTTTGTATGGAGCGCGCCAACAGTAATATACCCTTAAATTGGTAAGTAGGTAAATATTCAAAATAGAATTAAACTTCGTTTGTATGACTAGGTATATTCCTCTTATTACATCTTGAAAAATGTTCTTTATTCATTGACCAAGAATTTTCGCGTCAATTTATAACAATGGTGGCCTTCGATGACATTTAGATGGTTAAACTTCCTACTTATAACTCTTATGAGCTGGGTAAATAAAAGATCTTTACCGGTTGGCTTACTAACTAGTTTTTATATCGATATGTCTACCTTCATGTTTTTATTTTTCAGTTCTATGGAACAAAGACTACCTTGGAATTAAGTATGGGGTCATTGATACTATGCATCTGTCCTTGCAGCGTTTTATACAAAGTTTCGTACCTACTATTTCCAATACTTACTAACTAAAAATTTAGAGCGTTCTCCATACAAAAGAAGCCTGGTGATATTTTCAATACTAACCGATTAAACTCAATGAAATTTTGTAGAAACAATAGAGATTTTCCTTAAAATATATAGTTTTAATGTTACAGTGCCATAAATATTTCCATACAAATCCTAAATTAATCCTAGCACTAAAACTGTATATTTTAACGAAAATCGGACACGATACAAGCATAGAGATTTGTTCAGCAAAATTTTGATTGAATTTAATTGGGTAGTATTGAAAATATCACCAGACTTCGTTTGTATGCAGCGCGCATGTACGCATACGGAATAAACTTCTCTTAAAGTCAATGAGGGAATATAATTCGGAGCGCGCTCCATACAAACGAAGTCTGGTTATACAGGGTCCTACTTAATATGCTGACAGTTTTTAAGGGGATGATCAGAACATCAATCTGAACAACTTTCTCTATGGGACCAACATCAAAATCGCGAAAAAAAGTCAGCTGTACCAAACATTTGGCTCAAGTATGTTTTCACTTTTGTATGGGACAGCAGATTTTTTTTCGCGATTTCGTTGTTGGTGCCATAGAGAAAGTTGTTCATTTTGACGGTCTGATCATCCCCTTAAAAAAGTGTCAGCATATTAAGGACCCTATATTACCGTTGGTGCGATACATGCAAACGAAATCTGGTTATATTTTCAAATCCAAAAAAAGTCAATGAAATTTTTCAAAAACATTCTAGAAACTAATCTACCACCGGCACTGCATCGGAACGTGTTGTCGCTGTAGAGAAGATGCGGCCAGAAACTCTACAACATAACACTAGACCTCATAACTAAGTACCTGCCTAAAATATTAAATTTTTATTGGTGCTTTATCGAAAAAGATAGGAGGAAGGAAGGATAATTATATTCATAAAATGAAAATGCTTTCCAATAAATTACTTAAATCTGCTTTTGGGGCAACCCAGAAAGGTAAATACAATGCAGTTATGACTTCTTGTTTTATTTTGGCATCCGAGACCCTTCCGTGTACTTACTTAGCATAACTTATTAGTCTAACGGTATCCTGTATCTTGAAGTATGACACAACATCTGTCATGAATGCGCAAGAGTGTGGGAGCTTCTAAGAATGACTTCAAATAAACTAGCAGAATAATATTAAGTTTAAGTTATAGCCTGTGCAATCCCACTGCAGGGCAAAGGCCTCCTCCTCTCATGAATAAGGGAGTGGCCCATACTGCACCACGCGGGCCCAGTGCGTGTTGGTGGAGGCAAGTTAGTGGTCAACTTGCTGTCAGAGAATTTTCAAGCCGCCTTATTAGGCCTCTGACCTGGCTTAACGAAAGGTTACAACGCCACCTGACGGAACTATCCGAGAACAACTGATTAACGTGCCGTCTGAAGAACGGAAACGCTCGAGATGAAATACCACTGACCCATCCAAAGACTGATCGGACCTGACGCTTAACTTCGGTGTTTGTTTCCAATACCGAAGCTATAGGTACACTACGCTAACGAACGCGAGCTGAATAATATAAGATGCTTTTAAAATATCTGCCACGGCTGCAATGGAAGAAAGTCTTAAAATCCGCTGTTCCATGCAAAACTGCGAACATACTCGAGCCAAAAAAACCTACCTAGGTCTTTTTCTATACACGTCGTTTTAGAATGTTGTCCTTTTCTTTGCAAGACATTTTCTGAGTAGGTCATGTTCTAGGTTTTTTCGAAATTTCAATGTTGGTTCCATAGAGAAAGTTGTTTAGGTTGATAGTCTGATCTGATCATCTATATATTCTGATGATCTGTTAAAAAACAGTCAGCATATTATTAAGAAGGACCCTGCAGATTAAACAAATGTTATGCCTCTTTATTTTGCCATTCCTATAAAAAAAAACCGGCTAAACGCGTGTCGGACTCGCCCATGATAT
The DNA here is from genome assembly GCA_963924505.1 of Agonopterix alstromeriana. Lineage (NCBI taxonomy): Eukaryota > Metazoa > Arthropoda > Insecta > Lepidoptera > Depressariidae > Agonopterix > Agonopterix alstromeriana. Next base: position 10,273,559 of record OZ004683.1, read on the forward strand.
GGTTCCGTAGCCATTGCATAAATAGAATAAGAAAAAAAAGTTCTACGGGAGGATTGTACCACTGTACAAGACCTATCCAACGACACCTCACTCGGTTTATTAAAAAATTGTTTCTTCATAACTACTACATTTCTGTTTTTGGGTTAGGTTACTGTTATCTGTCTTCATGCCAAATTTCGATTCAATAGGTGCAACAATGAGCGAGTTATTGAGGCGGGGCATACAGACAGACAGAATGGACTAAAGTATAAAGGTTCCTTGTTTGACTACGGAACCCTAAAAAGGTTGAATGAAGCCTATGAAATAATTGATTTAATTACGGAGAGCCCACATCGGTGGCGGAAATTTTACGCATAATGAAGCAGGTAGTTTATTATTATTATATCAGCCATCGGCTGTCCCATTGTTGGGCAAAGGCCTGCCTCCATTCTCTCCATGCGTCCCGGTTTTGCGCTTCGATAGGCCAGTTCTTTATGAAGCTATCGATTTCGTCCCGCCACCTTCTTCTAGATCTGCCTCGACGCCGACTACTTTTTGCAGGGGACCAGTTGTTATTGGTTTTGGCATGAAAGAACAAGGGACAGAGTGGGCCCAGCACTGTAGCACTTTCTTACCTTATTTAAATTAAAGATCTGAATACTACCAACATTTTTATTTTCTGGCAGCCTAAATTTTGCATTCGTAACGTAACCATTTTTTTACACGGTTTAAAATTTTTATCTAACGCGTTACAGTAATGCTGCCATCATTGACTTACCACTACGGTCCGTGCTCAAAAGTGTCCGAATAAAAAGAGAACGAAAACGTAAAAAAGAGAACAAATTACGCAACAGTATTCGTTTGGCCGGCCGAGTACGCGCACGCGTGGGCGCGTGACGCGCGCTTTGCCCTGATAGGGGAGTGGGACGGAAAAGAATTTCAGCATTTTCAATGTTTTAGTTGGTTTATATTACTATACGTACTTAGGTTTGTGTATTTTAGTCTCGGACACTTTATTCGAGTATTTTGTACTAGACCCGGCGTCCATAGTATTCTACGTCAATGGCTGTCATATAATAAAATGTCGGTAGTATTCAGATCTTTAATTTAAAGTAGGCAAGAAAGTGCAACAGTACTGGGCCCAGCCTTCATCCAAAATTGCCCATTGTTCGTTCCTCACTACGCAATACTTTCTATCATTGCAATCGTGGCAGATATAATTTTTAAAAGCATCTTGTATGTAGGTATAGTAATAATACCTAATACCTACACGTAATCTTTAGTAATAGCAATTACCTATTTATTCTATGGTAATAGGTAGGTACAGTATCCATAGCCTTTGACCTTACCAGATACTACAGATAGGTATGTATATCATGGGTATATATTAGAATCCATAATTGAAAATGCATATATTGAAAACCCTTAACACTGAAAACAGATAATCATTAAAATCCATAATGTTGAAACGTATAGGTGAACCCTACTTCCAAGGGGGTTGAGAAAACTTATATTTTCGGGTGGACTAGGTAAACAGTAGCAATTCGGTTCTGACAATCGCCGGCCGCTGCCGTGGCACGCTCGCTGCGCTCGCTCGGCTCGTGCGCTGTGGTCGCAAGATACCGAACATGCTCGTCGCTTCGCTCCTCGCTAACCTAACCGATTGAGTTAGATCTGGGGTCTAAAAACGAGTTTTTTAGAGTTATTGATTTTCATTACTATGGCAAATAATGCTATATATATGCATATTAAATATATAATTGCTATACGAATTAACGTTATGTCATGTCTGTTATGGATTTTCAAAATATTATGTTTATTAAAGTTATGTAACTTAAGGGACACCCGTATATCATAGATACTTTATTAATTATTATGTTAACGTAATAAATACATATAATTTTTACTATTGTCACAGAATAGGTAATAGTCCCTATATAGTTCTACATACAGAACGGCCATTCCCCGCCCGCCTCTGACTTTAGATACTCCACCTCACCTCATACTTTCTGGGGAAACTTGAGGGGAGCCGAGCAAGGGAATGCAGGCAGGCGCGCGCACCTGGTAACCAAAAAACAAACTCGAAAATATAAGGGAACCGGGCAAAACCACATTTCCATTGTTGGAGCTCCTTAATAACATACATAAACTCACGACGATTATACCTTTCGGGGTGGCCAGGAAGTTTTCTACAATTGCCTTACATTGTCTTGCATCTAGTTGTAGCAATGTTCCTGAACAAATAAAATAGGTAACAATATTATTATACAAGGTGTTACAAAAATAAAGATTAAAAACTTTTTGTTTAGACCATCAAACTGAACAACTTTCACTATGGGACCAATATTGAAATCGCGAATAACAAAATCTGCTGTCCCATACATTTCACTCGAGTAGGTTTGTAGTTTAGTATGGAACATATGTTTTTTTCGCGTTTTCGATATTGCTCCCATAGTGAAAGTTGTTCAGTTCGATGGTCTAAACCACCTCCTTAAATGTTTATTAATTTGTATTTTTGTAACACCTTGTATTGAAAAAAACACATGCAAAATCCTTGCTAAATTAGATAAGTAACATTATTATTTTACGATCATAATGAGATAAAATTGATTGTAATAATTTGTAATTATTTTATATTTTCCAAGAGTAGGTAGAATTTTTCCATAAGGAAAAACTTAGATATTATTTTATTATTGTCTTTACTTGTAAAACTAATTTAATCTATTTTATGTGTATGTGGATAGGTATACAGGGTGTCTCAAAAGAAATTTTATATTTAGTGGATCGATTAAAAAAAAGTAAGCCGTATATAGAAAAAATGTTTATTAATTATTGAAATACACTTTTTGGGGATTTATTTCTTAAAAATGATATCGTCTAAATGTAGACCCTCGCGTTCTCGGCACTCATTTAATCGAACAGTAAAATTACTTATGACGGCTCGGCAGGTGGATTCAGGGATGGCTGCCATTTCGTGACGGATATTTTCTTTCAAATGGGCCAGTGAAGTCGGTTTATCGGGTTTCTGATGTTTGCGTTTTGGATTCGTTGCACTCCAGTAGCGGCAGTTCTGCTTATTTACGTGGCCATTAAGATGAAAATGAGCTTCATCCGAAAACAAAATGTTGGTAAACGTTGAAAATCGCTCAATCACCTGATTTACGAAATGAAGCCTCTGACTGGCATCTTGGGGCTTTAATTCTAGCTTTAGGTCTTTGTGCATGATGCGATGTAATGATGATCTATGCACATTTAAAGCACTTGCGCGCTTCCGAATTGAAAGGTTCGGGTCGTCACGAACAGACTGATTAACATTCTCCACGTTTTCTACCGTTCTTGATGACCTAGGTCGCCCGGATTTTGATTTATCTAGCGTTGTACCGGTCTCTTCAAACTTTTTAACCCAATGTCGAATGAGAGGAATGCTTGGCGCATCATTTAAGTGGAATTTTCTACGCGCTACAGTCGCCGAATCACCGTTATTGTAAAACTCTCGCACGCACAACGCGCGGTCTGCTCCCGAGAAACGCTCCATAGCGACTGAATTCCCAAGAGCCAGGCTACCGATTGACATAACCCCCGCGCCCCTCGGATACGTTGCGCTCACGCAGTAAGCTAAATAAATATAAAATTTCTTTTGAGACACCCTGTATTCTTGTAAATATTTTAATTAAGTTTTTTGTATCAATGGCTAGGTGACACAATAAAAAAAGTTATTAAATATAGGTATATAGCCGTGGTGGTCCAGTGGCGAGTAACCTTGCCTGCCGTGCAGGAGGCTATGGTTCGATCCCCGTCCAGACCGACTCGTACCAATGAGTTTTTCGGAATTTATGTACGAGTTGGAACACCACTGGCTTTTCGGTGAAGGAAAACATCGTGAGGAAACCTGCATGCTTCAATTTCAAGGCATGTATTGTACCCACTGTCCATTTTAAGTGGCGACGGGCTCACCCCCCGTCACACTGGACCGAGTTTCGGTATTACTGGTGAAACGTGGATGTTCTGAGGTTTTAGAATTTTTCCATAAGGAAAAACTTAGATATTATTTTATTATTGTCTTTACTTGTAAAACTAATTCAATCTATTTTATGTGTACGTGGATTGGTATTGTTGTAATATTTTAATTAAGAGAATTTTATTCCGAATGCGTAAATGCGCGCTGCATACAAACGAAGTCTGGTGATATTTTTAATACTAACCAATTAAACTCATTGTCGCACGTGCGGATTCGAACCCGGCCCCTCATAATTTATTGGTGCGTGCCATGATAGATAATTATAGCGTTATAACTTAGAAAAAGTATGCAGGGTCCTTCTTAATTATGCTGACAGTTTTTGAAGAGGACATTCAGACCATCAAACTAAACAACTTTATCTATGGGACCAACATCAAAATCGCGAAAAAAAAGCCAGCTTTGCCATACATTTGGCTCAAGTAGGTTTGCAGTTTTGTATGGAAGGGCTGTTTTTTTTTCGTGATTTCGATGTTTATGCCATAGAGAAAGTTGTTCAGCTTGACGGTCTGGTCATCCTTATAGATGATCCTTATATGTCTAGAATGAGCCTAACGCTTCTACCGTATAAAACAAAACGGGCGAACTTTCTTAGGTTGGTGTACGTGAGGCGTCATACAAATTATGTCTGTGTGCGTGTATATGGAAATGGATTTTCGACGCTTTCTTAGCTTCGACTGTCAATCTTGACACATAACTTATCCAAGGGTTATAGGTAATCTGAATGAGATACAGGGTGTAAGTGACAGCCTAGGAAATACTGAAACGGTGAACTCAGACCATCAAACTGAACAACTTTCACTATGGAGCCAACTCAGGAAACGCGAAAAAAAATCAGCTGTCCCATACAAAACTGCTGTATCTACCCCTTTGACTAATTATTATAAGGACTAGCCTTGCGATAGCATTTCCCCTCTGCCACGGTATAAGCACAATTGATCTTGTGCATTTACATTCAATTTTACACCTTATCACTAAACGAGACAGCCTATAATTGCGAAATAATAACTTCGAACTTAGAACGTTTGGGGTTCACACGAGACTACTTTTCATGATTTTTAACATTCATAATTAGAATCTAAAGTTATGGGGAAGAAAATCCAAAGTTGCGGATTTCATGTTACCTCGCCCCCCGCAAACAGTGGCAGAAATGTTTGTTAGTAGAATTACACGCGTAACCAGTCCACATATAAATAGTCAAAGATCTACCCGACTCGAATGTATGGGACAGTTGTTTTTTTTTCGTGTTTCCTGAGGTAGGCTCCATAGTGAATGTTTTTGGTCTGAGTTCACCGTTTCAGTATTTGCTAAGCTGTCACTTACACTCTTTGTAATCTTTATAATTATAGCAAATATAACCATAACTTTTAACATAAAACAGTTATGTCGTTAGCGATTGCTCCTCAGAGGAAGGATCTCCATAGAGTCCGCATAAATTTACGATTGTAGTTAGTCTCTTTTGTCTTATGACGTACCTTTAATAGTAGAAGGAGATGGAACTATAGATATTTGTTTATGCGGCTGTCCACTATTTTTTGAGCCAGTGGGTGTGTGAAAAGTGACCGTAAGGACATAAGGCCATATGTCACTTGGTGCCTTTTGTCCATACTACCTGACACCACACACTCAAACCTAAACGTCAAAAAAGTGGACACTTTACAATTGGTATGGCTCACTCTATTAGGTATAATCTCTTTGGATTGCTCATATAAATGACTAGGAGGTACATTAATGTGATTATGTTCAATATGCTAAATGACTGGATGGTTTTATGCAACAGTAAGACAGTGCATAAAATGTATACACCTATTTTTAATTACCATAAAAATGTTAAGAGTAGAGAGTATTTGGATAGTGAAACTTAACAACTTTCCAGGAACATGCGTCGAAAAAGGAGAAAAATGTTTGGACCTTCCATACAAAAGTGCGGATCAGCCGATCGATTCTCTATGGGTGGTACAAACAAAATTCTCGTTTTTCGACCTGTGTTCCTTAGGAAAAGTCTTCTTTAAAATGTTTCTAGTATTTATAAAACCGGCCAAGAGCGTGTCGGACTCGCCTATGATAGGGTTCCGTAGCCATTGTATAAGTAGAAAGTAGTAAAATTGATATCTTACCTAAAAGAAAATGTTGAAACCTATCGATAGCGCGATTTAATTTCCTGTAACGCCATTTAGTTTTTTATTAGAAAATCTATTTATGTTACAAGTTATGTAGGCTATAGCTCCGCTATAATTTCCATTGAAAGTGCTTTCCGAAAGCTATTGTATTACATTTTCAGATCTTCAGATTTACAGACCATCAAACTAAACAACTTTCTTTAGGAGACTAAAAATCGAAATTGCAAAAAAAATTTGCTGTTCCATTAAAAACCCAAATAATTAATATGACAGCAGATTTTCTTTCTGATTCTATTTAATTAAGTAGATTTTCTGAGTATTCAGAATATCTCTGATGGCCTTGGAGAGTAATGGTTGTGAGCATTATGCTGTGCCACGCTACTTCTATTATCCATATTTTTAGAATGAGGCGTTTTCTGACAGCTAGTAAAACGTAGTTCCAACATACCGCCATAGATGGCGCTGACTCGAGTTGGATGCGAAGACGGAAATTTAGTCTAAAATGTATGCAAAAAAAATTTATGTCACTATGTGAGACGCATCTGTTGACGAAGTATATGTTAATATTTTTGTGCTTACATAAAAATTAAATTTATACTATTTTATTTTTATTTTATCATCTGCATCTACGTTTCAACGCCACCTATTGAGCCAATTGGAACTATTTTTTCTTTTTTTATGTCTTTCGGAAAATCCCTCATTGTTGTCAGTTTGTTCTAGCATACATTTTTGTAGCCGAAATTGCTTGACTATTTTAAAACAACTTAAAAATATTCTTCATAAAGTAAAATACATTTCCTCTAACAGTAGTATTCCTTTTATATTACAATTGTATGCACTCGTTGTTTCACGGAAACCATTAGGAGTGTAGGAATTATGCTCTGATTATCAAGGAATTATCATCAGTTCTAGTTTTATGAGGCAGAACAAAACGTAAAAAAAATATACTTTGTTTGGTTTGGGGATACTTTCTTATGCTCAGAATACGCGAAGCTAGTTTTAGTTTTGCTACGGAACAAACTTACATAGGCTGATAAACATATTACCCTTCCTTTGCGTCGCGCAGTTGGGTAAAAAATAGGGAAGTGTACTGTATTAGGGACAAAGCCGTCGTGGAGTGCATGAAAATGATTGTACAGAGTAGGCTTCTATCCTCTAAATAATGCCGGTAGGTGCTATTCGTCCAAAGTAATAAGCGTTCTTGTCATAACATGTTTGTTTATTTTTGATAGGTACATAATATACTATTAGTAAGCAAAAAAAAATCTATTTTCCGTAAAATATTTGAATTTGTCCTTATTATTGTTTTGCAAGTGACTATACTGACCGAAATGAAAGACGTGTCACGTCAAAACTAGGCTCGTGTATGGCATGAATGTGTTAAAATACTGGTTATCTCTCGCATAACATCGTTTCAATACTATGCGTTGTGCACGCACATCGCCTTGCCCTTAAACTTGGCCGAGCAGTCGAACGCACGCGCGCGCTGCGATTGCGTTCGTATTTCGAAATAGGCGGTAAATCGAATCGAAGTTCGATTTTTAAGTATTTTCTTGTTTTAAAAGTTTCGTTTGTTGTCTGTGGACGGATTTTGAATTCGAAAAAAGAATTTGTTTGGATGGATTCGAACAGGCTTGTTGTTTTATGAATTAAATAAAAGTGTAAGTAATGCATAACTTAATTAACTTTTTATTATTTCCTTATGTATATTATTATTTATATTTTAATAGTAATTTTCTTAATTTTAATACTTATTTCTTCTATTATTGTATTGATAAATACCTTATGTAGGATCCCAGTGCAGGGCAAAGGCATGAGTAAGGGTGAGGGTAAACCTAATATTAATTTATGTATCTCACCAAATAATCAGTGAAAACTTTTTTTCAATACTTTACTGTACGAAAGATAGATTTTTCGCGATTTTTAATAATTATGTTACGTGTGAGTGATTTTTATGTAACTATGTTATAATTTTTAAAATTGTTTTATTTAATGGTTTGTAGAATAGGTTAAAAAGTTACTTACACATTAATTTATTTATTTTTTCATTTTTTTTCAAAATTTGGTGCGAATTCCTATGATTTTCGAATTTGATTTCCTTGGATTAGAAGGCACCATAGTGGCATAATGAAGTACAAGACAGTCAAAAATATATTCTAATGTCTATTTTTCTAGGTTCCATATGATAAATTGTTCAGTATCAAGTATTTGAGTACAAAAAACATTTAAGGGGCTATAGGTTCAGACGAATATTTTCTATGAGAAGCGCGATTGCCCTCCGAAAAGTGCGTGCGTGTGCCGTATTGTCGATTAAAAGTAATTAACAAAAGTACTTATTTATATATTTATGATCTCACTAGATAAACTAATGGTGAATTTGTGAGTATAAATACCAAAAAACGGAAACTATTTAAGTTCTTCTAAAACGAGAAAAATGTTTAAAATACATGAAAATACGTCATCTTTGTGACGATTTTCTATCGAGTGAAGTAGTTCCAATTGTGTATTAAATTTATGATTTCACTAGATAAACTATCCAAGAATACTGAGGTATGACTTTGGTTTCGGTAAATTGTATAAATCTAGTCGAAAAATGAAAAAAAGATGCCTCTAAGGTATTTCGACTATTTGCACCTTAGCACAGAATAGGTAATAGTATACAGGGTGGTCCAAAATGTGACGTCCAAAAATTTTTTTTAGATTCCTTACACCTGGGTGTATCCGAAAATACCCCATGTATGTTCCGCGATTTTTTGTAGTTTAGAAGTTATGATTTTTTAAATGTATATTTCGAATTTTCTGCCGGAGCGACTTAAAATAATCGTAACTTGTTTAATAGTAAGGTTTTTTTATTTATTTTTTCTCGAAAGTGATCGTCTTGAATCACCCTTTCTACTTTATTATCAACTACACAACGTTATTCATTACAAGTTACCGACAAAAGGGACGAAAGTAAAAATTTTAGGTTTGAGTTGAACGGAGCAAAATTTTCAAAAATTTCTTAATAATACAAAATTAATGTTTCATTGGTTCAAACTAATTTTAAAAACTCCAGCAGTTTGTCAGCTTACCAAATAATAAAAAAAAAGTTGTTCTTAATAGGCGATTTTACGACGAAATTGGCTTCAGAACTTAGTTAGGTGAGAATGCATTAAAAAAAATGTTGTCGTAAAAAATGTTTAAGCTTATTTTTTTTTTCATTTTTATGGCCTACATTAGCAAGGCATCAAAAGCATTCAAATAATCTCAAATTGAACGATCAGTGACACATTTCATTTTCTGTTTTTAGACATGAAATTATGAAAGCTAGAATTAAACCAAAATCTACTTCAAGGCCAATCACACACAATGACACAAAGCAATAAATAACACGTTTCAAAGGCGCCAGGCCAGTAAGGTCTTTCTCTTTCGCACTGTTATGGTTGCGTAGAAGTACGAAAGAGAAAGACCTACTGTCTTGGCCACAAAAGTCAGCCGTGCGCGCTAGGGGTTTTTTACCTGCACTTCCCTCTCCCCCCTCTCCCCATACATTCTCCGTAGCATCTCACTGTATCGTCCGTCCGCTAGTCGTTCACTCACTTCCATCGCGTGTGATACTACTTGACGTTGCTTCTTTCCGATACCGATATTTTGAACCTACTTTCGCTTTGTTACTGGACTCCGATTTGCCTTACGACTGACTTGTGCTTGTGTTACGGACTCCGATTTGCCTTACGACTGACTTGTGCTTGTGTTACTGACGGCAACATGAGTAATTTTAGTCTAAGCCAGTACGCAGAAATGCACTTTTACTATGGTATGGCCAAAGTAAACGGTCATTTAGCCGCAAGGCTATATCGTCAACAACTGGACCGGCGAGGAGAAATACTGGACCATTACCCGGACCATAGGGTATTTATTAATACTCATAATACGCTGATGGCCGGGCGTATCCCCGGTCGTAGCCAAAGGCACGAAGGAGTACCCAGAGTAGATCCGGACAGAAGAGATGAAGTCATCGCAGCTGTAGAAAGAGACTCTTCTACGAGTTCCAGAGCAATAACCAGAAGGACTGGAATACCACGGACCTCAGTTCTAAGGATATTGAAAAATGGTATGTCGTTTTGTTTTTTATTTACACAAAACATAAATCACAGATACAATGCCAGGTATTAGACTTCTTCCTGCCTAGGTGGTGAGTAATAGTCCTTTTCTTTTTTCAGAAGGCTACCACGCTTACCACATTCAGCGCGTTCAGGAGCTACAAGCTTCAGATTACCCTAGAAGAGTTGCTTTCTGCGAAACAATGATACAAAGGTGTCAGGAAGACCCAGATTTTTTTAATAAGATCTTATGGACCGATGAATCCCGTTTTGAAAACACTGGAGTATTTAATATCCATAACTATCACAGCTGGGAAATTGAAAACCTACACCTTGCAAGAGCATCAAATTTTCAACATCGATACAGCGTAAACATGTGGTCGGGAATTGTAAATGGAGAACTGATTGGGCCTTTCGAGCTGCCGTCTAGGTTGAATGGAGACACATATCTAAACTTTTTGCAGAACAACCTTTTTGAATTGCTGGAAGATGTAAACTTGGAAACAAGAAGGCACATGATATTCCAAAATGATGGTGCTCCTTGCCATTACGCACGCCAAGTGAGGGGGCACCTTAATGAAACATACCCGGGCAGATGGATTGGGCGTGGCGGCCCAATCGAATGGCCTGCACGTTCACCGGACTTGAACCCAATAGATTTTTTCATTTGGGGTTACTACAAAGAAGTTGTCTATGCTCAGCAAACTAACTCCGAAGAAGAACTGAGACGAAAATTGAGAGAAGCAGCGACGAAAGTCAGACAAAATTCAAGCGCTTTCCGCAGACTAAAAGATAACTTTATAAGACGTTGCCGATTGTGTATCGAAGTTGAAGGGCGTCATTTTGAAAATCTTCTTTAATAAAGTAGTTGAACTTAATTTGTGTTTTCTTTTATTGATGCTAAAAATAAACCAAAATAACCGTATTAATAAAAACTAAACTAAGCTTTTTTAAAATAAAATGTTTTCTAATGTGTCACTGATCGTTCAATTTGAAATTATTTGAATGCTTTTGATGATGCCTTGCTAATGTAGGCCATAAAAATGAAAACAAAATAAGCTTAATATTTTTTTTTGACAAAATTTTTTCTTTATGAATTCTCACCTAACTAAGTTCTGAAGCCAATTTCGTCGTAAAATCGCCTATTAAGAACAACTTTTTTTTTATTATTTGGTAAGCTGACAAACTGCTGGAGTTTTTAAAATTAGTTTGAACCAATGAAACATTAATTTTGTATTATTAAGAAATTTTTGAAAATTTTGCTCCGTTCAACTCAAACCTAAAATTTTTACTTTCGTCCCTTTTGTCGGTAAATTGTAATGAATAACGTTGTGTAGTTGATAATAAAGTAGAAAGGGTGATTCAAGACGATCACTTTCGAGAAAAAATAAATAAAAAAACCTTACTATTAAACAAGTTACGATTATTTTAAGTCGCTCCGGCAGAAAATTCGAAATATACATTTAAAAAATCATAACTTCTAAACTACAAAAAATCGCGGAACATACATGGGGTATTTTCGGATACACCCAGGTGTAAGGAATCTAAAAAAAATTTTTGGACGTCACATTTTGGACCACCCTGTATAGTTCTACATACAGAACGGCTACTCCCCGCCCCCCTCTGACTTCATATACCCCACCTCACCTCACACTTTCTGGGAAACTTGAGGGAAGCCGAGCAAGGGAATGCAGTCAGCTGCGCGCACCCGTTGGAGTTGACTACGTAAAATTGTGTCTTTTCAGTGCATAAAAAACGTTGAAAAATAACGCTAAATTCACATTTTTAATAATTCTTTAGCTCAAATACTATTTTTAATAATAGAACGAACAATTAAAAATGTCGATGACTTTAAATGCAAAGCGCGGCTTTCAACCCTACACGCATAGTCGGGGAAATCTATGGATTTTTGTATGGAGTAGGTTGCACTAATTGCACTTTTGGTGAAAATTTGGAATATAGTAGATACATACCTGAAAAACATAAATTCTCAATAATCCCCGATTTTGTATGTTGTACTATTGAATAATTAAGACATTTACAAAACATTACATTTAGGTATGAACAAAAATACGTTTTACTTATAACAATAATAATCCCCGGTTAATATCGTTAATTTGGGTAGATATTTAATATTTTGTAAGTCTTCAAAAATTATAACCTCAAAACTATTTACTGTTTGTTTTTACACATAAAATTTGCCTTTTGATAATTAACTGCTGGTATGCTGGTCGAAATATTTTTAGAAATAAGCTTGCCATTTGTACATTAATATCGATGTTAAGGTATTTCTCAGGTTCCTGAGCCAATATAACCACGAAATCTCGACAAAAGTGTTACAAACTAACAGTAATATTATTTCAAACACAATTTACTAAAGTGTCGTTAATGCAATCTCAAACCTTATTTTTCCTAGACTAGCAATGTCATGGAAGGTTTGCATAAAGTACACATGTGCAGACGCCATCGCCATATCGAAATTCAAAAACGTTCTTTAGAGTGCCGGACCGGTGACCTTAGTAACCAAACATAAATTGTAATCATTCACAAAACTATTTGCCAATATCCTTGACCAAATCTGCGCCTTGACTTGTTCTCGATCTGCCCGAACGAACATGAATTAACATACCAAAAAGGTACCTACCTAATTATTATACCTGCATAAACATAAACTCACGACCGTATTTCTTTCGGGGTGGTCAGAAAGTTACTAGGCGTGTCTACCGTTTAAAGCGTTCAGTTACCATGATACATACAGGAGCGGTCGCAGCCTGAAATTGGGGGGGAGGGGGGGGGGGGGGGGGTGTCACTAATAATAAAATATGACGATTCATTTAGACTTTATTGCACATTACACAATTTTATTGCACACATTATGATGATTTTGGAGGGGCCTTCGGACCACCCCTGGGTACATATTAGTAAGTTTAAAAAATATAAGATATTTAATTCTCAATACCTTTGCTTTTTAGCTTTTACTATTTATATGTGGACTGGTTACGCGTGTAATTCTACTAACAAACATTTCTGCCACCTTTTGCGGGGGGCGAGGTAACATGAAATCCGCAACTTTGGATTTTATTCCCCATAACTTTAGATTCTAATTTTGAATGTTAAAAATCATGAAAAGTAGTCTCGTGTGAACCCCAAACGTTCTAAGTTCGAACTTATTATTTCGCAATTATAGATAGGCTGTCTCGTTTAGTGATAAGGTGTAAAATTGAATGTAAATGCACAAGATCAATTGTGCTTATACCGTGGCAGAGGGGAAATGCTACCGCAAGGCTATTCCTTATAATAATTAGTCAAAGCTTTTTAGTGACAAAAAAGAGTTAATAATGTATCGAAGTCCGATTTTTAACACAGCATTTTATTTAATGGCAAAAAATCGGAATAAATATAGGTTTAGAATGATGCAAAAAACCATAGACAAGTTTAAAAAAAAATGTTAAATCGCGAATAAATCTGCTGTTCTATAGAAAATGTCAATATCTCCTCAACCAGCATAGCATATGCTCACGACTATATTCCCCGCGGGGGTAGTCAGAGATATTCTGAAACCTCAGAACATCTCCTCAACCAAAATGTATAAAACTGCTGATTTAATTTCGCGATTTCGATCAAGTGAAAGTTGTTCATTTTGTTGTATGTTACACATTAAATTTTACACCCTGTATAGGCGGGCAACACAAAACTGGACAAGGCAACACTAGAATAATACAATCTATAACCAGTTCATAGCCCTTTAATTGCAAAGGCATTGTTTTTGTAGGGTTCCGTACCCAAAGGGTGAAAACGGGACTCTATTCATAAGCCTACGCTGTCCGTCCGTCCTACCTATTTAGGGCTGTAACTTCTGAACTGTAATAGCTTGACAGTTTAAATTTTCACAGTATACCCGTTATTACGGCTGATTTGTTAAAAAATAAAAAAATTACAGAACGTAAAAAATTAAGGGGGGTCCTCTGCTCATATAAGAAACTAGTTTTGTTTGTTTTTTCTTCCCCCTCTGTTGTTAAAACTGTAATACATACGCGTCAAACTTCCTGTTATACTCTATAGTACAATAAGAAATAATAAAAACCAGCCAAGTGTGAGTCGGTCTCGCGCTAATGTGTCCGGAGAAAAAAAACTTTTTTGTAAGTTAAGTGCCCTTTAGACGGGCAACTGATCGCTGCTTTCTGTCAAGGCCAAATAGCAAACATTTTTGGAGGGGAGCAGTTCGCGCTCCCTATTGGACGAGAACTGATTTGCGATCGTGCTTTCGGCCTTTAGACGGGCAATTTTGCTGCCGCGCGATTCAGCCATGGCAGGACGCACACAATCGATTGCCCGTCTAATGGGTACTACTGTCGTGTCGTGGTACGGAACCCTCGGTGCGCGAGTAACCCGACTCGTACTTGACCGGTTTTTTTCCTATTACATAAAATCCTATACCTTTCATTGTAATTAAGTAATTGAAGAAATGACATACCTACTTTACTACAATATCTCTGTAATTATCTTTCTATCGATAATCGTAGGTATGTATATACAAAACAATTATTTTGTCATTATGCTGATCATTATTTTGAATAACTTTTCTATGGCATTCATTGCACGATCCATCCAGATCCGCGGATCCATGATGTTGATCCAGTTTGATCGGGTAATGTTTTTACTATAGTTACGTATGCATGTTAATTGAAAATTTAAATCATTTCAATAAAAAAAAGGTTGTTATTGCCTTATAAGCATATGCTCACGACTATATTCCCCGAGGGGGTAGTCAGAGATATTCAGAAACCTCAGAACATCCACGTTTCACCAGCAGTACCGAAACTCTGTCCAGTGTGACTGGACAGAGGGTACAATACATGTCTCGAAATTGAAGCATGCAGATTTCCTCACGATGTTTTCCTTCACCGAAAAGCCAGTGGTGTTACAAATCGTAAATAAATTCCGAAAAACTCATTGGTACGAGTCGGCCTTGACGAGGATCGAACCATCGCCTCCTGCACAGCAGGCAAGGTTACTCGCCAGTGGACCACCACGGCTTATAATTTTTCTGTCTGTGTATAGTATACACTCTATACTTAAGAGGATATGTGAAAAAAATAGGATTCTTCAAAGCATCATATATCATGAAGTACTAACATTAGGAGTATGATTTGCGGATATGTGTAAATTGAACATATAATTGAAGTTTTGATTAGAGCCAAAACACGATTAAGAGACATTTTCTCGATAGAAAAATAAGCCAAAGTAGCCTCCGTCTTTATCAATAAACGCTTGGAACTGCTAAACTGTAAATAATAGAAACACGAGACTTGATTTAAAAAAAAGAGATTGATATTTTATGAAGTTTGATTAGAGCAGAAACGAACTTACATAAATAGTACAATCACAATTAAATAAAGTTTGTTTTACGCTTGCGTCGTTTCAGGCGCGCGCGCCGCCCCATCTCTTTCTCTCGCATCAGGCAGTAAAATAAGCTATCACACGCCCATTTCGCGTCAATTATTTTTCGACATAGGCCCTTAATAGGTACTAAACACTATAAGTAATAATCGAAACATCAGATCCTGAGGGTAAGCCTGTGCCCTGCAGTGGGACGTATACATAGGGAGGTTTTTAAGGGGATGATCAGACCATTAAACTGAACAAATTAATCTATGGGACCAACATCGAAAACGCGAAAAAAACTCGATCCAAATACAACGTGTTTATGAATTAACGCAAAACTAGAAAGTAGTTTGTTTAGAATCGAGAGCAGAATCGAATTATATCATGTTTTCCACATAGGTAATTTTTTTCAAAGTATTAAATAATTTGTTTGTAAAATTTAAAATTTACTGAACTCGATCTCAATCCACCGCTCGGGCACTCTCATCCTACTTACTACCTGAACAAGATGTTTTAAATGTATCCATGAGCACGTTAGCGTTTTCATTCATGCTGAAATGATAACAAATCATTTTTGCCAAAAAACTTAAAATGCGAATAACTTTAAATGTTAATTATCAAAATACTGAAATTATTGTTACAATCTAATTATTTTGTTATAAATCAGTTGGGGTGTATGAGGTTTTGCGCTTATTCATTAACACGTTGTATATGCATGGGACAGCTGATATTTTTATTCGCGATTTCGATGTTGGTCCCATAGAGAAAGTTGTTCAGATTGATGGTCTGGTCATCCCCTTAAGAAACTGGCAGCAAATTAAGGTCTGCACATTCATACGGAATTCCAAATCAGGATTGTGATTTTGTATATTATTTGATACCTAACGGAATTGTAGAGTGGGAAAATCCATACGAAATCGTAATCCTGGGAAATAAGAAGGACCCTATAAAGAGACTGCCTCACAATTTCTCAAATTTTTTTTTAAATTCTCATAAGTGAAGCCACGGGCAAAAACTAAGTACTCCATATAAAAATGTCACCTAGAAACAGTAGGCAATCGATGGCCTCTCGTTACTTATTGAGTGATTTGCAACTTTGTGTCGACTCTGCTTTTAATTTTACGACTTGAAGTAAAACATTGTGTAAATTAAATTATTTTAAATAAACAGTGGATAATAAAAAGGCAGGTACTAGAAAATAAGTACTCTTTTATTGATATTAAATATTAAATTATGTAGATATATACAGGGTTACAGGTTAAGTCGACCTAAATCCTTTAAGAGGTGATAGTTTCCATCATTCCTGACTGATTTGACTATGGAACCCCATACCCTAAACTTAACCGTTCTCAAGTTATGGGACTTTGAAGTTTTTTTTTAAAAAATCCAGATTTTTTTGTCTAATGTCCCCTTTTTTTGTGTTTTGTACATCTAATGTTTTTGTTTTTGTATTTTTTGTGTAGCAGATTAGCTGCTTCATTATTTTAAACACAAAAACTGCAAGTAACTGTACCAACTGAGTCGTATTAGACGATTGATAGTTAAAAAAAGAAATTAATTTGTGAAGAGTTTTTTTTTTCTTTCTTTTGTATTTAAAAAAAAATCTATGACAGTTGTGCTGCAGATGTGCTTAAAAATATCTACGGTTCTTCAGCTTTCCGATAAGGTATAATACAATAGGGTATTATTGGAATTTTATAACAAAAACATCGATGATATGCTACCAGGTAGTAGTAAAAAATAACGATATTTAAGCGTCAAATTTAACTTTACTCAGAAAACAAAATAAAACAATCCAAATAGGTAACGAATGAGGTTTATTAATCATTTTTACAATACATGTTCCACATGTCCGCCCCTATTTCGCACACATACACGCATTCTGTGCCTTAAGCCACTTTTCACTACCCCAGTTGTGAGTCCTCTTCTTATTTCGTTAGCAGCATCAATTATTTTCTGCCTCAAAACATCAACAGATGTTATTGGGTTAGGTTCATCGTAAACCAAACTTTTCATGTGCCCCCACACATAAAAATCCATTGGTGTCAAATCTGGACTTCTAGCTGGCCACGGTGTAGGCCCACCTCTCCCGATCCACTTATTTGGGTAATTAGTGTCTAGCACTCTCTGACACTCCTTCTAAAGTGCGCGGGGCACCCGTCGTGCTGAAACCACATGTTTCGAATGAGGTTTAATGGTATGTCGTCGAGCAAATCGGGTAAATCTTGCCTTAAAAATTTTCATAGGTCTCTCCATCCAAATTTGGAGGAAGAAAGTAAGGCCCAACCAGATGGTTTGAAATTATTCCCATCCATACGTTAAGGCTGAAACGTCTCTGTGACCCCTTTACCCTTTTCTTATTAGGATTTCTTCCTGCTTTCGGAGCCCAATGATGGGCGTTATGATAATTGGTTATCCCATCTTGATCAAATTTGGACTCGTCAGTCCACAAGATGCTTCGAAAAAACGAAGGATCTTCCAAATCTGCATTCAACATAAACCTGCAGAAATCCAGCCTCCTCACAGGATCTCCTTCTTCGATAACATGCACTGGCGTGTAGTGGTAGGGGTAGAGACCGGCAGTATGCACAGTAAACCACACTTTCCATTGTGAGATTCCAAGTTCTCGGGCAACAACGTTGGTTGACGTAGTCGGATCCAGTCGAAATCGTCGAACAATCTCATTATCTTCCTCTTCATCATCATCATTAATACGTGGTCTACCCAGGTCTGTTCGTCGCCTCGAAACAGAGCCAGTCTCTCTAATTCGTCGGTAAACTCCGTCGAAGACACTAATATCCGGAATTCGGCGGTCAGGAAAACGTGCTATGTATTCTTGACGAGCTTGTAAGGATACACAGTTGCAGTACCCATAACAAATCAAAATATCAGCATATTCTTCGTTCGTAAAGGTCGCCATCTTCAACAGTTCCAAATCAGAAGCACAAATCAAGGTCCAGTTAACAAGCACAGTCACGAATAGGAGGAAACAGTCCAGAAAAACAAGCTAAGTCGAGTAAAAAACGAAGAGCACCAAGTATCGCATCTACCACGGACGAATGGCGTAAGCAGACTAACCATAACCAAACACAATAACAACAAAATGGCGTTTGAAATAACTTGTCTCTCTTGCACCCGTTTACATTGTATGATATCCCGCTCGCACGTGACGCGCTACCCATTGTACCCATTGCAAGACAATGGGCGTTGCGAGCAACTTTACGAAATACCGTTATTTTTGTTATTACCTGGGAGTCTTTCATCGATGGTTTTTCCGAGAATCCTGATAACACCCTAGCAAATTATACCTTATCGGAAAGCTGAAGAACCGTAGATATTTTTAAACACATCTGCAGCACAACTGTCTTAGACTTTTTTTAAAATACAAAAGAAAGAAAAATAAACTTTTCACAAATTTATTTCTTTTTTTAACAATCAATCGTCTATTACGACTCAGTTGGTACAGTTACTTGCAGTTTTTGTGTTTAAAATAATGAAGCAGCTAATCTGCTACACAAAAAATACAAAAACAAAAACATTAGATGTACAAAACACAAAAAAAGGGGACATTA
Organism: Agonopterix alstromeriana; assembly: GCA_963924505.1. Lineage (NCBI taxonomy): Eukaryota > Metazoa > Arthropoda > Insecta > Lepidoptera > Depressariidae > Agonopterix > Agonopterix alstromeriana. The sequence goes on from OZ004683.1 coordinate 10,292,712, forward strand.
GACAAAAAAAATCTGGATTTTTTTAAAAAAAACTTCAAAGTCCCATAACTTGAGAACGGTTAAGTTTAGGGTATGGGGTTCCATAGTCAAATCAGTCAGGAATGATGGAAACTATCACCTCTTAAAGGATTTAGGTCGACTTAACCTGTAACCCTGTATACAGGGTGTTAATATTGACAGTTGCAATACTTTATGAGGTGATTATACTCATGATAGTAAACAATATTTTTTTTTATATTCCCCGATAGTCTATTATAGTCCCAGATATTCTGAAAACTCAGAACATCCACGTTTCACTAATAGTACCGGAACTCTGACCAGTGGGTACAATACATGCCTCGAAATTGAAGCATGCAGGTTTCCTCATACTGTTTTTCTTCACCGAAAAGCCAGTTGTGTTACAAATCATACATACATTCCAGAAAACTCATTGGTACGAGTCGGCCAGGACGGGGATCGAACCATCGCCTCCTGCATGGCAGGCAAGGTTACTCGCCACTGGACACGGCTTCTTTAAGAGGATATAATTCGGAGCGCTCTCCATACAAACGTACTATGGTGATATTTTCAATACTAACCAATTAAACTCAATGAAAATTTTCAGAATGAATCTAAAAACAAATTTCTATGCTTGTATAGAGTCAGAATTTCGTTAAAATGTATTGTGTTAAAGTTACAGATCCTCAAAGATTTCCATACAAATCTTAAATTAATCCTAGCATTGAAACTGTATATTTTAACGAAAATCTGACTCCATACAAGCATAGATATTTGTTTCAAGATTATTTCAGCAAAATTTCATTGACTTTAATTGGTTAGTATTGAAAATATCACCATAGTACGTTTCTATGGAGAGCGCTCCGAATTATATCCCCTTAAATATCTGCGAAGGAATACATCGTAAAGAAACCGATGTGGATTAATTAACTTGTAATTCCAGGTCTAAATAAAAAATGTTTGTCCGCAGCACGATGCCAGAAAGACCTGCAATCTTGACGTGGGTAGTGGCAGTAGCAGTCATGGCTGCGATCCAGGTCATCCAGGCCGCCAGCTACGTACCGCAGCGGGATATTGGGTACCCTGCTGGGTTATTACCTGATTGTAAGTTTTTAGTACTAAAATGGTATTTGCGAACCTCCCCTTTTAGTAGGACGCAACCGATTTGATCAGAATACGTCCTATGCGCGACGCCCTCTTACTTAAAAAAACAATGTCGAATTCCTAAAATAAGTTCTTAAGGTGGTTGCAGAGTTGCCAATTTCATACAAAACTTTGACGCATAATACGCGTAGATGGTACAATTAAAAGTAATATTTTATACATGGAAAAATGGTTTAGAAAATCTATACTTCATTCGAAATAAGGGCGACGAGATTTTCCGATTCCTATTTAGCTTTCTGGCTAATTCTGATTACCAAATGTAATTAATTTATTGGGTACATATACTATCCGACATATCTTTATAATCTTCGTAATTATATCATAATTTGCAAATGTTATTTGAAACGCGGCATCTAGATTTTCTAAACTATTTTTCCATTTATAAAATATTACTTTTAATTGTACCGTCTAAGCGTATTATGCGTCAAACTTTTGTATGAAATTGACAACAATGCAAATTAATTTTCTGTTTTTGAAAAAAAAAAAACATTTTTATTCCAGAGAGAGTTATAAATTTTAATTATTTAGTTCCATCCAAAGAGATTATACCTAATAGAGTGAGCCATACCAATTGTAAAGTGTCCACTTTTTTTGACGTTTAGGTTTGAGTGTGTGGTGTCAAGTAGTATGGACAAAAGGCACCAAGTGAAATATGGCCTTATGTTTTCGGTCACTTTTCACACACACTAGCTCAAAAAAAAGTGGACAGCCGCATAAAGAAATATCTGTAGTTCCATCTCCTTCTACTATTAAAGGTGCGTCATAAGACAAAAGAGACTAACTACAATCGTAAATTTATGCGGACTCTATGGAGATCCTTCCTCTGAGGTTCCATCCCATGGTTGTCTAGAAGAAAATGCTTGATTAGATCGTCATTTGTACCCTCACGTTCTTTTTATTCTGTTTTTGTTGCTTCTATTTGGTGTGCAAATAAAGAATATTTATGTTATAATTTCGTTTTGCGCACATATTTGCCATCCTACCTAATTTTATTTTGATTAGAGACACGCTCAGATACACATGGCCAATTTCACTTTGTGGTTATACCTAAATAATCACAAAAACTTGAGATAAATTGACGGCATGAAATATTTTTTTTTATTATTCCATAGACAAAATTTTGCTAGTTTGACCAAGGTCGCTTCGATATTGAATTCCACTACTATTAACAATGAGCTTAAGGATCCTTTTACCGTTCTGTACTTCCCCAAAAAGAAAATGTGCTAGTTACTCCAACTTACCACAAAAGCCTTATTTATGTTTTATAAATTTTTTTAGAATACTTTTATAGGTTGTAAACATTCAACTATATAATTTTTTGAGGAGTATTTATTGATAGTATAAACTTTAATAAAAGTAAGGAGTAAATTAATTAAATTAAATAGATAAAACATCTGCGACTAATATTCTATCTTAATAATAAAATGTATTCTGTTGTCTACAAAAAATATAAATAAAAACGGTCAAGTGCGAGTCGGGCTACTCGCGCACCGAGCGAGAGTTCCGTACCATACACATATACGTAGCACAACATATTAACTTACAATTATTTTTATCTCTCTGACCTTTAGCCCAAAACCGACTCTTACTTGGCCGGTTTTTATTATTTGTTGTTATACTGTAGAGTTTGCTCTATAATCACACCGAGTTTGATGCGTATATAATACCGTTTTATTATAGAGCGAGAAGAAAAAACGTTTATAAAAACTAGTTTCTTGTATGAGATCCTCCTGAATTTTGAACTTTTTGAAATTTTTATTATTTGTTAGCAAATCCGCCGTAATAACGCACATTCTGTGAAAATTCCAACGGTCTAGCTATTTCGGTTCATAAGTTACAGCCCTTAATAGGTAAGACAGACGGACGGACAACTTAGGCTTAGTAATAGGGTCCCGTTTTCACCCTTCGGATACGGAACCCTAACAAGCAGTAATCAGCAACTTCAGCAACTTTTAAGAACATCGAAGTAAACGTAGAAGTGGTCATTTCTTTTTCTTTCAACACATTTGTTCCAATGTTTAAACATATACAAAAAAGCTAAAGCTATTGTATAAAAGTAGCGTTAAGGCTTTTGTAATAAGTAAGACGAGCACTTTTTATTTATAATAGGTTTTCTTGATTGAGAAATCTTAAATATGGAGCCATTGAACGGTAAAAGGAGTCTTAAGAGGATATAATTCGTAGCGCGCTCCGTACAAACGTACTATGGTGATATTTTCAATACTAACCAATTAAAGTCAATGTAATTTTTCTGAAACAATCTTGAAACAAATATCTATGCTTGTATGGAGTCCGATTTTCGTTAAAATATACAGTTTCAATGCTAGGATTAATTTAAGATTTGTATGGAAATCTTTGAGGCACTGTAACTTTAAAACTATACATTTTAACGAAAATCTGGCTCTATACAAGCATAGAAATTTGTTTTAAGATTGATTCTGAAAAATTTCATTGAGTTTAATTGGTTAGTATTGAAAATATCACCATAGTACGTTTGTATGGAGCGCGCTCCGAATTATATCCCCTTAACTGATTTTTTCCAGCAGACGCTCTGTCATAAATCATAACACGGAAGTTAAACCCACAAATTATTTATTACGCTTGAAAATATGATTAAAATAACCGCATCATTATTTATTAATATAAAAATAAATAAACACAGTGGAATAACCGGTTAATGCAAAATCAAGTTTTTTTCATGACCTTACACAATTATTTCGTAGTTAATTGGAAGTAATTCGTACAAACGACTATTTTTAAATGATGTAGGTATGCTGTGTGATATGACAAGGTACCTTTGACTATTTATATGTGGACTGGTTACGCGTGTAATTCTACTAACAAACATTTCTGCCACTTTTTGCGGGGGGCGAGGTAACATGAAATCCCCAACTTTGGATTTTATTCCCTATAACTTTAGATTCTAATTTTGAATGTTAAAAATCATGAAAAGTAGTCTCGTGTGAACCCCAAACGTTCTAAGTTCGAAGTTATTATTTCGCAATTATAGTCTCGTTTAGTGATAAGGTGTAAAATTGAATGTAAATGCACAAGATCAATTGTGCTTATACCGTGGCAGAGGGGAAATGCTATCGCAAGGCTAGTCCTTATAATAATTAGTCAAAGCAAGGACGGACTCTATAGAAGCATAGAAATTTGTTTTTAGATTGTTTCAGCAAAATTTCATTGACTTTAATTGGTTAGTATTGAAAATATCACCATAGTACGTTTGTATGGAGCGCGCTCCGAATTAAATCCCCTTAAAAAACAGTATAAAAACTGAACTATTCTAAAAATCGTTGTAGTGTTAGTAAGATGTATTTGATTTATAATTATTATAACGACATTCAATTATAAACACTAAGTAAATCATACATAAGTACATAATTACTAAGTTATATTACCAAAGGTACTATAGTTCACCCTACAGGCCGACATAAGAAGACCTTCAACATAACTCTTGTGTCTTGGAAATAAGTATGAAAATGTATTGGGTCACGGGACTTGCTACAAATTAAGGTAAACGAGCCAGATGTTGGCACTGACATAGAATGTAGAGTAGCAGGCCGTGACCGTCCAGGTAGCTTGATGATCATTGGTATACTAGCTTTATACTGTGACTTAGCTCATTGTTTCAAAGAACAGAACATTATACATTTACTTAAGGGGATATAATTCGGAGCGCGCTCCATACAAACGTGCTATGGTGATATTTTCAATACTAATGAATAAAACTCAATGAAATTTTGCTGAAACAATCTTGAAACAAATATCTATGCTTGTATGGAGTCAGATTTTCGTTAAAATATACAGTTTCAATGCTAGGATTAATTTAAGATTTGTATGGAAATCTTTGAGGCACTGTAACTTTAAAACTACACATTTTAACGAAAATCTGACTCTATAGAAGCATAGAAATTTGTTTTTAGAATGATTCTGAAAAATTTCATTGAGTTTAATTGGTTAGTATTGAAAATATCACCATAGTACGTTAGTATGGAGCGCGCTCCGAATTATATCCTCTTAAGGGTTGAGACACATTTACCGACGGCGACCGACGGCGGGCCCATATTGATTTGTTATCATTTCAGCAATGAATGAAAGCGCTATCGTGCTCATGGATACATTTTAAGAATCTTGTTTTGGTAGTAAGCAGGGTGAGAGTGCCCGAGCAGTGGGTTGAGATCGAGTTCAGTACATTTAAAAATTTTCAAACGAAATAATTAAAATTTTGAAAAAAAAATACCTATGTTGAAACCATGATAATTCGATTTTGCTCTCGATTCTAAACAAACTATACTTTCTAGTTTTGCGTTAATTCATTAACACGTTGTGTTGGCAACACCAACATAAAATGTAGTAATTAAAAAAGTTGTGTTTCCGTTTCCGCTTTCCATATTGGTTCGGTGATTGTGCGTGTAACTAACTCTGGTGTAAAAATAACTAAAATAAACATCCAGTGCTGCTCCTGCCACCAGTAAAACTATAGTCCAGCCAAATAAAACACCGGTAGGCCACGTTCCCTACTAGTCGGGGAAATCTACGGATTTTTGTATGGAGAAGGTTGCATTAATTGCACTTTTGGTGATAATGAAAAACATAAATTCTCAATAATCCCCGATTTTTTACTGTGTATTATTGAATAATTAAGACATTTACAAAACATTAAATTTAGTTATGAACAAAAAATGGAAAACTGGTGATTTTGTACAGGATGGCTTCATTCTATACGTTTTAATCAAAACAATAATATCCCCCGGTTAATATCGTAAATTAGAGTAGATATTTAATATTTTGTAGGTCTTCAAAAATGATAACCTCAAAACTAAATTATTTACTGTTTGTTTGAACACAATAAATTTGCCTCGTGATAATTACATGTCTCTTTTGCTAGTATGCTGGAAGAAATATCTTTCGAAATAAGCTTGCCCTTTGTACATTTATATGGATTTTAAGGTATTTTTCAGGTTCCTGAGCCAATGTAACCACGAAATCTCGACAAAAGTGTTATAAACTAACAGTAATATTATTTCAAACACAATTTACTAAAGTGTCTTTAAAGCAAACTCAAACTTTATTTTTCCTAGACTATACACGTTGTATAAAAAAACAAGACAGACAAACATTAAAATTAAATACTAAATAATTATTAAATGACCTGTTACGTAATAATGATTAATTAATACGTAGCCATAACAACCTCGCGAAGGTCGCTAACTTGTAATTGCATATTATTGTATTTCGCACACACAAGTATGGAAAAATATTTTTGTATGAATATTTATGAGAAATAACTATTATAATGACGTTTAGAGGTTTCGGAAGTATTTCCGAAGGAAGTTTTTCATCTCGATTTTTATCAATTAGTAGAGTTTACCCGCGACTTCGTCCGCACAAATTATGTACCAGATTTGAAGTCTGATCTTAAGCTATCGAACAAACAAAGTTTCATCAAAATCTGTTCAGTAGTTTTTGCGTAATGCTATTACGAGCATACAGAAAAAAAATTGGAGTCTGGGATACCTAAAAAAAAATCGTAATATAAATGTAACCTATAAATATCTTCAATGTACAGACACACTTTTGTTACTGTTTTGTAATAGTTAAGGTTAAGATAACTAAGTAAGGAGAGCTTCGGTGGCGCGTTGCGGAGAGGTATGGAAACTCAATCTTGAGGTCCGGGTTCGAATCCGTACGGATGACACGCCATGACCAATGAGTTTTTCTAACTTATGGAAGAAAACATCGTGAGGAAACCTGCATACCCTGAAGAAAAAATTCCAATGCGTATGTGAAGTCTACCAATCCGGATTGGTCACGCGTGGTGGACTAACGCCCATACACTCTCCCGGTAGGCCTGTGTCCTGCAGTAGGACATACACACGGCGACACATCAAGCTACGCAAAACCAACATAAGCTGGCCGCGCGACGTTATACATTACTCTACCTACGCGCGGCCAGCTTATTTTGGTTTTGCGTAGCTTGATGTGTCGCCGTGTGTACATAGGCTGATGATGATGACGATGATAAGTAAGTAGGTAATTTTGACACTGACAGTGTTTAAAAACAAAATATTTCAGGTAGTCACCTACCACTAAACTGTGCACTTTATTACATCCTGAATCCAAAAACTACTACTGAAAAAACTACTGAACCGATTTTGATGAAACTTTTATCGTTTGATAGCTTATGACTTGATTTAAAATCTGGTATACAATTTTTGAGGGCGAAGTCGCGGGTAAACTCTAGTACTTTCTACAGGGTGTAACAAAACACCCTAGTAATACTTTGGGTGCTTCAGAACATCAAACTGAACAACTTTCACTATGGAGCCGAAGTCGAGAAAAAAAAAAAATCAGCTGTCACATACATTTGAGTCGAGACGGTACTGCATTTTTGTATGAAAGAGTGGATTTTTTTTCGCAATTTCGATGTTGGCTCCGTATTGAAAGTTGTTCAATTTGATGATCTGAAACACCCCTTTAAGTATTACTAGGGTGTTTTATTAGACCCTGTATAATCGTAACTATTATAAAACTGTAACAGAAGTGTGTCTGTACATTGAAGATATTTACATGAAAAAGATTACGATATGGTTTTTAGGTATCCCGTACTCCAAGTCAACCTTTTTTAGAATTATTGTCTATCTGTTTGTTTGTTTGTTTGTATGTTTGTAACAGCATCACGCGAAAACTACTGAACCGATTTTGATGAAACTTTTTAATGTTTGATAGCTTATGATCTCACTTAAAATCTGGTATCCAACGTGTTAATGAATAAGCGCAAAACCTCATACACCCCAAATGATTTATATCAAAATTATTAGGTTGAACCAATAATTTCATTATCATTATAGTCAAAATTTAAAGTTGTTCGCATTTTAAGTTTTCGGTCAAAAATGATTTATTATCATTTCTACCATGAATGAAAGCGCTAAAATGCTAATGGATACTTTTTAATCATCTTGTTTTGGTAGTAAGTAGGGTGAGTGTGCCCTTGCGGTGGGTTGAGATTGAATTCAGTGAATTTTAAATTTTACAAACAAATTATTTAATTTTTTGAAAAAAAATATATATGTTGAAAACATGATAATTCGATTCTGCTCTCGATTCTAAACAAACTACTTTCTAGTTTTGCGTTAATTCATTAACACGTTGTATAATTTGTGCGGATGAAGTCGCGTGTAAACTCTAGTTAAGAATAAAATAATACTTCCAGGTCCAGGAGTGATGAAGAATGCCAGCATAAGCGCGGGCACGATGCCCAGCCTCCAGGTGGTGATGCATAAGATGGGTGACAACGGGCAGGTCATGAGGAAGCCAATGCCTATAAGCACCGCCGCCAAGATGTTGAGGAAGGAAAAACATCTGGGTAAGTTCTTGACCCATTACATTCATTATTATAGAAATATTAGAAGATGATTCCGTGCTTTACATGGCACGTTAAGGGTATATTACTGTTGGCGCGCTCCATACAAACGAAGTCTGGTTATATTTTCAATACTAACCAATTAAAGTCAGTGAAATTTTTTAGAAACAATCTAGAAAGTAATCTCTATACTTCAGATTTTCATTAAAATGTACAGTTTTAAAGTTACAGTGCCTCAAAGATTTCAATACAAATCTTAAATTAATCCTAGCATTGAAACTATATATTTTAACGAAAATCGGACAAGATACAAGCAAGAAGATTTGTTTCTAGATTATTTCTGCAAAATTGCATTGACTTTAATTGGTTATTATTGAAAATATCACCAGACTTCGTTTGTATGCAGCGCGCATTTACGCATTCGGAATAAACTTCTCTTAAGCCGTTGGTCCTGGCTACTATCTCTGGTGGTAGTAGTCATTACATAAAATCAAGTCAGAGGCCTTAAGTAAGTTATAGTCTGTAGAATTCCACTGCAGGGCAAAGGCGAATAAGGGTGAGAGGGAGTGGGTCATACTCCACCACGCGGGCCCAGTGCGGGTTGGTTGAGGCAAGTTAGTGGTCAACCTGCTGTCAGAGAATGTTTCAAGCTGCCTTAATAGGCCCCTGACCTGGATTATCGAATAGTTACAACGCCATCTGACCAACTGCTTAACGTGCCTTCCGAAGCACGGAAACGCTCGAGATGAAATACCACTAAACGGTCACCCATCCAAAGACTGACCGGACCTGACGTTGCTTAACTTCGGTGATAGTTTCCAATACCGAAGCTCCACTACGCCAACGAGCGCTTCTCAGAGGCCGTAAGGCGGTCTGAAAAAACTCTGACACCAGGGCTTGCTGCCCACACGATAAGAAGATTAGAAAAGTCATAGGATTTATTTTGTCCCAAAGCAAAGACAAATCTTATTCTAAGCGACACAAGCGAAGCCACGGGTAAAAGCTCTGCTAGTGAAATACACATGGCTTGGTTTAACTACATATCTTCGAAGGAAAATTGAATAAATTTCAATGAAAAATTAAGATTTCATGCGATTTATCAAAAGAAATATAACATTATGAATAATATATGAGAGAGGTTCTCTATGATGGTGTTTTACAAACAATTTACACGAGCCACTTTCGGTTCATAGCAGTAGCTAAGCATGAAAGTAGTAACTTTCATGAAACTGTATCTACACTTGTAACTTATAAGTAGAGATCGGATAATCGGATGCATATTTACCTAAAGTTGAGGAGTTGGCTATTATGTAGTGCACTATTAAATTTTTTTTTTTATTTTTCTTTTTATATTTTTTAATAGTCGCCTCCATACTAAAGTCGCATCCGAGTAGTTATGCATTCTCGAACTTCCTGACATCCTGGAATTTATTTTACCGAAAAACATTTGTTTTTCTTTTTAAATCAAATAGTTTTAAGAAGTCGCTTCAACACTATGCATCTGATTAGTTATGCATTATCGGATTTCCTGGCACACGGAATTTTCTTAAAATTTTTAGAAGTCGCTTCCATAATTTCGTAGCCAGAAATGACGTTTAGGTAAATATGTCCAGTCCAGCAATGTCTTCGAAGATATAAGAGTAAGTTCTTTGATTATCTTGACTCATACTCATGCTTATTCATAACTAATAAGGACTGTATAAGAATCTAGAAAATCAAGCCTTTAAACTTTTAAATATTTTTACTAAGCGACATTTTGGTAGGAAATTTATGACACCATATTAATTAGTTTTTACCTTATTTAATATCGATTTAGAATAGGAGGAAATAATATTGATTATCAGTTTGAAACTTCAAAAGTGGATTAATATCTTCTTTAACGCTATTTTGATATGCAATGTAATAAAAAAAAGTTGTTGACTATTTATGTCTCTATTTCATGTCCGGTTTTTAACTGTACTTCTATCAGTATGTTTGATTTCTGTCGCGTAGTGTATTTAGGACCTTACAACTTAAGGATGTCACATAGGAGAAAAATAATGTCTTGCTTTATTCGGCTATCCGAATTTTTCATTGTCATTTGCCAAGACTTCTCAGAATTTGTGGACGCAAACAGTAGTCAGTAGCTTAAGGGTATAAGCTTTCTAAATTATACAGATAAAACAAGACACACATACGTGTTAATGAATAAGCGCAAAACCTCATACACCCCAACAGATTTATATCAAAATAATTAGATTGAAACAATAATTTCATTATTTTGATAGTTAATTATGTGAATAACATTTTAGGTTTCGAGGCAAAAATGATTGGTTTTCATTTCAGAAATGAATGAAAACGCTAACGTGCTCATGGATACATTTAAAGAATCTTGTTTTGGTAGTAAGTAGGGTGAGAGTGCCCGAGCGGTGGGTTGAGATCGAGTTAAGTATATTATAGAGACAAATTATTTAATATTTTGATTAAAATTACTTATCTTGAAACTATGATAATTCGATTCTGCACTCAATTCTAAACAAACTACTTTCTAGTTTTGCGTTAATTCATTAACACGTTGTATAATCACCCCTCTACCCCATTGGGGTAAGCAGGATCGGGTGGGACACACCAATCTCTTTTCTTCAACATTTATTAATCGGTTCACGCTCGCTGGTTTCGAAAACTTTTAAACTGGTCTCAGAACTCGACCAACGGTATACAGGATGTAAGAAAAAGTATAATTGGGTTTTAAACCACACAATCTACCCATCAAACTGAACAACTTTTACTATGGGAGCATATCTGTCAAAAAAAAAAAAAAATCAACTGTCTGAGTCGAGTAGGCGGTGCAGTTTAGTATGGAACAGCTGAATTTTTTTTGTGCTGACGGGTTTGCCTCCATAGTAAAAGTTGTTCAGTTTGATGGGTGGTTTAAAGGTTAATGATACTTTTCCTTACACCCTGTACTATAGGGTCGGTCCTTCTTAATATGCTGATACTTTATTAAGGGGATGACAGATCGTTAAACTGAATAACTATAATATGGCACTAACATCGAAATCACAAAAAGAAATTAGCTGTTCCATACAAAACTTCAAAAATACTCGACGCATACATTTGTATAGGACAGTTAATTTTTTTTCGTGATTTCGATGTTGGTCCCGCAGGAAAAGTTGTTCAGTATGGTGGTCTGATAATCTTATTAAAAAACTATCAGCATATTAAGTTGGACCCTGTATATTCTGTGACGGTACGCAGGGTACCGCATCTCTGTTTAGCGCGTACACTTATGCACTTAAAAATGTTTATTATACTTGAAATATTCTGTTAATTTCAGACCTAAAAACCAAGAAGACTGTGCTGCACGCCGTCGGTTTCTTCGACTCCTCAATCTTCCCCCACAGCCAGGCTCTCGGCAACACGTATGCCAAGAGAGGCTACAACGTGTTTGTCACCGAAACATTCACCTTCCTTACGAATATCTATCCCAAGTGAGTACTTTAAGACAACAAAAGAGTGATCCAGTTTTCTTGATGATGATCCAAGAATCTTAAGAAACGTCACCTTTAACGGAGTTGTTACTTTTGCATTGAGATATTACCACATTTGGTTCCTTAATTTTTTCTTTAGTCCAGTCGATACCGAACAGAAAGATTCCAACAATCTTCCAGAGGCTCTTTATAATAGGCTAGAATGTGTAACATTCACCTTCTTCACCAATATCTATCAAAAATGAGTACTTTAAGAGAAGAAGAGTGATCCAGTTTTCTTTTTAATCCAAGAATCTTAAGTCACGTCACATCTAGGGTACATTTAGGTTGGTTGCTTAATATTTGCCTTAGTCCGATCGATACAAAAGTCCCACGAATTGTCCTGAGAGACTACAACGTTGGCACCTCCCTCAAAAACATCCAATCTAAGTGAGCGTTGGTGGTACTTCAAGATTAGAAGTGATCCTGTATTCTCAATAATCCAAGCATCTTAAAGCACAACGAGCACATACGATAACAACTATGCAAAAATTTAAATGCTCATTATCTACAAAACATATTATCTGGTACATGAATACATGTAACACCTCTGGCTTTTCTGTGAAGGAAAACATCGTGAGGAAACCTGCATGCTTCTATTTCGAGTACCCATTTTCCATTATAAGTGGCGACGGGCTGACTCCCCGTCAGACTGGAAAGAGTTTCGGTACTACTGGTGAAACGTGGATGTTCTGAGGTTTCAGAATATCTCTGACTACCCCCTCGGGTAATATAGTCGTGAGCATATGCATGCATACATGAATACAGAAAAACCAACAAACTTAGTTAACATAAACATCTAGCATCACAATCCTCTTATGAGATCAATTTTGTCTATTCGCTTCAATTAGGTAATTGTTCATTGTTCGTTTCAATCACAACTGGGCAATATACATACTTAAATAAGTTATTAAAAACTTGGTATTTATACAACGTGTTAATAAATAAGCGCAAAACCTCATACACCCCAACTGATTTATAACAAAATAATTAGATTGAAATAATAATGTAATTATTTTGATAGTTAAAATTTGAAGTTATTCGCATTTTAAGTTTTCCGGAAAAAATGATTTGTTATCTTTTCAGCAATGAATGAAAGCGCTAGCGTGCTCATGGATACATTTTGAGAACCTTGTTTTGGTAGTAAGTAGGGTGAGTGTGCCCGTGCGATGAGTTGAGATCGAGATCAGTAAATTTAAAATTTTACAAACAAATTACTTATTTAATATTTTGAAAAAAATTACCTATGTTGAAAACATGATAATTCGATTCTGCTCTCGATTTTAAACAAACTACTTTCTAGTTTTGCGTTAATTCATTAACACGTTGTATACATATACATACTTAAATAAGTTATCGAATATATTGTGTGTAACATAAAACAAATAAATGTAGGTTACAATAAGTTATTACAAACAAAATCTTTTCCTTTTGAAATTTCTTGTCACTCAATGTTTACATAACTTCCGGCTTCAGCCTTATTGGTGATTCATCAATATTTAGCCTTAAGAATTATTTAGCATGTTTTGATAAGCATAAAGTAAACCTAATGGTCCCCAAAGTTGATATTACATCGCATTAAAAAAAAAAAAGATAAAATTTTTTTTTTTCTAAGACTTTTTTTATTAGAATTGATTGATAGATTTTTTTATTCTTATTTACTTTTTATATTAGAATATTGTTGGTAGCCCTGACCTTCAAATTTCTTCCCGTGCAATAAGGTTTCCTAAGCAGTGTTTAGCTTGGCGAAAGCAAAGTGAATTACACATAGACATAGTTATACTATGGTTTCCCCTTTTGGTGGTACGGGACGTGGTCGACAGCAAACAATGGTGTATTCCTCTCTCACTCACTCGGCATACAATGTGCTATCGTGCTATCCTCTTCATGACAGTGCGAACCCGTTTATATTAAGTGTTCATAGTGTGTTCGAAGTTTTGATGAAATGTTTACTATAATATTCATTAGTTTGAATTCGGTATGTCAAGTTTTTTTTTGGTCTTCATTTTATATTTTTTACGGATAGAAGACATAATTTTAAGAAACCAATTTAATTTTTATTGCGATTCAGCGAGGTTATCAATATAAATTTAATTTTTAAATTACTTTGATCTGTAATCTAAATCTCAGAGGAAGGATCTCCATAGAGTCCGCATAAATTTACGATTGTAGTTAGTCTCTTTTGTCGTATGACGTACCTTTAATAGTAGAAGGAGATGGAACTATAGATATTTGTTTATGCGGCTGTCCACTTTTTTTTTAAATAGTGTGTGTGAAAAGTGACCGTAAACATAAGGCCATATGTCACTTGGTGCCTTTTGTCCATACTACTTGACACCACACACTCAAAACTAAACGTCAAAAAAAGTGGACACTTTACAATTGGTATGGCTCACTCTATTAGGTATAACCCAAGTGACAAAATGTGGTCTTGTAGTGGTTCCTAAGCTAGGCCTATAACGTGCTAGTAAACGTTTATAACCACGGAAAAGGGCCCATTTTATAGGCGTACTTTTAGTAATAAGACACTCATAGTGGAATTGGCGAGCACCATTTAGACCAATAATACACTTATAGTTGGACTACGCAGAACTATCTGCTCCCGCGAAGCCAACTATGAGCATCTAATAGAACCAAACATCACGATTTAAGCCCATAATACACTTATAGTTAGACTCCGGAGAACCATTTGCTCCCGCGAAGCTCACTATGAGCATTTAATAGAATCAGGCAAGCCTGTAACGTGCTCCGCGCTTCTATTACTAGCTACTTCAAACATTTGTGAATTTGTGTTGCGTTGAAAAATATTGTGAGGAGAAAAATAAAAAATATAAGGTAAGTTCATCTATTTTATTTATATCAAATGTATTGAGAAGTACTTGACTCGTTATATTATACATGCATACGTGTTTGCAAGGCAAACGCATAAGTATTTTCGGTGAAGTATATTGTGTTTTACATCTCAATTTTTGTTCGCCTTTTGAACACGGCGTATTGACTAAGTTGTGTTTAAAAATAATATTATTCCTAAGAGCATTGTCGCGCCATGTTGTGACGAATTAGGGTTCCACACTTCAATATCTCAAAGATTTTTTCAAACTTTTGTTTTTTTTTCACAAACAGTAATTATTTATTAAAGACAATTTATATATTTTTATTATACTTAAATTTGATGGAAAATGCATATTCGCCATAAATATTATTATGAATCAAAATAAATCAAAATGGCCGTGAAGATGCTATAAATATTAAAAGCAATTGTTTTCTTAAATGGACTTCACGAAGATATCTTTGGACACTAATAGTTTTACAAGAAACCTTTATAATAGAAATTAAGACTATAACAGCATTCGAGAGTCCACAGTAATACCAAGTACACGTACTCTTAGAAGAAACCACTGTGGAACTAATTCACTTATAATTGGTACATAAAATTGACTTATACACCCCTATAAGGTCAAGTAACAAGTGCAAATGGTTCTCAGTATTTAGTTCTATAAATTACTATTATAAGCGTATGACACTTATAGCGGATTTATAATTACTTCTTGTAGGCGATTATAAGTGTAACTTACTGGAGCAAGTTTTCTCAAGTGTATTTACACTTTTGCAACACTTTTATAGGCCATCTTAGCCTTTACTGCGCCTATAATTTCGTTCTATACACGACTATAAGTCAGCTTATAAGAACAGGTATACTATAATCCTAAACGAACTCCGTGTAACCTGTTATAAGCTTTGTAGTAAAATCTGGAACCACTAAGAGAGAGTTACTAGTGCTGTAAGCCTGTAAACTGCGCACTATAGGAGAACTTTGTTACTTGGGAATCTCTTTGCTCTAAATACAAAAGTGTTAGAGTGAAAATAACTCGAACTCCATGGAGAAAAACTATTTACTGCTTTATTTCGAAAAAACCTGTCTTCTCTGTCTAACTCTATGTTGGAAACAGAAATGGCAACATCAAATGTCTAATTCAGACATTGTGAATGTATTTTTTTCATAATGGCCAGTTATTTTAAATTGATTTTAAGTTTACCAAGGAGTTCACAGGTTTTCTAGTGACGTCACTGCACGGAATGAAAAACGTCGTTATTTTATTATAAATATCTGTAATCATTTCATTTTAAAATTTCTGACATAGAAAGTATTATTATTGAGACAATTATCTCGAAATGGTTTTCGATTCAACCCTCCAAAAAAAACTTGACATAACGAATTGTTTAAAACGTGTCGAAGTTTGACTCGCTACCAGTTTTCCCTCCCCTGGGTCGTTAAGATAATAATTCAACATTAAATTTAACAAAAGAGTGAAACGGTGAATGCTTCCGTCTTATACTGAAAAGCTTTTATTTGAATTAATAATTATACACCACCAGCATCTCGTATTTCATATTAGAACTAAATTATTTATTAAAATTACACAGATTACAACGAAGGTAGGATATTACTGTTGGCGCGCTCCATACAAACGAAGTCCGGTTATATTTTTAATACTAACCAATTAAAGTCAGTGATATTTTTCAAAAACAATCTAGAAAGTAATATCTATGCTTGTATCATGTCAGATTTTCGTTAAAATTTTAAGTTTTAAAGTTACCGTGACCCAAAGATTTCCATACAAATCTTAAATTAATCCTAGCATTGAAACTGTATGTTTTTACGAAAATCGGACAAGATACAAGCATAGAGATTTGTTTCTAGATTATTTCTACAAAATTTCATAGACTTTAATTGGTTAGTAGTGAAAATATCACTAGACTTCGTTTTTTGCCTTAATTTTCCTTAAAATGTATAGTTTTAAAGTTACACTGCCTCAAAGATTTCCATACAAATCTTAAATTAATCCTAGCATTTAAACTGTATATTTTAACGAAAATCGGACACGATACAAGCATAGAGATTTGTTTCTAGATTGTTTCTGCAAAATTTCATTGAGTTTAATTGATTAGTATTGAAAATATCACCAGATTTCGTTTGTACGCAGCGCGCATTTACGCATTCGGAATAAACTTCTCTTAAAAGTAATTTTTATAGATGTTTTATGATTTCACTAGATAAACTAATGGTGAATATGTAAGTAAAATTCCAGTAATTAAAACGGTTGCAAGTTATTTTAGTTTCAGAAAATAATGCTAAAATGCGATGTTTTCTTAAAATAAGTAATGGATTTTCGACTCAAACATTTTCAGAAATTATAATAATCGCTCTAAAACGATTTGTCAAAATCATGGAGCTATCTTGGACGCACTATAGACTTCTACCAATCTACTAAGTTACGAAGGTAGCTACAATGTTATTTGAGCATGCCACTGTCAGCATCTAGTGTGCAAGCAAGCCCGAAGCCTTAATAGGTACGTAACTATTAATAGCCTGTTTGATGTCTGTCGAACACAAACAGACAAACAAACAAACATTGATATCAAACAAGACTGTTTACGTTCTTGCTAAAATCTATTTACTGAGTGGATGCCAATTAAAGTCGACTTTATACATTATCTGTAGGACAAATAAACGTGGTATAAAATGTTATACCAAGAATAAAAAAAATTACAAACCGAATTTGGAGCATAGAATAACTATTCACTAATTATTCTTTTGTTTGGAGGAACTTTTTAAATGCAAAAGGCTTAGTTTGCCCAGCAGTGGGATGAAATAGGCTAACGAAAAAATGATTTGTTTGAAGTACAGGGTGTAAAAAACGCCCTAGTAATACTTAACCTAAGAGGAAGGATCTCCATAGAGTCCGCATAAATTTACGATTGTAGTTGGTCTCTTTTGTCTTATGACGTACCTTTAATAGTAGAAGGAGATGGAACTATAGATATTAGTTTATGCGGCTGCCCACTTTTTTTTGAGCTAGTGTGTGTGAAAAGTGACCGTAAACATAAGGCCATATGTCACTCGGTGCCTTTTGTCCATACTACTTGACACCACACACTCAAACCTAAACGTCAAAAAAAGTGGACACTTTACAATTAGTATGGCTCACTCTAGTCTTAAAGAGAGATCCTTCCTCTTAGTACTTAACCCATTAACTGCCACGGTCTGAAATATAAGACGTACCCTAGACGTACTACATCGAGCGCACAACGCCGCCGTCTCATAAATAAGACTGTCTATTGTTTTTATATTTCTCAGCGCTGGGGGCACGTTCAATCAAAAAATGTTCGGCGGTTAAAAGGTTAAGGGGATATAATTCGGAGCACGCTCCATACAAACGTACTATGGTGATATTTTCAATACTAACCAATTAAAGTCAATGAAATTTTGCTGAAGCAATCTTGATACAAATATCTATGCTTGTATGGAGTCAGATTTTCGTTAAAATATACAGTTTCAATGCTAGGATTAATTTAAGATTTGTATGGAAATCTTTGAGGCACTGTAACTTTAAAACTATACATTTTAACGAAAATCTGACTCTATAGAAGCATCGAAATTTGTTTTTAGATTGATTCTGAAAAATGTCATTGAGTTTAATTGGTTAGAATTGAAAATATCACCATAGTACGTTTGTATGGAGCGCGCTCCGAATTATATCCTCTTAAGGGGGTGCTTCAAACCATCAAACTGAACAACTTTCTCTATGGCGGCACCAACATCGAAATCACGATAAAAAAACAGCGGATTCTCACAAAACTGCAGTACCGACTCGACTCAAATGTAAAAGACAGTTTTTTGCCGCGATTTCGAAGTTCCATAGTGGAAGTTGTTCAGTTTGATGGTCACTAGGGTGTTTTGTTATTGTATAAAAGTATTTATTTTATCGCAAAGCCGGTTGGGGTACAAAGGTACCTATTATAAACCAGATGTCACACGCACACGGCATAAAACAAACCTTTGAACCGCTAATGTAATAAATGATGTTGATGATAGAACATAAATCTTCCACACAATTAGATTGACGTATCAGAAAATAATAATCAAAATATTATTGTTAAAGTATCGTCCTAAGTATAAGTATAAATACTTATACTTAGTACGTACTAAGTATAAGTTTAAATACTTATACTTAGTACGATACTTTAACAACTTATAGCCAGTAGGATCCCACTGCAGGGCAAATGCCTCCTCTCACGAATAAGGGGGCATTCATTAATTTAAGTGAGGCATTTTTGGTAATTATTCGCCCCCCCCCTCCCTCTTATTTATTATATTTATTTGCGGGTTTAGGGCCATGCTCCTGTGCCAAACCTGGCCCCCCCTAATATCACGTGAGTTTTTTCGTATTATTTATTTTATTCTGGCCAATTCTGATAAACAAATATAATTTATTTATCGGAAAGATGTACTATCCGACATATCTTGGACGTTACTACAGCTGTTCTAAGAATAAGTGAGAGTAAGTGTTTCAAATATCTGTTTCTCTAATTAATAAGAAAAACAAAAAACCCGACTGCATAAAAAACATATTAACTGAAAAGAGAAAAACAAGCTCTATCTGATAAGCTATAAAAACGTTGTTTGAGGTACTATAATTTGAATGTTAATAGGTAGGTATTGCAAACGGGGACAAAGAAGATTTTTGGTATGTTATTGGTTTGTCCCCGGTTGGTTATAGAGCTTGTTTTTCTCTTTTCAGTTAATATGTTTTTTATGCAGTCGGGTTTTTTGTTTTTCTTAATAAGCATAGCATAAGCATATGCTCACGACTATATTCCCCGAAGTGGTAGTCAGAGATATTCTGAAACCTCAGAACATCCACGTTTCACCAGTAGTACCGAAACTCTGTCCAGTGTGAGGGGGGGTGAGCCCGTCGCCACTTATAATGTTTTTCTTAATAATTTAGTTTATTTCATACTTTTTAGTCTTGTGTCGAAACGGTAACATAAAAGTATTACAATATTTATATATTTGGAATCGTCTGTTCCCTAGCTTTCATTTGATACTCATATTGTAATTTTTATCCCATACAAATTTTTTATTCCCCTCCTCTCTTTTTTAATTCGCAGACGCCATATTAAAATAATATAGCCTATGTCACTCTTACAGTTTTTACGAATCTAATGACACCTCATACGTTAAAATCTATCAAGCCGTTTAGGCTGTAGGGCCTGCCAAAGAAATAGACATACAAACATACACAACATACATACGCTCGAAAAACATAACCCTCGTTCTGGCGCAGTCGGGTAAAATAAAAAATAGCCTTAAATTTTCGTTGCTATTTTGAATGGAGTATAGGTTTTTGCGTTCGCATAACCGCGATAAGTATTACTGTTTAGGATCTAGCCATATTTAGTGGAGAAAAATTGCGTATTTATTAAACGAACCCAATTTTGCAATTCTACGTGACATTTGCCGAGAAATTTTGCCGTGATATTTGAAATTTTGCCCCCACGTGATCATTACCCGATTGCGCCAGAAGGAGGGTTATGTTTTTCGAGCGTACTCTTATTTATACAACGTGTTCATGAATAAGCGCAAGACCTCATACACCCCAACTGATTTATAACAAAATAATTAGATTGAAACAATAATTTCATTATTTTGTTAGTTAAAATTTAATGTTATTCGCATTTTAAGTTTTGAGACAAAAATGATTTGTTATCACTTCAGCAATGAATGAAAGCGCTAACATGCTCATGGATACATTTTAAGAATCTTGTTTTGGTAGTAAGTAGGGTGAGAGTGCCCGAGCGGTGGGTTGAGATCGGGTTCAGTAAATTTTTAATTTTACATACAAATTATTTAACATTTTGAAAAAAAATACCTATGTTGAAACCATGATAATTCGATTCTGCTCTCGATTCCAAACAAACTACTTTCTAGTTTTGCGTTAATTCATTATCACGTTGTATATGTTTTTTCATCTCCGGTTGTTTATTATTTTAGAATAATTCCAATAAGATCAGATGAGAGCATGTCCCAAGATTTAATTATCGCTTCTACGGATGAGAACAATAATTATTTCTTTGTAATTTCACATCCTAAACATTCTATTGTTATTTGGAATACCGTTTAGTCATTATCTTTCACGTTTTTCTAGTTAAATTACGCGTTACAATAATAAGGAAAATCTCGATACAGGTTTGATTACATCCATTTGATCAGTTGTTTGTTACCCATCTAATAAACGATTGGACAGGGATGGACTCGTTTTATTTGTAGACCCGAAAAATAATGTTATTGACAATAAAGCTAGTCGACCATTTATGCTTCACCTGGTATTACACTAGATGCAATTTTGTTCTAATGTTCTTAGATTACACTTCATACTTAACTAGCACCAAGTAACTAGTCAAAACATGTCGTCATATTTTGACAATCTGCATCAATTTATGCTAAAATTAACTGTTATGTAGCTGTAAGATCTTCTAAAAGGAAATAAAATAAGTTAGTCGACAAGGTAAAGTGACTTCTTTGAGATAAAAAATAAAAATCTACGATTTTATTACAACGTTTATCATGTCTTGTCATTTAGTTGAGTGAATTGATAAATGGCTTAAGTTTATTAAATATTTCTTGTTCATGGGTCCCTTACTTGAATCATAAGTCCGTACCTGTTGTTGCATCAAATTACCAATCTCTGCTTGTAAATCATAGTAAGTAGGTACATGAATGTTCGGAGACGTAAAGAAATGCGAACAACTGTGGAAATTGTGTAATTATTTATTTGATGCAATTACGTTATGGCGAATTGGCTTGGCTTTTGATTTCTGTACTTATCGTAAAATGATATAAACTTAGGTATATGCCCAATTAGCTGCTGTGTACAAGGTGTAACAAAAATAAACATTTAAGGGGTTGGTTTAGACCATCAAATTGAACCACTTTTACTATAGGACCAATACTGAAATCGCAATAAAATGATGTTCCATACTAAACTACAAATCTACTCGAGCTAAATGTATTGAACAGTTGATTTTTTTTTCGCGATTTCGTTGTTGGTCCCATAGTGAAAATGGTCAGTTTGATGGTCTAAACAACCCCCTTAAAAGTTGTAAATGTTTATTTTTACTTTTGTAACACCTTGTATTGTAGGTATTTATAAAACGTTTATGCCTTTTCGTATCGTAAAGACTCTTAAGCAATGCCTAGAAGCTAGTGGGAAATCATTATCAGCCACAATTGTTTTCACTGCTGGAGCACAGGTATACCCTCGAAAAGGTATCTACCACGCGTACTGTATCATCATCATTCTCTAGCCCATTTCCCATTATTTGGGGTCGGCGCAATATGTCATCCTCTTCCATTCATCTCTCTTAGCCGTCATTTCAGCACTCACTCCTTTCTTACGCATATCATCTTTCACACAATCCATCCACCTTTTCTTCGGCCTTCTTCTCCTACCGCAGCCATTCACATTCATACTTAACACTCGTCTCGTAATATGACACTCGTCTCTTCGCATTACATGACCATACCACGATAATCTATTACCCTGCAACCACGCGTACTGTATGCCCAGGAAAATAATTACCCTCGTCAATCTTCGTTTGCGCAGAGCCCCCCGACAAAACCCGATGTCGTTTAGTAATCAAAGGGTGCAAAGTCGGATAGCAGCGAAAAGGCCGCGAAAACAATTAGCCAATCATGTCAAGGGATTGAAGGTGGTACATCCTGATTGGTCACTATAATTTCGCGCGCTTTTACAATTTGTCAACTGCGCAGGTACATCGGGGGAACTTATAAATCTGGTACTTGTGGATTGGTGAACTTCACGTGCGCGTCAGAATAGTTTGCTCTAAGAGGAAGGATCTCCATAGAGTCCGCATAAATTTACGGTTGTAGTTGGTCTCTTTTGTCTTATGACGTACCTTTAATAGTGGAAGGAGATGGAACTATAGATATTTGTTTATGCGGCTGTCCACTTTTTTTTGAGCTAGTGTGTGTGAAAAGTGGCCGTAAACATAAGGCCATATGTCACTTGGTGCCTTTTGTCCATACTACTTGACACCACACACTCAAACCTAAACGTCAAAAAAAGTGGACACTTTACAATTGGTATGGCTCACTCTAGTCTTAAAGAGAGATCCTTCCTCTTAGAGTTTGCTTCAGCGTTAGCAAGTTTCCTCACGATATTTTCATTTACTGTTTGAGAGCGAGCAGCCTGTAAAACAAAACAAGTTAGAAGAACTCGGCATGCAATGTTGCGTGGATGCGTATTCAAACGTGGACCCTTATGAAAGTCCGTTCTCTACCATCGCGTCACAGATGCTCTGTGCCCACGCAGGCCATAAAATTAATAAAAAATTCTCTTGTTTCCAGATCAGTCCGCATCTCCAGAGTCATAGGAAAGAAGATCGGAGAATTCCTCGTCAAACTGACAGAGCAAGGACTTGAAGCCGAAAACCTAGAACTAGTCGGGATCAGCCTTGGTGCCCACATAGTTGCTTACGCAGCCAAGCATTTTTACGCCGTGACTGGCAAGAAACCTTCAAGACTAACTGGTTTAGACCCAGCAGGCCCATGCTTCAGGACCTTACCTCCAGAACAGAGATTAAGCCCCGCAGATGCTATCCAAGTAGATGTACTTCACACGAATATTGACGGTTTTGGTATCGCAGAACCTTTAGGGCACGTAGACTTTTATGCGAATGGAGGTGAATTTCAACCGAGTGATATTCCATACATTCCTTGTCTAATAATCTGTAGTCATGTGAGAGCCGTCTTATATTGGTGGCAAGCTTTAGAACATCCAAAGAAATTTATAGGGGTAAAATGTGATTCCGTCCAAGATGCAAGATACGCGGATTGCTATAACAATTCTGAGACTAACGTCCTCGGGATAGAGACTAAATTTGATCGGCGAGGTGTTTATTATTTGCCCACGCATAATGAGTTTCCCTATTTTAGAGGTAAAGATGGTTTGAAGGCTGAAAATGAAATTTATTCATCGGTTGCTAGGAGAATTAATTCGGAGGACGAGTTTGAAGTGTAGTTGAAGTATACTATGATAAATTAAATGCATTAAGAAATTTTGAAGATGTGAAACTTGAGTAAGTCAAAGTCAAAGTCAACATTGTTTATTCAAAATAATATCACATAGAAAACTTTTGACGTCATGTTTTTGAATCTACCACCGCGTCGGAAGGTGTTCCGTTGTAGAGATGATGCGGCCAGAAACTCTACAACACACTTCTTTTAAACAAAACAAAATATACAAAGTACAATTACATACATTCAATATTAAATTACATAGAGTAACAATTTTGATTGAGATTTTGGTCATTCAAATAATCATCGAGTTTATAGTAACCTTTTTTACAGACGACTTGTTTAACATGGGACTTAAACTTTGTGTCCAATCAACAAAGGTGAAGCAAAATCTAAATCCCGCCGAAAACATACGTTTCTTTAGAAGGGTAGACGGTCAGCCAGTTGTTGATTCACCAGCCGTGTTATCTTCTGTACGCAGATATAACAGAATGGAGGCCATAGATTAATATGTATATTGGATAATGGTGGTCAAGGGACAGAGGTCAGTAGGTAAACCATTAGCATTTTGTTTAGACGATATTAAAAGGGTGGGTCTGCATTCGATCAGATTGCCACAGGACTGTGATAAATAGTGCAACAAAATACTATGCTCATTAGTTGCCGGATGTGGGCTGATTACTTTGACTAATTATTATAAGGACTAGCCTTGCGGTAGCATTTCCCCTCTGCCACGGTATAAGCACAATTGATCTTGTGCATTTACATTCAATTTTACACCTTATCACTAAACGAGACAGCCTATAATTGCGAAATAATAACTTCGAACTTAGAACGTTTGGGGTTCACACGAGACTACTTTTCATGATTTTTAACATTCAAAATTAGAATATAAAGTTATGGGGAATAAAATCCAAAGTTGTGGATTTCATGTTACCTCGCCTCCCGCAAAAAGTGGCAGAAATGTTTGTTAGTAGAATTACACGCGTAACCAGTCCACATATAAATAGTCAAAGGCTGATTAGAATATATTAAGAAAAGGTAGCACTGTAGCCCCGGGACTTTTTAATTACCAAAAAGATTACCGATTGCCGTTTAGATATTGTTGTAACGTACGAAATTACTAATTTAAAAATCTAAGTCTTAAAACACGCCGTAAGAAAAAGAAAATTAAAAAAATTGCCAGAATTTTTAAATAATAAATAAATTTGGGATAACTTATGACCTGTAGTAACTAAATGAAGGCGGCCTGACAATGGGAAGGCATGCCTGCAACCATCGATACATGCAAAATAACTGCTCATGGTCCTCATACCGATAACAAAAAAAAAAAAAAAGAATTTTTACATTTCCAGGTTACCGTTTATTTTCTATACTATCATGTTCTTCACCTTAGTTCAATACCCATACGGAATAGTAAGACTGTCTAAATCTACCATCCAAAACTATAAGACCAGATGAAAAAGTCAAGTTTGATCGGTCTTATAGCTTTGTATGGAAACTTTAGACAGTCTTACTATTAAGTATGGGTATTGAACTAAGGTGAAGAACATGACAGTATAGAAAAAAAACGGTAACCTCGAAATTTTAAAATTTCAGACAATTTTTTTTTTTCATACGGCTAGTTGTGATCTGTAAGACTTGGGTTTTTATAT
The DNA here is from genome assembly GCA_963924505.1 of Agonopterix alstromeriana. NCBI lineage: Eukaryota > Metazoa > Arthropoda > Insecta > Lepidoptera > Depressariidae > Agonopterix > Agonopterix alstromeriana. The sequence goes on from OZ004683.1 coordinate 10,318,287, forward strand.
TCGTAATTTTGTACTTTATAACAATATCTAAACGGCAATCGGTAATCTTTATGGTAATTAAAAAGTCCCGGGGCTACAGTACTAAAGGTGATGATGAACTGGTGTGAGAAAAGAAATCTTTTTTTTACGTCTTTCGCTATACAGGGTCCTTCTTAATATGCTGACACTTTTTTAGGGGATGATCAGACCATCAAACTGAACAACTTTCTCTATGGTACCAACATCGAATTCGCGATAATAAAATCAACTGTCCAATACAGTTGACTCGAATAGGTTTGGAGTTTTGTATGGAACAGCTGTTTATTTTTGCGCGTATTCGATGTTGGTGCCATAGAGAAAGTTTTTCAGTTCGACGGTCTGATCATCTCCTTACAAAAGTGTGAGCATATAAAGAAGGACCCTATGTTTATTAATAGGTAGGATATAGCGGCATGATGGCGCGATAAAGCTCTATCGCGCCCTAACTCCCTTTCTTTTTGCGCGCGAACGAACAAGTTAGTAAGCGCGATAAAACGTTTATCGAGGCACCATACCGCGGGCGCTGTTTCTTACTTAGGTAAAGAAATAAAATGGGACAAGTGAGCGCAAGTCAAGTTAACATTTTACTGTAAATTTAATAATATTTCAATATCAAGCCGTGTTTGTGTCCAGTATGGCCTCGGACTCATAGAGTCAATCTGGACAGAGTTTGTGCACAGCAATGGGTAATGAAAAGTGGATAAATATTTTAAATATAACATTTTATATAGATTTTAGAATTGTTAGATATATCGACGGGGAAGTGCTGTCAACTCCTAACTTAATTTATTTTACGAAAACGACTTATGAATGCAGATCGATAGAGAATGAATTGCGCGTCTACTGATATTATGAATTAAGTTGAAATTCACTAAATTGACGTAGCTAGGCACCGAAGAAATATCTCCTAATTATGAAGGTCCATCATAACCTGATAAATTTTCGTAAAATTTGGTTTTTGTACGTTAGGAGTTGTTAGCACTTCCCCGTCGATATTATGTTATTCGAAATATTGTTATACAAGGTGTTACAAAAGTAAACATAAACATTTAAAACTTTTAAGGGTTGTTTAGACACTTTCACTATGGGACCAATATCGAAATCGCGAAAAAATATCTGATGTTCCATACTAAACTACAAATCTACTCGAGCTAAATGTATAGGACAGCTGATTTTTTTTCGCAATTTCGGTGGTGGTCCCATAGTGAAAGTGTCTAAACAACCCTTAAAAGTTTTAAATGTTTCACAGTGTCATTGTGAAAGTTGTTCAGTTTGATGGTCTAAACCACCCCCTTAAATGTTTATTTGTATTTTTGTAACAACTTGTATACAGGCTGTAAACTTAAATGCATAGATAATCAGCTTTTACATTTGGGTCGGTTGACATTTTCTGTGAAACAACAATTTTTTTTTCCCGATTTCTTTATTAATCTCCTAGTAAAAGTTGTTCAGTTTGATGGTTTGAAGCACCCCTTGACGTAGGTGTTGTACGATTTAAATTTACACCTATATGGAATATCTTAATTCTAGACTGTCCTCTCTGGGAATATAGTCGTTAGCATAATATGCTTATGCAAGATTATTAGGTAAAAAAAAGGAAAAATTAGGGAAGGGCTCCCAAGATTTAATTACCTGGGGCCTCTTGGGATCTCTGAATCCAGCATTGGATTAAAAATGAACAAAAAAAATTTTACATTTCTGTCTACTTCAATAGGATGCTTAAAAAATGTGATTTAAATTATGTCTTTAATTTATTTAGAACAAATAGTTAAATTTATTTAAATTGATAACATTTCATTTTAAGAAAGGTACCAAACTAAGAAAACCATTTGGAGATTATGTGATTCAAAGCTTATATCAAAATTATCACATGTTTCTATCCATTATTTCTCGAGTTATTTGAAAAATACTGAAAAATATAATAGAGGTTGAGTGAGATTTTATTCCTTTGCCTGCTTGGCTTTTCTATTGTATTTGACAGTTTTCATTTTTAATGTTTTTCAGAAAATTCAAAAGTCAATTAAAAATAGAAATATCGATCGGTCAAAAATAAAATCGGAAAAATACGTATCTCTTATTTTTAACCTATTTTATATTTTTTATTAAAAACAGGTGGTTAAAAAAATGTAATGTTGTCAATTGGTCTTTAGGAAATGTGTAACTACTAACGTAACAGGTACTGTACTCTACCGATTTTGCGCGTTTTTACCGCGACGAACGACGAACTAAAACGCGCCTTATGTCAATGCACGACAGCCTGTATCGCGTGCGATACGCGGTGTCGTAGGTGCATTAGTACCAGGTTTATAAGTTCTCCCGGTGTATCTGCGCAGTTGACAAATTTTAATAACTCGCGAAATTATATTGACCAATCAGGATGTGCCACCTTCATTCCCTTGCCACGATTGGCTAATTGTTTTCGCGCTCTTTTCGCTGCTATCCGACTTTGCACCCTTTAATTACTAAACGACTTCGGGTTTTGTCGGGGGACGCGCAAACGAAGATTGACGACGTAAATTATTTTCTGGTCGTACAGGAATGCAATTGGCTATTTGACGATAAAATAATAAATATATTAGATTTAGTATAGTTTATAGGTTCACAATAATAATACAATATGTTTTTTGCAATAAAATAACTTGTAAATATTTTACTTTTCAAAAATAAATTAGAGATTTTTTATCTGTGGATTTCAAAAACTGAAACGGGGGCGGCCATGATTGAGCATCGTGTGACGTCACATTTCAAACAATAAAACGTCATGTGAGATGAAGCGTCGTAGTTAGATTTACTTTGTTTATTGAAATATGACGTCACACTGTCAAGTGTCACGTGATCGGCTGTTTTCACGCGAATCTCAAATTACTGAATGAAAAATATTGTTCTTTTCGTATAAATAATGTTTTTTTAAGAAAAAGATAATTGAATACCTATGTATAATTTAAAATACCCGAAAACTGGCAAATAGCTAATTCTCTAAGCGCAGTCACAACCTAAAATTCGTCGTTGAAACATTGGCAATCTGTCAATTCGGTATTCGGTATTGTGTCAAACTTATATGAAACTCCGACGATCTGAAGGATGCAAGAAAGATTGTGAGCTCATCGATGTTCTTGACAGCGATGTGACGCTTTCAGAATTGCACTCCAATACTTATCTCAGCTGTAAAACGCGACGGGAGAGACGGAGCACTGCCTTAAATGTCTCTGTGGTTATTACCTATACTTCATTCCAAATAAGGACGACGAGATTTTCCGATTCCTATTTAGCTTTCTGGCCAATTCTGATTACCAAATGTAATTTATTTATTGGATACATATACTATCCAACATATCTTGGACGTTACTAAAGCTGTTCTAAGAATAAGTGAGAGGAAGTGTTTAATATCTCTGTTTCTGTAATGCAAAATAGTCTTAAAATTTCGTTGCTATTTGGAATGGAGTATAAGTATTGTAAAATTATAAACATAAAGTACTTACATTTTACTAACTTATACTAAACTGTTGTATTGTATTAATACTTAGTAGACTAACTCCCAAACATCATCATCATGCAGGCCTGTGACCCAGTAGTGGGGTGTATAAGAGGCTGATGATGATTGTATAGTACAAAAAATATAATAACTAGGAAATACATGGATTCGAACTGTGATTTTATTATAGATATGCTAAAAATTATCGTGTGCAATAAATTATATATCAAATTAACACTGTGTCAATTTATTCCGGAAATATTTTGCAACTAGTGTTGTTCCTGCTAATCGATAATAGACTATCGATACAACGTGTTAAGGGCCTATGTCGAAAAATAATCGAAGCGAAATGGGCGTGTGATAGCTTATATTACTGCCTGATGCGAGAGAAAGAGATGGGGCGGCCCGCGCGCCTGAAACGACGCAAGCTTAAAACAAACTTTATTTAATTGTGATTGTACTATTTATGTAAGTCAATTCTGCTCTAATCAAACTTTATTAAATTTCAATCTCTTTTTTAAATAAAGTCTCGTGGTTCGATTATTCACCGTTTAGCAGTTCCAAGCGTTTATCGATAAAGACGAAGACAGAGGCTACTTTGGCTTATTTTTCTATCGTGAAAATGTCTCTTAATTGTATTTTGGCTCTAATCAAAACTTCAATTATATGTTCAATTTACACATATCCGCAAATCATACTCCTACTGTTAGTACTTCATGAGATATGATGCTTTGAAGAATCCTATTTTTTTCACATATCCTCTTAATGAATTAACGCATACTAGAAAGTAGTTTGTTTAGAATCAAGAGCAGAATCGAATTATCAAGGTTTCAACATGGGAACTTTTTTCAAAATAATAAATAATTTGTTTGTATAATTTAAAATTTACTCGATCTCAACCCACCGCTCAGGCACTCTAACCCTACATACTACCAAAGCAAGATTTTTAAAATGTATCCATGAGCACGACAGCGTTTTAATTCGTTGCTGAAATGATAACAAATCATTTTTGCCTCAAAACTTAAAATGCTTTTAATTTTAACTATCAAAATAATGAAATTATTATTTCAATCTAATTATTTTGTTACAAATCAGTTGGGCTGTATGAGGTTTTGCGCTTATTCATTAGAACGTTGGAGTCAAATAAAAATGAATATTTTTTTCAAATTTATATCACAAATTGCTTTTTTAACTTTCTTACCGCGTCGGAAGGTGTTTCGTTGTAGAAAAGATGCGGTCAGAAACTCGACCAACCAAATCAAACTCAAAATACTTTGGATACTATCGTTAGTGCTTATTTTTAAATCGTAAACGTTTACAATCAGTCAGTACAATACTATCTATACCGGTATCATAAATAGCAGAGCCCGCTATTAAATGTCGGATAATTTCGATGTTATGCTTTTTTTAATGAAATTTTTATATGTATACGGCTCTGGAAGTTCATCAAGTATCACCTATTGCCAATTTTTAACTATCATATCATATTATCAATATATCTTTAGGGTCATTCTTAATATGCTGAAACTTTTTAAGGGGATGATCAGACCGTCAAACTGAATAACGTTCATCAAAATCGGGGGAAAAAAGCACCTATGCCATACATTTGTCTCGACTAGGTTTGCAGTTCTTTATTGAAACGGATTTTTTTTGGGATTTCGATGTTGGTGCCGTAGAGAAAGTTGTTCAATTTGATGGTCTGATCATCCCTTTAAAAAGTTTCAGCATATTAGTAGGGACCCGGTGTATTCAAACTATCGATAGTTTCGCAACACTAGTACACTATATGTTGAAGCTCTAATTTTGGCATTTAATTTATTTTGACAAGGGCATGGTAAGAGGTCATTTCATTTACGAGTAGAACTAATTTAGAATAACGAGGTTATATTGACTATAACTAAAATGATTGAATTTGTATGTTACTTAAAAGTAGTTTACCGCGTGGTTTCCGGTTCATAGTAGTAAGGCGCTGTTTATACAGAAGAGACGGGTGGCGGTGGCGGATAGTCAAAGTAACACAATTATAAACCTTATAGTGCGTAGCATAGCGTCGTTTGGAGAATTACGCCCGCGGCTCCAGGCGACGTCACCTGGAGGCGCGGGCGCGAATCTTCTTTACGACAAAAATGACGCTATGCTACGTACTATAAGGTTTATATTGTGTTACTTAGATTATCCGCCACCGCCACACGTCTCTTCCGTATAAACCGTGGCTAATGGATGAGGTTTCTTATGCAGTGTTTCTGTAGGCGAAAGGTTTCCCACCTATCACTACGTGACACGTCATTTCATCGTTAAAAAAGTGAGTAAGTTACAGCCTATAGAATCCCACTGCAGGTCAAAGGCCTCCTCTCACGAATAATGGTGAGAGGGAGTGGACCATACTCCGCCACGCGGGTCCAGTGCGTGTTGGTGGATGCAAGTTAGTGGTCAAGTTGCTGTCAGAGAATGTCAAGCAGCCTTATTAAGCCTCTGGCCTAGCTTAACGAATAGTTACAACGCCATCTGACGGAACTATCCGAGACCGACTGCTTAACGTGCCTTCCGAAGCGCGGAAACGCTAGAGATGAAATACCACTAAATGGTCACCCATCCAAAGACTGACCGGACCTGGCGTTGCTTAACTTCGGTGATCGTTTCCAATACCAAAGCATCACTACGCCAACGAGCGCTTCTTTCCATCCATTCATCCATTGCATCATTATATTCTGAAAACTTCAAGAGTTTCCGATAGTATCATCAACTCCCACAATCACAAAGGAGCAACAATTTTAAAATAGGATCATCAGGTACGCTCTTGTCTGTGGTGAATTTGCTTATCCTGTCTCTTTTCAGCTAGTGTCTTGAGTTCCTGAAACCACATGACATCAGCCTTTTCAGATTAGAATAAAATAGAATAAATAATGATATGTAGTTAAAGAATACGAATTTAGACTCACCAGTAGCGCGCGGAATATTCAAAAGACAGTTCTATACATTTTTAATTTGTCTGTGGTTCTTACGGATTTAAGAGGATATAATTCGGGGCGCGCTCCATACAAACGTACTATGGTGATATTTTCAATACTAACCAATTAAACTCAATGACATTTTTCAGAATCAATGTAAAAACAAATTTCTATGCTTGTATAGAGTCCGATTTTCGTTAAAATGTATAGTTTTAAAGTTACAGTGCCTCAAAGATTTCCATACAAATCTTAAATTTATCCCAGCATTGAAACTGTATATTTTAACGAAAATCTAACTCCATACAAGCATAGATATTTGTTTCAAGATTGTTTCAGCAAAATTTCATTGACTTTAATTGGTTAGTATTGAAAATATCACCATAGTACGTTTGTATGGAGCGCGCTCCGAATTATATCCCCTTAAGGTGTACTTCCGATGCCAGCGGCCGATTTGACTGACGCGCGCGTCTGACGCGTGGTTCTGTCATATGCCATATGTCTATCGGATCGGCCGCGCGCGGCTGACGCACGCGTCAGTCGCTGGCATCGGAAGCGGCGCCATACGTTTTCATAGTAACTAGTATTGTCGCTTCGGCCGCTGGCATCGGAAGTGCACCTTTACAGTCCCCATCAGATATATCATAGTAAACAAGGTGGTCAAATATTTCTAAGCATTTCTAATATTCTGTAATTTCTTTACACATAACCAATCAAAAATAACAGGTTTACAAAAGTAAAAATAAACATATTTTAAAACTTTTAAGGGGGTTGTTTAGACCATCAAACTGAACAACTTTCACTATGGGACCGCCATCGACATCGCGAAAAAACAGTGGTCCCATACATTTTAGCTCTAGTAGATTTGTAGTTTAGTTTAGAACATCAGATGTTTTTTTTTGCGATTTCGATATTGGACCCGTAGTAAAAGTTGTTCAGTTTGTCGGTCTACGACATCCCCTTAAATGTTTATTTGTATTTTTGTAACACCTACGAAGTCAGAGTGATCATAAACATCTGAACAGTTTAGGAAAAAAAAGGCCTTAATCCTCCTTAAGGCGTTATACATTAAAATTTTAAATAGCATTGTAAAAAAAAATATTTAAATTCAGCTGTTCAGAAATTTATGACAAAATACAATGTAACAATTGGTAACATTTACTGTAAAGAATTTATTGAAAATTAGCACTGCTCAGAAATATTTAAGAGAAGTTTATTCCGAATGCGTAAATGCGCGCTGCATACAAACGTAGTCTGGTGATATTTTCAATACTAATCAATTAAACTCAATCCAATTTTGCAGAAACAATCTAGGAACAAATCTCTATGCTTGTATCGTGTCCGATTTTCGTTAAAATATACAGTTTCAACGCTAGGATTAATTTAAGATTTCTATGGAAATCTTTTAGGCACTCTAACTTTAAATCTGTACATTTTAAGGAAAATCTGACACTATACAAGCATAGATATTTCTAGATTGTTTCCGCAAAATTTCATTGAGTTTAATCGGTTAGTATTGAAATATCACCAGACTTCGTTTGTATGGAACGTGCCAACAGTAATATACCCTTAAACATTTTGTATGCTACGATATCTGATGGCGACTGGACAACCAGGCACGCTCTGCTCAAACAGTTACATAAAACTTGTTCAATTTATAAGTTGACGTTACATTACTGGACTGAAGTCTCCCCTAAGGATAACTTACACTAAGTTACTACGTACTTTGTCCCCAAATTGAATTGTCAATCAGTGACCAAGCACCGAGACCGAATCTACTTTTTTAACCGATTGACAAGGGATTCGAGTTAAAGGGCTCCGAAACAAATCGAATTTGTTGTTAGAGTTAAGTGTGGTTTACACCTAACGAGTGGGCCGAGATACCTATTGACAGTTAATTAAACACTTCAGTCTACCGAGGTCTGTCCTACTCAAAGATCTCCACTGGAAAATAGAAGCCTGGAGGCCAGTATTTACGGTACAAGGATGTCCTCCTTTTTTTATTATCGTGTGGGCAGCAAGCCCTGGTGTCAGAGTTTTTTCAGACCGCCTTACGGCCTCTGACGTGGTTTTTATGAAACGACTATAACCACGAGGAATAGTAGCCGGGACCAATGGCTTAACGTGCTATATTCGTATGGCACAATCAGGTGATTCGGCCTGCAATGTCCTAACCAACTGGGGAAAAACGCACAAAGACCACATATCACTAGGTGTTCCCCGTGGGAATCGAACCCATGACCTCCGTGTCAAGAGCCCAATGCTCTAAACCATTAGACCATGGAGGCACACCGTCGCAGCTTATACGTAGCCCGTCGCAGCTTACGTACCATGTAACTTACGACGCGATACTGATTACGAGACAGCTGATATATTTTTTTCCTGGCAGATTTGCTCCCATAGTAAAAGTTGTTCAGTTTGATAGGTAGAGTATGTGGTTCGAAGGTTAAGGGGATATAATTCGGAGCGCGCTCCATACAAACGTACTATGGTGATATTTTCAATACTAACCAATTAAAGTCAATAAAATTTTGCTGAAACAATCTTGAAATAAATATCTATGCTTGTATGGAGTCAGATTTTCGTTAAAATATATAGTTTCAATGCTAGGATTAATTTAAGATTTGTATGGAAATCTTTGAGGCACTGTAACTTTAAAACAATACATTTAAACGAAAATCTGACTCTATACAAGCATAGAAATTTGTTTTTAGATTCATTCAGAAAAATTTCATTGAGTTTAATTGGTTAGTATTGAAAATATCACCATAGTACGTTTGTATGGAGCGCGCTCCGAATTATATCCTCTTAATGATACTTTTCCTTACACCCTGTTTACAGGGAATCATGACGGCATACAATAACAAAAGTCTAAAATGGCACATGTCACACCTTAGTATGATGTTTCAGTTGTGCTCCGTGCCATACCTACATTGCCCTTAAAATTCCAGTCCTTTCAAATGTCAGTCACTAAGCAGTCATGTAAAACAATCCAGCATACTTTTGACAGCCTGTTAACAATGCGAAAACCGTGTGTATAAAATGTCACTGATTAATAAGTACCTACCTATTTTAGTAAACTCTCGGCCAAATGAGACATCAAGTTTCTCGGCCCAGCAACTCTTTCGGTGTAAACTAAGCCTTAGAATCGTTAAATTTATGTGAGAGTACTTCCTTGTAGGGTAGACGTGCTGTTTTGGTCTCGCGGGAGTTAGGCTCTATTTTAGTGACTTTGACATTTAAGTGATTTTGTTCTTTATTATCTACTCTGTGTCTCCTTGTCTTAGATTCGAACAGTCTACTCTCATCCCGTGGGCGTCTTAGGAATAAAGCTTATTTTGCAGTGTTTTTGTGTGCAGAAGGGTTTGGGCACTAACTATACTTCATTCCAAATAATGACGACGAGATTTTCCGATTCCTATTTAGCTTTCTGGCCAATTCTGATAAGCAAATATAATTTATTTATCAGAAAGATGTATCCGACATATCTTGGACGTTACTAAAGCTGTTATAAGAATAAGTGAGCGTAAGTGTTTCAAATCTCTGTTTCTGTAATTAAAAATAGCCTTAAATTTTCGTTGCTATTTTGAATGGAGTATAATAGGGCTAAGTGCACTGTACTTGAAAAGTTTGATTCTTCTGAAACACTGAAAGTGGCGTGCACCAAAAAGTACCTATTTAGCTTAAACTTTATGATGCTGATACTGTCGTTTAGTAGGAGCAGATGAGAGAGAGCAATCACTAAATAACCTACGTTTAAGTCTAAATACTTTTTGGTACACTCTAAGTATCGTACTAGTTTTGATACAATATCACGTTTAAAAATAATATGTAGTTTGTATACTAATTACGAGTAAGTGTAAAAAAAAATTGGCTCCCAGATTAGAGGTTCATCTTAGTTCGATTTAACGTGGTCACTACCTGCACATATACCCTATAAGAAAATATCAAGTTCAACACATACAATTTATCCCATTTTCCACTTTAATCCAAAACAATAAAGGTCAAATTGGACTAAAAAGGGATTCACAATCTTTTTTCCGTATATAAATCAAGAGAAAAGACGCCAAAGTGACAAGTACAGATTGCGTACAAATCCGGTGAAGTTAATTTAAAAAGAAATAGCTCCAGCTGATGAGATTACATGCATCATCAATTATCAGGGAAATTCCCTACAAGGTAAAGCTTCGGCGAAACCAGGGCGTCTGCGAAACGGGACGCAGGACGCGAAGTGGGATGAGAGCGTCTACGACCCGAAACTAGGCCTCCAAACCTTCGCGACTGCGGCGCGAACCGGCAACTTCATTTGTTGGTGAATATAGTCATTGTAGCCGCACTTCTTTAACTATTGTTATGTCTTTTCTTATTTAAAATCTATGAGGGGCGCCATAAAATTTCATAATTTTTAAAATGCTGTTACTTTCTCAGCCTTAGCTCTCAAAGGTAAAGTCCTATGACAAAAGTACATATAACTTGATTTTTAGTAAATTTGGTCAGGTTTAATTTTATACCTAGACAAATTTTAGATACGGTTTATAGATTTTGAGATGTAAGCAAAAACCCAAAAAACGGGAGGGGAGGGTCGCTCGGACTTACCTCAGAGGGGAGTATATTTGTCTCCTAACTAGTCCAAACAAACATCCTGCTTTCTACTTTTCCATCCACAATCATTCGTTGCCTAAACTATTAAGCCCGATGCGGAATTCAGCACAGTTGAATAGTAATTGGATTGCAATGTGATTATAACTGAAATTGGATTAGGATTAAACTTGGATGATATAAATTAACATGATCGACCTGCTGCTCCTTCTTGTTGATTTATTTACATGAACCACAGATTAAATAAGTGTACGAACCGGAAAAGCTCGTCACACCAGAGTCGTATGTTTTAAAATGCTGACTGAAACTGCGCCTGCCAGCCGCTGTCACTGCGGTGCGAATTGAGCCTTATACATAACGAATCACTTTCCTCGTAAATTTTATTATTATTTAAATAAAAAAACCGGACGTCTATTAAATTGTTTGCATTATTAAAATAGTCATATTTTGCCTTTGAAGTAATAAAAATGTTTACTAGTGTAGGGACGCTGCAAGGATGGCGAGTGGGGGTCTGAACTCCTCTAGAGATGCTCTACCCGTGAAGTAGATGATCTCTTAAGAGAAGTTTATTCCGAAAGCTCCCGAGCGGGCTGCATACGAACGAAGTTCTGTCCTATTTTCTATATTAACCAATTAAAGTCAATGTTTTTAAACACGATCTAGAAACCAATGTATGTACTTTGCATTCGTCCAATTTTCTTTTAAATACCTACATATCCTCCTTCTTAATATGCTGACATTTTTTTAAGGGGATGATCAGACCATAAAACTGAATAACTTTCTCTATGGTACCAACATCAAAGTCACAAAAAAAATTTGCTGTTCCATACAAAACTGCAAACCTACTCGAGTTTAATGTATGCAACAGCAGATTTTTTTTCGCAATTTCGTTGTTGGTCCCATACAGACAGATGTTCAGTTTGATGGTCTGATCATCTCTTTAAAAACCCCATATAATACTCTACCCATCAGATTAAACAATGCCCAGACATGCCCCCCTAACAGGTACATCACTAGCTTCCCAACACTAAGTTTCATAATTCACGTGTTCATTAAGGTTGAAATCGCAATTTTTCGCGGATCTCGCTCCCCACTCTCAAATGTTTACGAGTTTCGGAACTCGGTAGAGTAAGCATTTTATGATCTGCCGTTACGTGTTATAATAGGCATTGTTTTCCATGGTCCTTTTGCTATTTGCATCACTAGATTTTGGTCAAATTATACTGTCAGAGCATTTTGAGCTGCACTAAGCTAAACCACAGTATAACAAAGAGAATATCCAGTACTAGCTAAGCTAAGCAAGCCTGCTTTTATCGTGTCTTCTAAAACTCTGTTTCGGTGAAGGAAAACATCGTGAGGAACCTGCATTCTTCAATTTCGAGGCATGTATTCTACCACAGTCCATTATAAGTGGCGAAGGGCTGACTCCCCGTCACACTGGACAGAGCGTCGGCACTACTAGTGAAACGTGGATGTTCTGAGTTTTCAGAATATCTCTGACTACTAATTCAAAAATAGACTTATCCAAAGACAGGATTATCGTGTCAAGAGATTATCAGTAATTATATCCAATCCATGTTCATATAGTCTGTTATGTTCTTAATCCTTGGTAAGTAGTCTGGCATATTCAAATTAGTCGCACTAGCATGCTGTCACACTTTCGTACTAGCGTTATTCCGCACAAACATAAGGCTGGCTGTCCACCAAAGATGTACGATGTAACTAAGCTGAGCGAGCTTAGCTAAGCTTAACTACGTAGCTTAGCTTTAGTTACCTAGCTTAGCGACCTATCTAGGTTACCACGGAAAAACCTCGCTCTTTTCTCCTCGTACCTGTTAATCCCTAGCACACATCCTTAGCTCATATTCCTAACTTATTCATCTCTCGCTCGAGTTGCCCGAAAAAAGAACTCGCTTGGCCACCAGAACTGCGTTAAGCTAACCTATTAAAATGCAGTGATCTGGTTGGGTATATTTTTCCTCGCACGCAGCTTAGCTACATCGCACATTTCTGGTGGACGGCTAGCTTATGTTTCGACTTTCTAGCGTTACCCTAGTGGTAGCCTGAGACCATAATGTTTATCCAGACACGTTATAAAACCCTTGAAATGAACAGATTTCAACTGTAAAACATTTTTTAGTGCGGGAAATAATAAAAAATTGTTTATTGTTTTATGAAAGAGTATTTTACGATAGCTACCTGCGGATGTGGGATTAATTATTAATTTTCTGGTCGCCCATTTTTGTTTTAGATTACAACAAACATACTGAAGGCTGAAGTTGCCGCGTGATGTCCGACTTAGGACAGCACTGTCTATACTTCATTTCAAATAAGGACGAAATGATTTTCCGATTCCTATACAAGGTGTTACAAGAGTAGAAATAAACATTTAAAACTTTTAATAAATTATATTTGCAAATCAGAATTGGCCAGAAAGTTATAAAAGGTGTTACAAAAATACAAATTCTTTAGACCATCAACTGAACCACTTTCACTATAGGACCAATATCGATATCGCGACTACGACGACGAGATTTTGTAACACCTTTTATAACTTTCTGGACAATTCTGATTTGCACATATAATTTATTTATCACAATGATATACTATTCGACATATCTTGGACGTTACTAAAGCTGTCCTAAAAATAAGTGAGAGGAGGTGTTTCGAATCTGTGTTCCTGTAATTCAAAATAGCCTTTAAATTACGTTGCTATTTGAAATGGATTATAGACGGCTTATAGCCTATACGGAAGAGAGCTAAAAACTCAATCACGAGGTTCGATTCCTGGTCTGTATCACAAAGTTTTAAGGAATTCGGTATGTCAAGTTTTTTTTTTGAGGGCTGAATCGAAATCCGTATCGAGTTATTCTCTCAATAACAATATTTTCTATGTCAGAAAAAAAAAATGCATAATGTCAGAATTTTACATTTGATATTGCCGTTTCTGTTTCCAGCATAGAGTTAGAAAGGGGGGAGTCACAGTATAAGCTCGCACTTCTATCTTATAATGTTCTGTGGTTTGCCTCGAACACTTGTTTTTCGCGTGGTGTTCGCGCAGTTCGCGTCTCAGCCTGCCACGAGGCTCCACAATCCTTCTCAGTTGTGTTCTTACTCAAAAACAATCCTCGAGATTGGATAGATACTTCCTCAAACCACTTGACACTGGCGGAAATGCGGTGCTAACGCACAAGCAAGAAGTCCATTAATTATTTTAAAAAAAAGAGTTAGAAAGAGAAGACAGGTGATTTTAAAATCAATGGTTTTTGTAAGGTTGTCTGGAAGAAATAGTTTTTTAGCCATAAGACCGCCTATTTTTGTACCGTCTGTATTTTCTGTTTGTTTACTCTCTGTATACTATGTTTTTTGGTGTAAAATAAAGTATAATTGATTGCCATTTGATTGATTGATTTTTCTCCATGGAGTTCGAATGATTTTCTTGCGACCACTTTTACCATTTAGAGATAACAGTTAAAAATAAAATTTAGATATTGATAAACTCGATGAATCTCAAAAAACGGAAATTAGTTTCTTAAATTGTAGGTATTCTCTATCCGAAAAAAATATAAAGACAAAAATACTTGACATACCGAATTACGAAAGGGAACACCGGGCGGGAAGGTGTTACGGGGGTTCCCCGAAAGGGATTACGGTCGTGAATTTATGTATGTATGTTCTACGGAATTTAGGTACGGTTTTATTTGTCATTATCACTAGCTCGGCGGTGAAGGAAAACGTCGTGAGGAAACCTATATACCCGAGAATGAAAAGAAAATAATTTCTGAGGAATGTGTAAAAATATGGGTGAGCTTGGGATGATGAATAATCACAGAATAGATAATATTATATAGTTCTATATTATACAGGATGGCCATGCCCCGCCCCCTCTGACTTCAGATACCCAACCTCACCTCAAGCTTTCTGGGAAACTTGAGGGAAATCCAGCAAGGGAATGCAGTCAGGCTCGCTCACCCGTAGTATTTGACTTCATAAAATTGAGTCTTTTCAGTGTATAAAAAAGGTTGAAAAATAACGCTAAATTCACATTTTTAGTAATTCTTTAGCTCAAATACTATTTTAATAACAGAAAGAACAAAAGTAACGGAATTTAGATGATGTGCATACGATGCGTGGTAAGTCAACCCTACACAAAATGTCAAAGACAATTTGCACCAAGTGCGCATGTACGAACGCCATCATGTCAAATCCGAAACGTTGTTTGAAGTGCCCGGACCTGTGACAGGGTGTAAGGGAATTGCTTCCGAAAACTCAAAGGGGTGAAAGTACCCATCAATATGAACAACTTTTACTATGGAACCAACTAAGAGATCTAAAAAATCTGCTGTCTCATACTAACATTAAACTCTTACCGCGCAAAATGTATCGAGGAGATGATTTTATTTTTGAGATCTCATAGTTTGTCCCATAGTAAAAGTTGTTCATATTGATGGGTAATTTCATCCCTTTGAATTTTCGGAAGCAATTCCCTTACACCCTTTATAGTCCAGCAATGATCGTAGTGTTACACAAACATTGCTTGCAATAGCCCAGTCACCGATAATAACCTAGACGGGTGACATCAGTGACGATTCATCACTCATCAGGTATCATCGTCAACATTTCTGGTAAAGGGGATGGAAATTAATTATGTATGGGACTTTAAAAGCGTAAGCACCATTTAGTGACAAAATCAAATTAAAAATAAAACCGGTCGAGTGCGAGTCGGGCTACTCGCGCACCGAGGGTTCCGTACCACACCACCAAACAACATTACTGACTTACAAAAAAGTTTTGTTTTCTCTGGAACTCACACTTGGCTGATTTTCATTATCTGCTGTTAATACTGTAGACTTTTTACTCTATAATCAGACCAAGTTTGACGCTTGTGTCAAGACCAGGAAGCTGGAAATAGGCAATGATATTAATTAGGTATCATGGTCAAGACTCTGCCTGCCTTTTTTAAAGGCCAAGGAATCGAGCCCATACAGTCATGACAGAAATACAGTTTAAAATTTTCGCATAAAATGATTCGTAAATAAAGAAAGAGAAATATTCCATTAAAACATGCGTTGGCATCTTTGACCTTTATTCGCGCAGACCGTAGCGCCATCTACCGATCCCCTAGAAAACCACAGGAAAAACTCTCATTGTATGTAAATTTTACATTTCCAACTCCATAACTATCTCATACGTGGTTACATTGAAGCTCTGTCTACTAGCGTAAGCGAAAATTCCTGATCAATGGTCTGTAATGTCAATAATTCAAAACTGAAACGGGATGAATTCAAAAGGAGCCAGGTAAAAATAACTTTTCCCATTTGTTACCCACGACCCTTTCCCTCGTGACAGAATTACCTACATGAAACATAGAAACACTATTAGAAATTGATATGATCCCAAAACTTTACCTCTCTTGTTTTGTTTAAATAGGGATGGGTCGAGCGAGATTACGATACCGGTACCTACCAGTACCAAAATAAAAAATGGTTTGTTTGAAATATGGATTTAGATTTTCCAAGGGCAAAAACATCGTGAGGAAACCTGCATGCTTCAATTTCGAGGCATGTATTGTATCCACTGTCCATTACAAGTGGCGACGGGTTTACTCCCCGTCACACTGGACAGAATTTCGGTACTAGTGAAACGTGGAGGTTCTGTGGTTTTAGAATATCTCTGACTACCCCCTCGGGGAATATAGTCGTGAGCATATGCATGTATGAAAGGGCAAAAGTGTGCTTGAATTTTTTACACTACATTACGAAACTCTTTCGTTGAACTCAGTAGTTGAAAATGTCAAAATTACTACGAAGATATGCATCTTTCTACTGGTGATTTGACTTTCAAAAATCACACTCCTGAAGACCGAGGACATTTGAAAGGACTGGAATGCCGCGTCTTTGTATGTCAGCAGAGCACAAAGCAAACTAAAGTGACATTAGAGACATGTGCCATTTTTGGATTTTATTATTGATTGTGAGTCCATTTGTGTATAGAATGTGATTGTTGGAATATTGATTCCAAACTATTGAGTTTAATTTTTTCTTTGGAAATGATAAGTTCATAAGTCTGCGATTTTGTTTTAATCTGTTGTCAATGTGAAAATTTTATTTTTATTTTATTTATTAGGCACATAAACAGATAAATGTCGTAGATATTATAAAAAAAATACAGGAAAAGACTTAAACTCTAGACGTAAAAAACAAAATAAAGATTTGTCATCCACAAGCCAAGCCATAAGCCAAGATAAATATCTTTGTTGTGCTTGGATACTAGCCATTACTTCACTAACATCCACTATCCATTAAAAGTAGCTAAGGGCTCACTACCTGTCACACTGAACATTACTTCGGGCACTAAAAATATAAGTTGGATATTTTGATAAAATGCTATATTTAGGATATCTGACAACCCTACTGGAGAATTATATTTCTGTCGACGAATCGTTCGTTGTCGAAAGGTTCTGCCTTCGAAACATTTAGAAGCGAAACGTTCTGTTGGCGAATCGTTCACAAGCGAAAGATTCTATTGTCGAAACACTCGATAGCGAAACGTACTTTAGGCGAACCATTCGACAGAGAATCGACTGTCGGAGTGTCAATGTGTCAGGATCTATGTACCAGAGAGAAATGTTTCTGTTTTTGAGAAATAGCGCAGGACTATTGAAGATGACGTTAAAAAGAAGAGGCCTAAACCCAAATATGCACCATAGGGCTGATGATGATAGTGAACGGGGAAGAAGCGCCAACATGCCTCAAGCGCTATGATATTAAGAGGATATAATTCGGAGCGCGCTCCATACAAACGTACTATGGTGATATTTTCAATACTAACCAATCAAACTCTCTGAAATTTTTCAGAATCAATCTAAAAACAAATTTCTATGCTTGTATAGAGTCAGATTTACGTTAAAATGTATAGTTTTAAAGTTACAGAGCCTCAAAGATTTCCATACAAATCATAAATTAATCCTAGCATTGAAACTGTATATTTTAACGAAAATCTGACTCCATACAAGCATAGATATTTGTTTCAAGATTGTTTCAGCAAAATTTCATTGACTTTAATTGGCTAGTATTGAAAATATCACCATAGTACGTTTGTATGGAGCGCGCTCCGAATTATATCCCCTTAATTAGTACCAATCAGCTAATAATTTGGTATCGGTATAATTTTTATTAGGTACGCAGATAAAACTGGTACCATTTTCAGACGTTAGAAACCCTAAAACCTTTTCCAAGGGCGGTGTGATATGTAGATATTACGTGAGACCGACGACATATGTGATTGTATTTTAAGAATATTTTCTTGAATGTTTTTGTACAATACCGAACGAAATATCTATAACATTTTAGAAATAATGTATTACAGATTATACAGGGAGAAATTGATATCATTTGCATCCTTTTAAACTAAGAGTCTACCCATCAACCTGAACAACTTTTACTATGGGAGCAAACCCGTCAGAACAACAATTGAATTTACCAGAAAAAAAATTGATATCATTTAGTACACAGATAAAATAATTATTTGAATCAACACATAATAAGTAACGCAAACGAAGTCGCAGCCTATAGTGACTAATAATGTTATTCTTTATGGCTTCGATTCTAAGCCATAGCTTAGAGCTTAGAATTTCGACACTTATCTACTCATATTATCCTTGCTAAAATTCTACTGTACGCTTAAAAACAAAGTTGGTGGTTGTAGCGAAGTTTTTGATCACCCAGAATGGGATTATGGTCGTGTTTCAAGGCTCATTTTTATCCTTAGACTTACCAACTACTGGACGTAGGGTCCGCGCTCAAAAGTGTCCTGAACCAAAAGAGTAACAAAACTTATAAAGAGTAACAATTTCCCGCCAGTCTTTGTTTGATCGCACGACTACGCGCATGGCTATTATGCCGTGCCGCAGTAGTACTGTTACGAGCGACGGGTTCCGGGATTGGAGTGAAACGCCAAGTCCAAATTTACAGTTTATTTGCGTTTATTTTACTCACGGTTTTCCGCGCAGGGATTCCCCTTACACCACTTTTCACTGTTCACTACGTCACTACTAAAACGCACTACACTGTCACTTAACTGTTCACTTTGCACTTCTCACTATTCCCTTTTTCACTTTTCTTTCTTTTGTTTCGCACTTTTCACTGTTAAACTCAATACTGCCCTGTGGCCGCAAACTCGCCGGTTTATATACCCCTTAGAATGTTCTAGACAATTGAAATTCGATCGTCTTTTCGTTATTACTTTGTTCCCTTCCAAACGCTTCTACTCCCTTCCTGAACACGACTGTCTTTTTGTTATTTTCTGTTTCTTTCTAATTATTCCTTCTCCCTCTTTCTTCTAGAACATTCCTAAATAACATTAAAATCTAAAAATGTTCTCATCGGGGTGAGGTCTTGAACCCACGGCTCTCGGCTTAAGTGTCAACTACAATCCATGCGTCGACCGCTGAGCCACGGAGACTGTTAGTAAACCATCCGAATTTTTGAATGCCTTTTTACGTTCGACGTTTGGTAGCATCCGTGACAGTACTGTAAGAATTTTTAAAAACTACGCAAGCAAAATGAGCAGCTGTTTTAATGTTTTTAGTTAGTTTATGCTACTAACACGTACTTAAGTTCATGTAAGTATGTCTGGGACACTTTTGCGATAATTTTTGTATTACACCCGACTTCCATTCGTTAGTAAGTCAATGTTTTATCTCTCTGTAGGTTTCAGGATGAAATGACGAGTCAAGTGGTGTTTGTTCGATTGGATTCAAGTGGAACTAAATTCCTACATATTAAAAGCGTTTTTCGCGACTACATACCTACCAAATTATGCTGACTGTTTTTTTTTTCAGGGTATGATCCTAAGAGGAAGGATCTCCATAGAGTCCGCATAAATTTGCGATTCTAGTTGGTCTCTTTTGTCTTATGACGTACCTTTAATAGTAGAAGGAGATGGAACTATAGATATTTGTTTATGCGGTTTTCCACTTTTTTTTGAGGTAGTGTGTGTGAAAAGTGACCGTAAACATAAGGCCATATTATATCACTTGGTGCCTTTTGCCCATACTACTTGACACCACACTCTCAAACCTAAACGTCAAAAAAAGTGGACACTTTACAATTGGTATGGCTCACTCTAAGTCTTAAAGAGAGATCCTTCCTCTTAGGTATGATCAGACCATCAAACTGAAAAACTTTCTAACGGTAGGTACAGTAATCGCAAAAAAGTATATAATATGTAGGTATGTTTGCAGTTTTGTATGGAACTACAGATTTTTTTTATGGGTTTTTAATTCGACCTCACAAGTTGTCGACCCTACAAGGCCGTCAAAAAAAATTTAGCAGCCGCGTGCTTATCAAAACTGCATAGGCCTACTACACAATCTTTTTCGAAACTTAGTTTAATAGTTTAATAGTTTAATAGTTTATTAGGTACACCAACGACACATTCACAAATTTGATTAAAGGTTTAAAAATACATGAGCATTAGGTCTTATGAATACATCACTTAAAGGTATAGACAGCTTTCGTATGCATCAACAGTCAGGCAAATGTGATAAAGTAAAGGATTAAAATATGTTACACTATTAGATTAAATTATTTGAACATCACTTTATCAATTTTATTTCACAAAATAGATAATATTTAAACATTCATAACAAAATTAATGTGATATAAATTAGCCAGATAACAATTCAATACAATAAAACTCAAATCAATTTCAATTTAAAATACTGGTAAAAATATATTAGTTATGATATTAAAATAAAATAAAATGTATCACATTGTAACATTGTATTAGTTTAAAATGTAGGTAAATATTAAAGATAAATTTATTAAATCTTAGCTAGCTTTGCTCCCATAAAAACACTGCAGATACAATTATCCCTTTGTCTCCTCGTATGATACCCACATGAAGAAATTTGGTGGTTCATTCTAAAGAACCACACATCGTATATGGACTAATACATTTCCTTCCGTGGGACTGTGACATTCTTCATGCAAAACATTGTGAATTCATTATTATGCCTCTGTTTAATTTAAAACGACCAATGTCGGTTTCCCAGAGCGCCTTCCTATGGATTACTCTCAAATGGGATGACTTTTTTTGTTGTCAGTTTAAAATATGGTACAATGGTTCTGCACCTTTGATTAAATTAAAATAGGAAGATAGCTGACGTTCTTGCGTTACATACTCGAAAAATGGACCTGCTTTTCTTATATCTTACGAGTGAAAAGTAATGCCGTGTGATTTGTTTATTCTTTTTGAATGATTTCAATCAATCAATCAATTAATACAGAGAGTAAACAAACAGGAGATACAGACGATACAAAAATAGGCGGTTTTATCGCTAAAAAGCGATTTCTTCCAGACAACCTTATTGATACAACGAGTAAAAGCACACGAAGGCATTGTGGTATCTTTATTTCCCCTAAAATAAAAAAAGTATCTCAATCAAGCAATACCGCTCGTATTGCAACTAAGGAACGGCGACGGGGGCTCAATTTAAGCGGTCCATGCCACAGAATAAATACTAGTACCTACCGGTACAGAAGAATCACTTCAAAAACAGATTTAAATAAATAGCGACTCTCTCTGCACGGCAATAAGGTGCAAAGTTATTCGCAACCGTCACAACGGTGCGCATGCAAACAATAAATGAACCGAGTCATTAGACATGAAAGCTTCCTTCCTTCTTTCATTCTTTCACGAGCTTGCATCGTGACATCGCTAGGGTTTTCAAGTCTCGCATTGACTACTCACAAAATGGCAGCAAGTCTAATGAGATCTGACCAAGAAGTTTACACGGTATACCTAACCTATTGCCATTCACCACTCGGTGGGGATCGCCGTCAAGCGTACCTGAACTGTGGAATGAGACAGTAGGCCAGTCACCTAAGATAGACCAGTCGCCTATCTTCCTGTTTTATTCCAATCTTTATAGTGGTGGTAACCTGTAACATTAGTTGGCAAATATCTCCATCATGTAACTCTGATAGCAAGTCAAACTCAATGACATGCCATTGACTCGATAGAAAAACTATCTTCATGCAGGGTTTATGTATTAGAGTAGGCATTGACCCACACATGGTGGATCGACACGACTGGTGAAGGCGGCGGGAACCCGTTGGATGAGGGCAGCACAGGACTGCGAGTTGTGGCGAGTTTTGGGGGAGGCCTATATCCAGCAGTGGACGTCTTTGCCTGTACGTCCTGCAGCTAGCTCAGAATTCGTTAAATTTTACGTTTCAGCTAAGCAATGGTTTTAGAATTGAGTGCAACTTTAGTTTAACTTCTTCTTTGGGCTATGTCTGCTACACTGGTTCTTCTGTGAATCTTTAATTTCTAATTCGATCTCGCTGCGTGCTAGTGAAACTCCTAGCATAGCCCTCTCCACTGCTCTTTGGGTGATTTTCAGCCTTTTCATGAGACTGTGAGTCAGCGACCACGTCTCAGTCAAGATCTTCTAATCGTGTGGGCAGCGAGCCCTGGTGTCAGAGTGTTTTCAGACCGCCTTACGGCCTCTGACGTGGTTCTTATTTAAAGACTACAACAACCAGAGACAGTAACCAGGACCAACGGCTTAACGTGCCATACGGAGCACAGAATCATCTTTCTTTTCAGACAACCAGGTGATTCAGCCTGCAATGTCCTAACCAACTGGGGAAAACGCACAAAGTCACATATCACTAGGTGTCCCCCGTGAGAATCGAACTCATGACCTCCGTGTCAAGAACCTAATGCTTTCAACCATTAGACCATGGATGGAGAATGGAGACAGTTGTAGCAAAGTACATATAAGATAATAGTGGGGGCGCTTCTAAGAAACCACGCGACGCGCCGGCGACACGGCAAGATGGCGGCCATGCTAAGGGTTGTGTTGTTAGGGTTGCTATGTAATAAATATATATATATTTTTTTTTTTTTTGGAATGACTTATACAGCTTTGCTCAGGGAGCATTTACTGCTTTTTACTGCGGACTATTGGAGGGACCAGAAGGGTCGCCGAGCCAATTGAATGAACTTAAGCAACCGACCTAGGGGCACCCCAGGGGGGTACGGACCTCGGCATAGGACGTTGCTGGGGCTACGCGGCGGATTGGGTAGCTGGGATCTGTGAGAGAAATAAATATAAGATAATCAATATGATATAAGTCTAATCGTTTAATATTTTATTAATTTGTAGTGATCATAATATCTACCTAGGTATTTATTTTTGTTATTAAACTATTATTTACGTTTTTAATTCAACGACTTCTAAGAAAAACACATTATTTTTCAATTAATAACATGTATTATGTACAAAAACCATTGTGTAGCAGCGTAGCCTACCTATTTATAGTATTACCTGCAGTTTCAAACGGTATCTCCAGGAAAAACAACAAAGTTTCAACTCGCGTTAAAAATGTTTCAAACCACTTTATTTCCAAAGAATTTTTTTTTATTCAATGTGGAATCACATCCGTACACAATACAACCAGTTCGAACCATTGTGGTACGTGCGCGTTCGCAAGTATACATGTTGATACTGCTGCCGGCGCGTACCTCAAGTCTCTGTTGACTTACGGTATTGCCCGCAGGCAGAGCGGGCCGAGACGCGCTCCTCCCGCGCCCCGCACCCCGCGCACGATAGGCCTGTCGCGACCCGAGAGCGTGCTCACTATTTTTTGTTTTTTTTGTTTTGTTTAATGGCATCCGATGTGTTATCACAATTCAGCCAATGTGTCGTTATGTGGAGAGTATACGAAGGAAAATGATCAGTAGTATTAATTAAGTCTAGCGTGGCAGTTTTGCCAATGTAAGTAGTTTATAATCTCAAGTGATTGTTTTGAGGTTAAAACACAAAAGAGTTCACAAAATGGTGGAGCCACGTGCAAGCCCAACGCGCCGATACGCACGCGTCCGTACTCCGCCAGGCTTGCAGCGCGACTATCCTCACTATTTTTTTTTTTTTTTTTTCTAATTAATGGCCGGTTGTAAGCGTCTAGCGCAGCAATTCTGCCAATGTCAAGTAGTTTATAATCTCAAGTGATTGTTTTATGGTTAAAACACAAAAGAGCTTCACAAAATGGCGGAGCCACGTGCAAGCCTAAGAGAGGCCACCACGCACGCGTCCACCTTCCGTCAGACTTGCAGCGCGACTCCTCACTATTATTACATTCACTTTGGTTGTAGTCAGTCAGTGTGGCTGTCAAGATGTAAAGTCAAGTTTAGTATTCGGTACATTATTAAAAAATATAGTTAAATGGTGTTTGCTCTCTATCAAGAAATGGGGCTTCATAAAACTTTTTAAGGAACTCCAAACAGTAGGCGTTTCAAATAAATTGAAATTATGCAGGCGTGTTATACCAGAGTCGTTCCGTTATTGTTGATATTTTCAATTTTTCCCAACACCGTGTTTTGCTTTGAATACATTTATTTTGAACTCCCATATTTTATGTTTTATATTTATGGGAACAGTTTTACTTGGCGTCTCTCGATCGGAACTGATATTGAGTCGTTGAACAATAATTGCTAAAGTTGATGGCGCGGAACAAAAATAAAGTTATAATACATGGTGTAAACTTACGTAAACCGGTTACTTATCGGGGTGTTTTAGATTATCAAACTGAACAATTTCTAGTATGGGACCCATATAGAAATCGCAAAAAAAAATGGTTGTTCCATTGAAAATGTCAATAGCTACTCGACCCAAGTGTATGGAACAGCTAATTCTTTTTTCGCGATTTGGATGTTGGTTCCATAGTGACAGTCGTTCAATTTGATGGTCTGAAGCACCTCTTTTACACCTTATACTATGCCACTAGTTTTTAGTTACTAACATAACTTTAAGGGTGTATTCAGACAGTAAAACTAAACAACTTTCGCAGAGAAGGATGGGTCGAAAAAAGATAATTTTTTTTGGACCATCCATACAAAAGTGTGGATCAGCCGATCGATTTTCTATGGGAGGTCCGATTTTTTTTTCGTTTTTCGACCCATGTTCCTTAGGGAAAGTTATTTAGTTTCATTATTTGAATACACCCTTAGAGTTATGTAGTAATTAAAAACTAGTGCTGTATAAACTTCAATGAAAATAATAGCGCCTTCAAAAATGTTATAGCAATACTGTTAAACATCAAAGTTGGTCTTTACATCTTCTTCAGAGCAGGTGTACTTCATAATTGACCACATAACATTTTTTTAACCACTTGTTTTTAATAAAAAAATTAAAAATAGGTTAAAAATAAGAGAACATATTTTTCCGATTTTATTTTTGACTGATATATCTATTTTTAATTTATTATTGAATTTTCTTTAAAACGTAGG
Organism: Agonopterix alstromeriana; assembly: GCA_963924505.1. Lineage (NCBI taxonomy): Eukaryota > Metazoa > Arthropoda > Insecta > Lepidoptera > Depressariidae > Agonopterix > Agonopterix alstromeriana. The sequence goes on from OZ004683.1 coordinate 10,343,622, forward strand.
ATTCATGGCTAAGATACCTTGGCCGCAATAACATTAAAAATAAAAACTGTCAAATACAATAGAAAAACCAAGTAGGCAAGGAATATACAACTCTCTACCGAGAGCAAGCAGGCAAAGGAATAAAATCTCATTCAACCTCTATTATATTTTTCAGTATTTTTCAAATAACTCGAGAAATAATGGATAGAAAAATCTGATAATTGTGATATAAGCTTTGAATCACATAATCTCAAAATGGTTTTCTTATTTTGGTACCTTTGAAATGTTGCCAATTATACACGTTTTCACTACGTTTGATTGGCAGTGGGTCAAATGCCCCGGGCGGCTCTTTACTAGGGGCGGCAAATTCAGGAAAAATATAGATTGATTGAGCTCTGTCTATAACCAATTCGTAGAGCAGAGAAAAGTCGAGCTCGCTTCGCTCGCTCTAAGTTTCTGTTTTAGTTACTGTGTCTACACATAATCCTAAAGAGTTCTGACCACAGCTAAGACGTGGTGCTCAAGATTTAGAGCTTGCTTCGCTCCATCCATAGCTTTTACTTCGGTTACTTTGCACATATTATGTACGTAAAATGCTCTGGCTCTAACTGATTCGTATTGAGGAGAAAAGTCGAGCCCGCTCCAAGTTCCTATTTTTGCATAGATAAACCATAAGATGTCTGACCACAACTGGAATAGATGTGCAAAAAAATTTCGAGCAATATCGGTCTGTGCCCCGGGCGGCAGAAACCTGCGCCACGCCACTGGGTGTAGTGGACTCAAGCAAAACTTATAAACATAAATTAAAAACAATGAAGCTATTTGGTTATGTGTCCTCTAGAGACCGTGTTTTTAGAGTTCCGTATTTTTTACATACTATGAAACTGCATATAAAATTATATAATGTAGGCAGGAACTTTGTCAACTTGAATCCCCACAAGTAGGTACCATAATATTATCTTTGCAGAATTAAGTGCCTTAAGGGAATATAATTCGGAGCGCGCTCCATACAAACGTAGTCTGGTGATGTTTTCAATACTAACCAATTAAAGTCACTGAAATTTGTCATAAACAATTTCGAAACTAATCTCTATGCTTGTATGAAGTCTGATATTCGTGAATATATTATATAGTTTTACAGTTACAGTGCCTCAAAGATTTCCAAATAAATCTTAAATTAATGTTAGCATTAACACTGTATATTGTATCGAAAATCTGACTTCATACAATCATAGAGATTAGTTTCTAGATTGTTATTGAAAAAATCATAGACTTTAATTGGTTGGTATTGAAAATATCACCAGACATCGTTTGTATGCAACGCACATTAGCGCTTTCGGAATAAACTCGGTTCCAGTTAGTATTAATCATAAATTACTAAGTCAACCAATCATCACGCGAAGAGACTGAGCAGTAACGAAGACATCAACAAAACTACACTAGATAAAGAACTTTTCAACAAGTTTCACCTAATTACAGCCTTATTACACACAAAATTCTTCTAATACTTTGTAAGAACCTTAACTCATAGCAACAGATCTTAATTTCCCTCAAACCAAACAGAAATCACTTGGCTTCGCATCTGAACATACAATCAATTACTGAAGATAACATCTTTCATACGACAACATCGCATTATAAACTTTAACAGTACATTTTAAGGTTTATTTTAGGTTGTTTCTCTCAGGCAGATGATATATTAGAAATAGAGATACGCAATACACTAATTGGGGTAGTTTTTGTCACGAAATAAGAAGGAACGGAAAGTAGTTATCGGTAGAATGATGAGGAAAGTTCTATACTTACTGGAGATTAGGTGTGGACGATTCATTGATGAATAGTAGGGGTGCTATTATAATGATAGGGAGTCAAATAAATTGGGTTAATCATTTTACGAGGTGTAGCAAAACTACATACTAATATTTATGGAGGTGATATAGAATTTTAGACCATTAAACGCCCTCCAAAATCGCCTAGCATAGCATAGCATAGCATATGCTCACGATTATATTCCCCGAGGGGGTAGTCAGAGATATTCAGAAACCTCAGAACATCCACGTTTCACTAGGAGTACCAAATCTCTGTCCAGTGTGACGGGGAGTGAGCCCGTCGCTACCTTAAATGGACAGTGCGTACAATACATGCCTCGAAATTGAAGCATGCAGGTTTCCTCACGATGTTTTCCTTCGCCGAAAAGCCAGTGGTGTTACAAATCGTACATAAATACTGAAAAACTCATTGGCACGAGTCGGCCTGGACGGAAATCGAAACATCGCCTCCTGCACGGCAGGCAAGGTCACTCGCCACTGGACCACCACGGCTACACTTAAAGAAGTTTTTGGGCCATGGGCCTCTTATGGTTATGCGTTGATATTTGTTAATTTACTAAACACTGTATTGTCATACATCTATCAATAAATAAAATAAATAACTTTATATCGCAGTGTAGCCTGGTCTCTGTGTCTTGCTCCCTCAGGACCTAATAGAGGCTTCCCCTCGAGGAATAGAGCAGGGACCTTTTATCACCTTTACACGAGAAAGAGCTAAACAAATTTGTATGTGTACCGTAGTAAATACAGGTGAGACGATTCCGAATGGCAAATCGTTTAGTAAACAGGAAAAAGGTATGGGAAACTCTCCAAACTTTAATCCCTTGCCTGCCAATATATTACCCATGAATTTCAATCAGATCAACATTATATAGGATGAGTCAAACACAATACGGAAATATATTTTTTTGGTTCCCACTAAGCATTCTATAGGTGTCAACTAAAACACTAGACATTGAAGTCCAGCGAGCCTGGGGATGACTCTAATCTATCTTGGACCACGCGACATCGGTAATATTGATGATATCAAAATCTTAATATAATTTATGTTTTTTTAAAGAAGTTTGTCTGATCTGAGCAAAAATAAATCGGATAAATCTAATAACCGATTGCTTTTGTCAGAAATCGTCATAATCAGCGCAGTTTCTTTTAAGTAAAATCCTCAATAATTGTTAGGTACGATCCTGTATATTTATATTCATGCTTTTGACTCACCCTGTATCCATATTTAAATAAAGATAATATTGATATGAATAATAATCGCCGGAGGATAGGGAAATTACGTCAATATTGTGGACGGGCAAACTTACCCTAAAATTATTATTTTTAAAGGTAAGCACATATTACGACGGGTTGTATCGGGTCGGGTCGCAGCGCAAAGACTATGCGGGGCCGGAGCGCGTTCGCGTCGCGGAGAGCGATTGCTCGGCGTATTTCTGTCCATGCGATGCGGCCTGCTCCGCTTCGATGCACCCCGTCGCAGTTTGACATACCAAGCAGAGCTTTTTACAAAGTCTGCAGTACGTCTAAACCATAGAGTAAAAGACAAGAAGAGTGCTATACTCCATACTAAACATAAAAACTCAAAGTCCCGTTTCATAGATGGCGCTGACTCCTTGCCTGCGAGTTTCAACAACAACAATTACGAATCTACTACTCTTTTTAGTTACCTAAGCTACCTCTCTTACGTAGTTGGTTTTGTTCATAATGTTGGAAGACTAATCAAAATTTCTTAGCTTATATTCGCTATGCATCTACTCGCGGGCAAGGAGTCAGCGCCATCTAGGAGACGGGATTTGGAGCCTTATCCGACGTACGCCACATACTATTGAGTATAGCACGCTTCTTGTCTTTTACTCTATGGTCTAAACTAAAAATTGGTCTATGCTTTGTGACCCGGCACGCTCCAGTGTGTAAAGGCATTTTCCGTTGCGATACGGTTCGCTCCGCGACCAGTCATAATATGCGCTTACCTTAAAGAGATAATATTTTTCTATCTTTAATTTGTCATAGTTTCAGAGAATTCTACGGAAATTTCTTATATGTTGTGTTCATTGCAGTTTAAACAAATCGATTTCTTATTTCAGATTGGTTTATTCTGGAACCAAACGGGTATTTTCCTTTGTCGTTTTTTTCTACCCTGCTTCGAGAATACGCATTTCACACCCTCTGTATATATTATTTACACACCTACATACATCTTTGTACATCTAAAAGTTAGCGAACTCAGTGAATTCCATTAGAAGTTGGTATTCCTTCCCCAGTTTACGAGTTTTTGTAGTTAGTTTATATGGGTTGTGGAATTCTTATTAATAAAAGGTACTTATCTGCCTGTACTGGGTGAAATTGAAATAATAGCATAGCATATGCTCACGACTATATTCCCCGAGGGGGTAGTCGGAGATATTCTGAAACCTCAGAACATCCACGTTTCACTAGTACCGAATCTCTGTCCAGTGTGACGGGGAGTGAGCCCGTCGCCACTTGTAATGGACAGTGGGTACAATACATGCCTCGAAATTGAAGCATTTAGGTTTCCTCACGGTGTTTTCCTTCACCGAAAAGCCAGTGGTGTTAAAATATTTACATAAATTCCGAAAAACTCATTGGTACGAGTCGGCTTGGACGAGGATCGAACCATCGCCTGCACGGCAGGCAAAGTTACTCGCCACTGGACCACCACGGTTTTTTTTTTATTGAAATAATTGGCAACCTTTTAAACTATGACTCTACCTATCAAATCAAACTGAACAACTTGAACCATGTGAGCAAACGTGAAATGGTAAAATAAATAGCTGTTTCATACTGGGACCTTAATATAATGACAGTTATTTAAGGAGATGGTCAGACCATCAAACTAAACAACTTTCTCTATGGGACCAAAATCGACATCGCGATAAAAAACCTTCTGTTCCACCACAGGTCCGGCACTTCAAACAATGTTTTAGATTTGACATGATGACGTTCGCACATGCGCACTTAGTGCAAATAGTCTTTGACATATTTGTAGGGTTGACTAACCACACATCGTATGAACATCATTTCTACATTTCGTTATTTTTGATTGTTCGATCTGTTATTCAAAATAGTATTTAAGCTAAAGAATTACTGAAAATGTGAATTTAGCGTTATTTTTCAACGTTTTTATGCACTGAAAAGACTCAATTTTATGTAGTCAAATCCAACGGGTGCGCGCGTCGGACTACATTCCCTTACTCGGCTTCCCTCAAGTTCCCAGAAAGTGTCAGGTGAAGTGGGGTATCTAAAGTCAGAGGGGGGCGGCTTCCTGGTTAGAGCTGATGTAAACTAACCTACAAAGAGATCTCAATAGATAGCCGCGGGGCAGAGCGTCTCGTCCGAGAGATTTGTTCGAGGAACTGTTGGAAACAGTTCGTCTGCCGATAACAGTTCAGTTTTAACATGGAGAACTGTGTTTACTGATACAATAATTGGACCTATGTAATGTTTCGAAAATATTTTATAAGTACGCAAAAAGGGGTTTGTATAGAATTGGCGTCGTTTCATACTTTCGCGGCCACTGATGGAAGTACTAAAATTAAAAAGAGGATACTAAAGTAAACAAACTTTCTATGGATCACATATAGCTAAGTAATATCGTGGCTGAGGTATACAGAGTTGAATATTTAAGACAGGGCAGTATGGTAGGTACCTTAACCGTCGTAGATATAGGAAAATGTTCTTAGAAGACTATCCATAACTTTTTGAGACATTTAGACCGGCATTCACAGATTTTGAAAATATGTACTGCCAGCAAGAAAATTTACAATTTACACAAACACTTTTTTGGATGCCAACCGACCCTGTTTCTTATAAGGATGAAAAAATCTTATGAACAAACTGTGGTTATAGTACTGGAAATGTCAGAAATAGCAAAAATTCTTTTTATACATTTCGTAGAAAATGAGACTCCAACATACCTCCTTTTATGCTAAGCGAGTGTGGGACCCCCTAACATTCGTCCGAATGCGAGCTTTACAGAAGGACGTAAGGAATCAGGCAATTTCGAACTGTAACCACGGTTGGTCTAATAGAGTTTTTATCCTTATTAGTCTAGGAAAAATAAGGTTTGAGATTGCATTAAAGACAATTTAGTAAATTGTGTTTGAAATAATATTACTGTTAGTTTATAACACTTTTGTCGAGATTTCGTGGTTATATAGGCTCAGAAACCTGAGAAATACCTTAAAATCGATATTAATGTACAAATGGCAAGCTTATTTCTAAAAATATTTCGACCAGCATACCAGCAATGGAGACAGTTAATTATCAAAAGGAAAATTTAATGTGTAAAAACAAACAGTAAATAATTTTATTTTGAGTTTATAATTTTTGAAGACTTACAAAATATTAAATATCTACCCAAATTAACGATAATAACCATGGATTATTATTGTTATAAGTAAAACGTATTGAATGAAGCCATCCTGTACAAAATCACCAGTTTTCCATTTTTTGTTCACAACTAAATTTAATGTTTTATAAATGTCTTAATTATTCAATAATACAATATAAAAAATTGGGGATTATTGAGAATTTATGTTTTTCAGGTATGTATCTACTATATTCCAAATTTTCACCAAAAGTGCAATTAATGCAACCTTCTCCATACAAAAATCCGTAGATTTCCCCGACTATATAAGAAACAGGATCGAATGGCATCAAAAAAAGTATTTCTGGAAATTGTCAAAAATCTTTTAATGCAGATCTAAATGTTGCAAAAAGTTAAGGATAATCTTCTATGAACGTTTTCCTGTAGCTACAAAGGTTAAGGTACCTACCCTACTGCCGCGTCCAAAAACATTCAACCCGTATATCTCGGCTCCGATGTAACTTACAGGAAATTTTATTCAACTTGCATATTAATTTGAGGTAATGCTACAAAACTGTAATAAAATTATAAGTGGCCGCAGGAAAAAAAATGACTCCACTTGTCCATACAAAGTTGTACAAACCCCTTTATATCTTTCCCAAAAACAGTGACGTTCATAATTACAATACAAGAAATAAAATAAAATTATAATTCCAACATTTTCGACTAAGTAAGGTCAACACATCTTTCATGGGGCACTATTATAATAAGATACCAGACGATATTCTAAACTTGCCAGATAAAAAGTTTAAGTCCCATATTAAGGGCCTATGTCGAAAAATAATTGAAGCGAAATGGGCGTGGCTTAGCGCAGCAAGCGCCCCGCGCCCCGCTACCGAACATCGTCGCGCACTAGCCCGCGAAAATCAAATCACTCAAAATGCGTAGAAGACGCTTCGCTGTTAATATATTATTAGTACCTTTTGTCGTATGAAAAAACACAATATATTATAATTAAGTATCGTTCTATTTATCCTCCTTGATCAATTATTAATTTGTTACAGGATCAATTACGGACAACCAATTTATAGATAGAAACAATACCTAACTAACGATACTCTTTAATTGATTTCACTTAAAAAACTTAAAACTCATTAATATCATACCGAAAATCACTGTACCTATCTAGAAGGAAAAAAACTATCATTACAGGATTTTGTTTTACTTTATAGTACGAGAGCTACCTGTTGGTCTTCGGTTCGGTTCTTGGTTAGGCTTTACGTCTTTAGGTCCCGTAATCAAATCAATTCAACTTCTTATTTTGTACTTGTAATTGATATAATACAAGTCAAAACATTCTATGGTCAAAACATACCGACTATCTAGATGAAACCTGGAAGTTATTTTACGCCGTCAACAAAAATGTAAGAAGAACGTGAAAAAATAAGTTTCGTAATACTGCAATAATCTCAGTTATTCTCGATACCACAAGAACTTTCAGGTTGAGAAGTTGTATAACACTCATAAACCTATTTTGAAAATCCATAGGTAATTCTAAAATACCTCGCATCCCTCAGATGCATGGCATAGCATTGAAGGATGAGGATGATGCAGGATATTATAACAGGTATGAATGAATTTTAAAATGGTAAATCAACATTTATTTACAAAATCACTAATAATATTTATCTTACGACCTAACATCAACATTTATTTACATTAGTACATTACGATAAGTGTGACTTAAGTAGTTCATTATTGCACAGCGTGAAGTTAGCACCCGAGCACAAGCAAGGGTGCTAAACGTATATGCAGGTTTAGGTCACAGAGTGCTGGAAAATTATTTACAACTTATTACCTTTTCTTTTCTCTCATACTTCTGGTATGTTCCTGCCTACGTTTCAAATTTAATGTTTTGTTCCGTTTTGTTTTTCATTATCACTGTTTCTCCTAGTACCCCAGGAAAATTAGGTGAAAAAAAGGGTCAACCTCGGATTGAGAGATAATAAGCTACAAACTTCTTTAAATCATCGTTATGACATCCAATACGTTAGGTCAAATGTCACATAAAATCTCGTTTATGCAGGTCAAAAGATTCAAGGTAAAATGTCAAAAAACCGGTCTTTAGGAAATATCTTCTTTTCTATGCTCTAAATGACCTTTGAAGTTTTAAAAAAAATTGTAGAACTTTAAATTTTCTTCAAATTTGGTCATTTATAATAGTTAACCGTTCTTGAGATAGATAGGTAGAACGCAAAGAGTTGTAACTCCCATAACGGTTTGCTCCCATAGTAAAATGATACTTTTCCTTACACCCTGTATAATATTATTTGGCGTTATTAATGAAAATACATAATTTCAATAACTATACACGAAAGAAGATGATGAAGAATTATTTCGAGTTTGAATCAATCGGGATAGAAAAACGAGTACAGAATAGCGACCCTGAGCAGCGCGCATTGAAGATATTGAATGAAACCAGTCACCGCCTGCCCGACAGACGCTTCAAAACAATACTTATATGGAAAGAAGACGACATGAAGATTCCGAACAACTACAAAAACTCACTCAAACGGCTGCACAACCTAGAGAAGAAACTAGACCGAGATGAAGACCTGAAAAAGAAATATGAAGAAAGAATGCAAACCCTCTTCACTTTGGGCTACGCCGAGGAAGCTACCACACCACCGGTGCCAAATAAAACATGGTACCTACCCCACTTCGCGGTCATTAACCCCGCGAAACCGAAGATAAGAGTAGTACACAACGCCACAGCGAAGACAGCCGGACGCAGCCTGAACGATATGCTACTCTGCGGTCCAGACTTGCTGCAATCTCTGCCGGGAGTTGTAATGCGATTTCGTCAACACCAACACGCCGTGTCAGCTGACATAAAGGAATTAATGTTTATGCAAATATAAGTTCAAGAGGACGACAGAGAGGCACTACGATTTCTATAGCGGGTCGACGAGAGAGGGAACCAGCGACCGCGAGAGTACCGCATGACTTCAGTGATCTTCGGCGCGATGTCATCACCATGCACCGCGCTATACGTGAAGAATAGAAATGCTTCAGACTACAAAGAAAAGTATCCTGCAGCCGCGCGAGCCATTGAAAAGAACCACTACATGGACGACTACATAACAAGTTTTCCGACCGAAAAAGAAGCCAAAGAAGTATCGAAATCAGTCGACTACATTCATCGGCAAGCCGGCTTCGAGCTATGCGGATGGGTGTCCAATACAAATTCAGTAGTACAGCAGTTTTCCGCCAACTCGGGCGGCGCCACGGTCTCTATCGGCGGGAGCGAGGTCCGATGGTACAACGGGCCGAGCTTCCTACGAAACCACGAACGAGAATGGCCACAAGAGACGAAGACAGAAGCACCGAAGACAGGAGAAGAGAGGGGACTTGTCACGTCACCCACCAGCGACCTGACCACGCTCACCTACCTCGAATCGAGCTATTTTCGTCGTTCCCACTTTTGCTACGAGCTACGGTGCGCATGCTACAGTTCGTCAATTTATGTCGAAAGAAGAAAAATGAAACAGTATTGGCTACGAAGCGCAAACGAACGAAAGAAAACAATAAAAACGACTCTGATTCAAAGATTGATAAGAAAACACGCAAGAACGAGACACCGTACGTGAAGAAATGAGATAGCAACACCATCGGTATCGAAACGCACTATCTCATTCGCGCTGAGAAACTATGGTGGAAACCTATACAAGAAGATTGTCTTTCCGAAGATTTACGTCGAGTAAGGAACGGCGCGGCGCCTCAGCCGGGAGACAAGCTGTCGGTGCTATCAGTGGTCGTCGGCGAAGATGGCTCAAAGGAAGAATCCACGTAGCACCTGACATCGTTGAAGACACTGCGAGCCCGACCGTACTCGACGGGAAACACTACTTCACGCGACTGTACATACAACACGTACACGAGCGACTACATGGCGGTATCGAAACCGTCGTGAATGAGCTACAGCAGCGACTATGGGTACTGAAGATACGACCGACGGTGCGTGAACGTCATCAAACACTGTCAACTATGCAAGATACGAAGAGCGAAGCCTACTTCTCCAGCGACCGGCGACCTGAGGAGGTTCGTGGCACAAAGAGGAGTGCTATGGAGTGACAACGCGACGTGCTTCAAGGCTGCGGAGAAGGAGCTCGCCAAGGCCGCGCTGGCGGCGGTCAGCGAGGAGGCGACGGCGCGGCGCATCACCTGCCGCTACGTACCCCCGGCCTCCCCCTTCATGGACAGCGCGTGGGAGCGCATGGTACGCACCGTGAAGGAGGCACTGCGCGTCAAACTCCACGAGCAGTACCCTAGCGACGAGACACTGCTCACCCTGCTCGCCGAGGCGGAGAACACCGTCAACTCCCACCCACTCACACACGTGGCGGTGACCCCAGAAGAACCGGAGGCGCTTACACCCAACCACATCCTGTTGGGACCCAAACGACCTCACCGCGCGCAAGCGCAGCGCGCTCAACGATGGCGGACGTCTTCTGGAGCCAGGTCAAAGAGTACCAGCCTCTACTCCAACACCGGCGGGAGCCTCACACGACCAGCGCACGCTATCGGCGACCTGGTACTCGTCTGCGACCCCACCCTGCCCCGCAACACATGGCCGACAGGAAGGATCGTCGCGGTCTACCCAGGGCGAGACGGCGAGGTGAGGATCGTGGACGTCGTAACCAGCAACGGGCATGTCCTCCGGAGACCGACCAAGAGGATCGTCGTGCTACAGGTTGGATCGCAGAGCTGCGACGGCGGGAGAAATGTGCACTACAGAACCTGAATTGACTACCATTGTACATAGTTTTTTACATTACTTTGTTTATTTCGTTTTATATACCCTTTTATACTAGTAGGATAAGTTTAGGTTAAGTGTTCATTTCAATAAATAATTTTTTCTTATTAGAATTAGGGCTTAGCACATAAGTTATGTAAATAGTTCTAATAGGATTCTTATTCGATTTCTCTAGTGATTTCTACCCCAGATTAGATTAGGTACACTTCCCTAATAAAATTAACGCATAGCACAAGTAAATAAAACAATTAGAATCGAGTTAGAACTTATAAATTCCAATTAGAAGTTATGCCAATAAGCTTCACTACCTCATTAGAAGGGGTAGAATCCTATTAGAAATAATTGTTAGAAAGAGACAGAACGCTCCATCTCTGTCAGCGCATACAGGCGAGCGAGGGGGGCCCCGGCGTCCGGAACCTGTGTTATGAGGAAGCGGGGGCCGGGGTCATATAAATATTGTACCTTTCCTTTTCGTTCTGCACTCTGTTATGCACCGGCGGATGATGCACCTGTTATTTTTAGAATAAGAAAATAAGTATCTTAACTATATAATTATATTGGTTTGTAAGCGTAGAAATTAAGATTGTATGAGAAATAAAGAGATTTGTATTCAGGGCAAGAGTGCGGGGTAAGGAGGGGTGGTCGCTTGAAAATGATAAAAAATGGCGCCAAATCGTCGTAGATTCATTCCGGATCCAGCACTCAAGAAAGAAACAACTTGGAAGAAGAAACTCTCTGCGACCACTCGCCTTCCCTACCTTGCCCTTCAGCCTGGCTCACCATACTGACTACCCATACAATTAAGGGCCACAGAGTTTTCAAACTCTCATACCAGGCAAGATGTTCCGGAGCAATAGAATCCTTCAACTCGGTAAAAATACTGACAACGGTTCATAAATACGTTTATAACCAGATTCCATTATGACAAATAAATTTAATTATTTGAAGAAATTGAAAAACAAGATAGTAAAACCGAAAATTACGACGACTTAAAGATAATAACAGCTAGCTCTTGGTCTATGAAGTCCAAAAAAACTGCTATACATATTTGAGTGAGAAATGTACTTAAGAGAAGTTTATTCCGAATGCGTAAATGCGCGCTGCATACAAACGAAGTCTGGTGATATTTTCAATACTAACCAATCAGTAAATGAAAAATTTGCAGAAACAATCTAGAAACTAATCTCTATGCTTGTATGAAGTCAGATTTTCGTTAAAATATACAGTTTTAATGCTAGAATTAATTTAAGATTTGTATGGAAATCTTTGAGGTATTGTAACTTTAAAACTATACATTTTAACGAAAATCTGACTTCATACAAGCATAGAGATTAGTTTTTAGATTTTTTCTGAAAAATTTCATTGACTTTAATTGGTTACTATTGAAAATATCACCAGACTTCGTTTGTATGGAGCGCGCTCCGAACTATATTCTCTTAAATGTGAAGTTGCTATGGCCTCGAATTTATTTTAGATTGTATTTAATATATTACACTATAATATTTACACGTAAGCTGGATAATTAATCGTAATTCGGAAATTGGGCATGCGAACGCAGGTCTGACGCGGGCAAAGGCCACAGCCGACTGAGCTTTTTAATAGATTGTGATAGCTTATATTACTGCCTGACGCGAGAGAAAGAGATGGGGCGGCGCGCGCGCCTGACTAAATAAAACGACGTAAGCGCCAAAACAAACTTTATTTAGTTGTGATTTTACTATTTATGTAAGTTAATTTCTGCTGCAATCAAAATTTATAAAATATCAATCTCTATTTTTTAAATCAAGTCTCGTGTTTCTATTATTCACCGTTTAGCAGTTCCAAGCGTTTATAGATAAAGACGGAGGCTACTTTGGCTTGTTTTTCTATCGAGAAAATTTGTCTTAATCGTGTTTTGGCGGCAATCAAAATTTTTATAATATGTTCAATTTACACATATCCTGAAATCATACTCCTACTGTTAGTACTTCATGATATCTGATGCTTTGAAGAATCCTATTTTTTTCACATATCCTCTTAAGCAAGTCGTAAGTAAAAAGTTTCCTATATACTCGATGATTATAATTATCAATGAACAAAATATCTGGTCCGGACAATGTTACACTTTGTAATTCAATATTGTATTTGTAATTTAACTTTGTTTATTTTTTCAGACAATCAGGTGATTTGGCCTACAATGTCCTAACCAACAGGAAAAAAAAACGCACAAAGTGACATATCACTAGGTGTCCACCGTGGGAATCGACCCCACGACCTCTGTGTCAATGTCAAGAGCCCAATGCTCTTAACCATTAGACCACGGAGGCAGTTCAGGTAAATCCATTAAAACTATACATTTTAACGACAATCTGACTTCATACAAACATTGAAATTAGTTTGTAGAAAATTTCAGAAAAATTTCCTTGACTTTAATTGGTTAGTATTGAAAATATCACCAGACTTCGTTTGTATGAAGCGCGTTCTGTATTATATTAATATGGTGTTTTTTTACACCCTGTATTATTATACAGGGTGCCGTCAATATAACGGTTGACATACATTACCCATTTACTTAAGTAAGTATATAGAAATAAATTGTCGATTCGTTCGTCTCTCAACTCTCTCAAGACTTATCTATGTCACGCTCATTTACATTTATATGGGGTAAAGTCAAGAATTTCGTTTTAAAGGAACCAGCATAAGAGAATAGGCGGACACTCGAAATTTGGAGAATACGCAACTTTTTCGACTGTTTACGTATTTGTCCGATCCGCCCCTCCCATACATCCCGACGACTAGAGTGAGAAAGAAACACAGCAGCGCGCAGTTTGGACTAATTTTATATATATAAAATGGACGAAATCAGCATTTCGTATTCCCCTGTTTCCTCCTCCAAAACTAAACCGATTTTAAAAATTCTTTCAAGAATAATTTGAGAAAGACTTTGACTACGTCGGTATGTTTTGCTGTTTTTGTGTATATTTGCGAAATTTGTTTGCTGGATGTCTGAAAATGGAGGCAAAATTGGGCAATCTTCGAAGGTCCCTAGTTCTTACAATTATATTAAATTATGCAAAAAAGCAAAACATAGGGATATAGCAGAGGTAACATAGATTGTATGTTAAAAAATTTTTGCTCCAGTGTTATTATCAAGGGGAATACGTTTGTATGGACAAAACGGTACGTTAGTTTATACTCTTATAATATACAACGTGTTAATGAATAAGCGCAAAACCTCATATACCCCAACTGATTTATAACAAAATAATTAGATTGAAACAATAATTTCATTATTTTGATAGTTAAAATTTAAAGTTATTCACATTTTAAGTTTTGAGGCAACAATTATTTGTTATCATTTCAGCAATGAATGAAAGCGCTAACGTGCTCATGGATACATTTTAAGAATCTTGTTTTGGTAGTAAGTCGGGTGAGAGTGCCCGAGCGGTGGGTTGAGATAGAGTTCGGTAAATTTGAAATTTTACAACCGAAATATTTTATATTTTGAAAAAAAAAATCTATGATGAAACCATGATAATTCGATTCTGCTCTCGATTCTAAACAAAATACTTTCTAGTTTTGCGTTTATTCATTAACTCGTTGTATACGGACGTAAAACTCTCCATAAAAGCATAAAAGTGTTGTAATATACAAGGTGTTAGAGTAGAACAATCGCATTACTTTAATCTCATGATACTGAACAACTATCCCAAAGGAACTAAGGTAAATGCGCAACAATAATTTCGATCTGCTTCTTGCATTTAGTATAGAAACGCCAAAAATTGTTTTGCTAATTTCGTATGGTTTCTTAAGTAAAGTTGTTCAGTATTATGCATTGACTTACCAACTACTGCACGTAGGGTCCACGCTCAAAAGTGTCCAAACCAAAAGAGGATCAAAATGGGGGAGTGGGATGGAAAAAAATTTCACAGCATTTTCAATGTTTTTAGTTGGTTTATATTACTACGGTTTGTGTAGTTTAGTCTCAGACTCTTTTTTCGAGAATTTTGTACTAGATACTGCGTCCATAATATTCTACGTCAGTGGTATTATGGGTAAAAAAGGTTGAAGGTACAATAATTATTGTTTCTCCCATTAATATAATACTGCACTCCATGCTACGCACGTGCACCGTAGCGTGCCTACGCCGTAGCACCGGTAATGGAATCCGTAGCCGTTCGTAGCATTCCACAATCAATAGAATGAACAGACATTTTGCTTCATATTTATGGTCTTATTGCTTCTTAGTGATAAGACCGCTTTATTTTGTGCCTCTCGTTTTGGCTCTCTGTATTTCTTTGCTGCTTATCTTTTTTATGTAAATAAAGTACCCTAACCTATATTTTATTTAAATGTATATGTATAATAATTATGTATTATAATAAATTATTTTATTATTATAATAAAAATAATAAACAAATATTAATATTATAATAAATGTTATGTATAATATTTAAATGATCAAAATGCTTGGGTCTGAGGTCACTAGCTTATAGTTTATTTACTTTACTGTATAGTATCAATTATTTTATTAAATAGACTATGTATTATTGTATACATAACTTTAGCTTAAGAATTTATATTGTAATAGTTATTAAGTCGTGTTATGTTGTAGAGTTTCTGGCCGCATCTTCTCTACAGCGACAACACGTTCCGACGCGGTGGTAGCTTTAAAAAAGATTTGACGATTGATAAGTGTGCTGCAAGCTCCTATATTGACTTTGACTTGACTTTGATTAAGGAAGGCCATATATTAAGGATTGAACTTCCATCTTTTAAATTAGTGCGCTCGGGTTCCCGAGCTTCTCCACTAGTAGTTTTTATTACACTATGACAACGTAGTGGCCATCAATATCTCATGTCACAGTAATGTTGACGCATCCTCCGCACTCGGAGCGACATGTTGCCAACATTCATCTAATAGCACTACGCTTTGTCAATATTGTCCAGTCCGTCTGTCCGTCACCGATCAACAAACATCACATGAAATATAGCTGGTTCTGGGAGAATTAATTTATCTTTTGTTTTGTTTTTGGAGGTTTTTTTTGTTTCGTATCAAATTAAATTTTGACAAAGGGTTGGGTCTTATTGGATCCCTGGGGCGGATTGGTGGAAGCAAGTTAGGAGGTGAAGTTTAGTATGGAGTCTTAAGGGCCTATGTCGAAAAATAATTGAAGCGAAATGGGCGTGTGATAGCTTATATTACTTCCTGATGCGAGAGAAAGAGACAGGGCAGCGCGCGCGCCTGAAACGACGCAAGCATAAAACAAACTTTATTTAATTGTAATTGTACTATTTATGTAAGTTCAATTCTGCTCTAATCAAAATTTATAAAAAATCAATTTCTTTTTATTAAATTAAGCCTCGTGTTTCTAATATTCACCGTTTAGCACTTCCAAGCGTTTATCGATAAAGACGGAGGCTACTTTGGCTTGTTTTTCTATCGAGGAAATGTGTCTTAATCGTGTTTTGGCTCTAATCAAAACTTCAATTATATGTTCAATTTACACATATCCGCAAATCATACTCCTACTGTTAGAACTTCATGAGATGTATGATGCTTTGAAGAATCCTATTTTTTTCACATAGCCTCTTAAAAGATAAGATAGAGGAGTTTGTGATAATCCGTTTCCAACGCCATTTACAGGGTCCCTCTTAATATGCTGGCACTTTTTAAGGGGATGATCAGACCGTCAAACTGAACGACTTTCTCTTAGGGACCAACATCGAAATCGCGAAAAAAAATCCGCTGTCCCATACATTTGGCTCAAGTAGGTTTGCAGTTTTAAGAAGGACTCATATAATGAGATAGCGTCGGCTGTAATGTAAATTTTTCGGTTAATAAAAGTAGTTCAATTCGATGGTCTGAAACCCCCCCTAAATTATGTAACTTATTTAAGTTTACCCCTGTATAGTCGTAAGCCTAAGATAAAAAATACGCTTTGTTTGGGCTTACCCTTTTTTAGGGTTCCGTAGTCAACAAGGAACCCTAAAAAAAATTTCGCCATGTCCGTCCGTCTGTCCGTCTATCCGCGGCTTAGCTCAGAGACGCTTAGTACTAGAAAGCTGTGATTTGACATGGGTATAAATATTAATCACGCCGACAAAGTGGTAAAATAAGATCTTGAAAAATATATTTTTTTAAGGTACCTCCCCTACGCGAATGGAGGGGACTAGTGGGGATGATTTTTTTTTCTCGTCTATCCCAAGGTGTGGGGTATCGTTGGATAGATCCTTTAAAAATATTGTGGGTGTGGAAAACAATTTTTCTAATTAGGGATCCGTTAACGAAATATTAAGCTTTAAAGTGAATATTGTTGTTAGAGTCAAGTGTCTCTTGTCCCACGTCCCCCCCTGCCGGTTGTAAAACAAAATTCACGGCAGTAGTGTATTGTATGTTAAAGAATGTTTATGTGCTATTCAAAATAACGAAACCACAAAGTGAATTGTAGATGAATCAATAGGATATACTCAAGATAACATCATTCCCAATACAGATCAAAATACAATACAAATAATAAATAATACAGTGATATTCCAATATTCCTGATTCTGCCATTAGCTTTGTCAATAGAGCAGGCATTGTATTGTATTGTATTATAAGTAGTTTAGAAGATGGTGGCATTTCTGAATGTTTATCTTATGTTACTGTTCGAGTGGAAAAACAAGACAATTTCTAATTGTCTAGAAAGGTTTTGTTGACATGTTTTTGTGAGTGCCTTGGTGTGCATTGCGGAGAGGCGTAAGCTTTCAATCATGGAGGTTCGAGTTCAAATCCGCACACACGACACGCCAAGAACGAATTATTTCATACATTTGGTTACAAAATTAAACGGCAAATATTTTATGCCATTTAGAACCAAATGTTTGTTTCATGTGCTTCAAAAATTTTGGAGGTCCTTCTTAATATTCTAAAGGTTTTTTCAAGTAGATCAGGAAAATTGGTGACGTTACTATCGTAGTAAAGCACAGTGAAAACTCATGGTAGGCCAACCAATTTTAAGTCAGATCATAAGCTATCAAAAAAAAAGTTTCATCAAAATCAGTTCTGTAGTTTTTGCGTGATGTTCGAACAGACAAATAAACAAACAAACAGACAGACCAAAAATCCAAAAATAGGTGATTTGGAATCGGGGAAACCTACACTGAGAAAAAAAGCTACGTATACGTAGCTGTGACGGGCTACGTTTATACGTAGTATTTTTTTCTCAGTGTAAAATCCATATACCTAAAGTAAATGTAAAATTGTTGTCCCTAACATAATTTTAAGTCATCGTTAATAACACCTATGGATCTATGATCTGACACAAAATAAATGAATTGAATCGAATTGATATTGTAATTCCGTCGTACAGAAATGGCTTCTATAAACCCACGAGTAATAGGTCCGACTTACTATGAGCAACTTCCTGAACATCTGAGAAATGTAACCAATGACGAGTCATTTTACCGCCACCTAAAAAGTCTTTTGCTGGATGGTGAATTTTATTCTGTAAGCGAATTTCTTTTGTTTGACTTTAAGTAGACTACAATAAGTAATTGTAGCGACATTTTATTAAAATTATTATCTAGAATTGTATATCCTTTTATTTTACATATTTATTTGACATTGTTACCCTCTAGATTAGTTATGTTGACATTTTTATTGTTCTATTTTATACTCTTGACGATCATATTATCCTTTGACACTTTTATTTTTTACTAGCAGCCCATCCCGGCTTCGCACGGGGTAGACAAATAAATTTTAAGACTCATTTTTCTACACCTTCGGTTACATTGTTCAAATTTTACCAAGGATCCCTAATTTTTTTCAAAATGAAATGTAGCCTATGTCAAATTGGAAGAATGTAGCATTCTATTGGTGAAAGAATTTTTTAAATCGGCCCAGTACTTTTTGAGCCTATTCATTACAAACATACAAACATACAAAAATAGGTACAAATCTTTCCTCTTTATAATATTAGTGTAGATGTAATGTACTTACTTGTAATCATGAATTTGATAATATGAAATAAATAATTCTATTCTATTCTATTCTATTCTATTCTATTCTATTCTATTCTATTCTATTCTATTCTATTCTATTCTATTCTATTCTATTCTATTCTATTCTATTCTATTCTATTCTATTCTATTCTATTCTATTCTATTCTATTCTATTCTATTCTATTCTATTCTATTCTATTCTATTCTATTCTATTCTATTCTATTCTATTCTATTCTATTCTATTCTATTCTATTCTATTCTATTCTATTCTATTCTATTCTATTCTATTCTATTCTATTCTATTCTATTCTATTCTATTCTATTCTATTCTATTCTATTCTATTCTATTCTATTCTATTCTATTCTATTCTATTCTATTCTATTCTATTCTATTCTATTCTATTCTATTCTATTCTATTCTATTCTATTCTATTCTATTCTATTCTATTCTATTCTATTCTATTCTAATTTTTTTTTTAATATTGTCAATGTACAGATACATTTCTGTTACAGATAGATGGTACTCGAAAATCTTGGACATTTCTCAAACTACACCACACAATAGTAACCACGAACTGAAGTACTCTACAACAAATAGAATAAAGGAAATATGTGATTCTGTTTATCGAGCTGGAATAAGAAGTGATATTGTTTTATTGGTGAAACTAAATGCAGTTTGTTCTACGGATTCTGTTGGATTTTTTTATAAGTAGAGTGTGGTTTTGTGTGTAGTTTCAAAGATGCAAACACATTTTTGATTCAAAAAAAAATCACAACGACCGAAATCGAAATCTGTCCTTATGTACAGAGTGTAAATTAAGCGCATTACATATTCCGAGGGGTGCTTCAGGACATCAATCTGAAATAAAACCGGTCAAGTGCGAGTCGGGCTACTCGCGCACCGAGGGTTCCGTACCAAACCACCCCACAACACATAAGAACATTAAATAAAATGTTTTCTCCGGGACCTTTTGCGCGAGACCGACTCACACTTGGCCGGTTTTTATTATTTGTTGTTATACTGTAGAGTTGTTCTATAATCACACCAAGTTTGACGCTTGTATGTATTACCGTTTTTATGATAGAACGAGAAGAAAAAACGTGGATAAAAACTTGTTTCTTGTTGAGAACCCCCTCAATTTTTAACTTTTTGCAATTTTTATTATTAGTTAACAAATCCGCCGTAACTATGCATATTCTGTGAAAACTTCAACTGTCTAGCTATTACGGTTCAAAAGTTACAGCCCTAAATAGGTAGGACGGACAGACAACGTAGGCTTAGTAATAGGGTCTCGTTTTCACCCTTTGGGTACGGAACCCTAAGCTAAATCGTGAAAGAAAAAAATACATTTCAGAGAAAACGTGATTGGCTAATCGACTATGAAATTGGCCTCGTAGTGGTAGATGTTCAGTTTGATGGTCTAAACTAAAAAATCCCCTAAATTTTTAAATATTATGTTTACATCCTGTATAGGCTGATGATAATGATACAAATCTAAACCTTATCCTCTCAACAACACGACTGACGAAACCCAAGTAAACTAAAACAGTCAGTTAATTTAATTTCCTTCGATCCATTTTGTTTCCAAGTCTCCCAGTTAGCGACTCTTCTGTCCAGTATAAGCTATTCCATCCCACAAACTTTGTCCCATGAATCAAGGCAATTTCAAACTTATCACTTTGTTATAAGGGTTCTGTGAAGTGATAGCTTATGAAGGATGAGGTGTAAAGATTGATGGTGACACTTAAAATCGGCTGCACGCAGGACCGAAGTACAAAATAGACGAGATTTCTAACAGATTTGTGGGACAGGATGACTATAAATTAGAGCTTATTTAGGATACATTTTCGAACTAGTACCATTTTTAGGGTTCCGTATCCAAAGGGTGCCAACGGGAGTATTACTAACTCTACGATGCCCGACTGTCAGTCCGTCCGTCCGTCCGTTCTAGCTCTAAGCTCCTTTGAATCGTAATAGTTTATGATAGACATCGATTGATATATCATGATAAAGCTCCATCCTTTAAGACTTGTTTACAAATGGTTAAATGAGTTTAAGCATGATCGTAGCGATCTCAGTGATGATCTGCGTGGGAGACGTCCTTCAACGGCGATAACTGAGGAAATTGCCAATGCTGTGCAGCTCATGCGAGAGGCTAATAAGAGAGTGACCTTCCACTAGATTCAAGCACGCTTAAACTTTGCTATGAGTCAAGTACAAAAGATCTTTACAATAATATCTTTACATCAAATTTCAAGATTTTCAAAAACACAAAATATAGGACTAAAAAGAATACTGTTCCTGTATTAAAAGAAATAAAGAGCTAGATTTTCCGCTAGGCACTAAACTCTTAGATTCGGCGCTAAAATTACCAAAAAAACACTAGATCTAGTGCCGAAAGCGCTAAGGTGGCAGCACTGACGTAAATTGGTAGCAAACCAATTTAAAAATCGATGCAAAGCTCTAAAATATCCTTTAGTTATTGAAATAAATGGCCACCACATTCTCAAATACATCCATTCATTCCGTACCTGTCCAGGACAGAGGATAACAGAAAGGATCCAGACTTTACAGCTGGATAATGTATAGTTTTCAATTCAATGGATGTCTCGAAGTGCTATGACTTATGGATTTAATATCAAAGATTGTATATTTCCTTGAGAGGCTGGCTGCAGATTAAACATGAACTACAACGTGTTAATGAATAAGCGCAAAACCTCATACACCCCAACTGATTTATAACAAAATAAGTAGATTGTAAAAATAATTTCATTATTTTGATGGTTAAAATTTAAAGTTATTCGCATTTTAAGTTTTGAGGCAAAAATTATTTGTTATCATTTCAGCAATGAATGAAAGCGCTAGCGTGTTCATGGATACATTTTAAGAATATTGTTTTGGTAGTAAGTAGGGTGAGTGTGCCCGTGAGGTGGGTTGAGATCAAGTTAAGAAATTTTTTAATTTCACAGAAAAGTTATTAATTATTTTGAAAAAAATTACCTATGTTAAAAACATGATAATTCGATTCTGCTCTCGATTCTAAACAAACAACTTTCTAGTTTTGCGTTTATTCATTAACATGTTGTATATTGAACCAGGCTTTGAATGAACTATTTGCTTTGAGTGCATTTCTCACTACTACTAAATGCAATGCAGATAACAAACCGGTCCAACTAACATTATTGTCTAGTCTTTAAAATCACATACGGGACTGCTTAATGTTGGTACCGACTGCTTATACAAGGTGTTTCAAAAATATAAATAAACGTTTAAGGGGGTGGTTTAGACCATCAAGCTGAACAACTTTCACTATGGGACCAATATCGAAATCGCGAAAAAAAATCGTATGTTCCATACTAAACTACAAATTTACTCGAGCTAAATATATGGGACAGCAGATTTTTTTTTCGCCATTTCGATGTTGGTCCCATAGTGAAAGTTGTTCAGTTTGATGGTCTAAACCACCAACTTAAATATTTATTTGTATTTTTGTAACACCTTGTATACCTGTTGAACCTTTCATTTGTATATCTTTTGTTTTCTTTTCGTCTTGTCTTTGTGTTTTGCTTTCTATAGTAAAGGTGGACTTCCGATGACAGCGGCCGATGCGACTAACGCGCGCGGCTCGCGACCGACGGCCGATTAGTTACTATGAAAACGCATGGCGCCGCTTGACGCTAGCGGCTGACGCGTGCGTCAGACGCGCGCGGCCGATGCGATAGACATATGGCATATGACAGAACCACGCGTCAGTCGCATCGGCCGCTGGCATCGGAAGTACACCTTAAATGAGAACGAGTTTGAACCAAAGACACCTTAAACAGAGATCAAATCTGTACTTGAGTCTAGATTCAACTGAGTAGAATTTAAAATGCGTTCTGTAATAAGATGGATGCTTGAGTTTAGATCAGAACTTAAAACTAATTTCGGTTGATTGGATTTTAAACGCTGCTTGAGTCGCGTTCTGTAACACGGGCCTAAATATTTGGGTTTTTTTCGTTTTGATTTCTATTTTTGTAATTGTCTATTGTGTAACAAGTAGTGTAGTTTTTAGGGTTCCGTATTCAACAAGGAACCCTTATAGTTTCGCCATGTCCGTCTGTCCGTTTGTCCGCGGCTTAGCTCAGAGAGGCTTAGTACTAGAAAGCATTAATTTGACATGGGTATATATGTATATTAATCACGCCGATAAAGTGGTAAAATAAAATCATGAATTTTTTTTTCGGGTACACGAAAAGTAAGGTGCAATTTTTTTTCTCCTCTATCCCATTGTGTGGGGTATAGTTCGAAAGGTATTTTAAAAATATTGTGGGTGTGGGTAAATCATTTTTTGATTTAGGGATTCGTTATCGAAATATTAAGCTTGAAAGTGCATATTTTTGTTAGAGTCATGTGTCGTCGTCCCCGCCGTTTTTTTCGCGAATTTGATGTTGGTACCTTAGAGAAAGTTGTTCAGTTTTATGGTCTGATCATCCTCTTAAAAAAGTGTCAGCATAATAAAAAGGACCCTGTGGTGTTTTTAGATACAATAGGTAGATATATTTTGCCCGCGACTTTGTGCGCACCGGCTCTCAAAGCATATTATAAACTGGATTATTATTTAAATGATCAAAATGCTTGGGTCTAAGGTCACTAGCTTATAGTTTATTTACTTTACTGTATATTATCAATTATTTTATTAAATAGACTATGTATTATTGTATACATAACTTTAGCTTAAGAATATATATTGTAATAGTTATTAAGTCGTGTTATGTTGTAGAGTTTCTTGGCGCATCTTCTCTACAGCGACAACACGTTCCGACGCGGTGGTAGCTTTAAAAAAGATTTGACGTTTGATGTGCTTCAAGCTCCTACACAAGGTGTTACAAAAGTAAAAATCAAATTTAAAACTTTGAAGGGGGTTGTTTAGACCATCAACCTGAACAACTTTGACTATGGGATCAACATTGAAATCGCGAAAAAAAAATCAACTGTCCCATACATTTAGCTCGAGTAGATTTGTAGTTTAGTATGGAAGAACATTTTTTTTTTCGCGATTTTGATATTGCTCCCATAGTGAAAGTTGTTCAGTTTGATGGTCTAAACCACCCCCTTAAATGTTTATTTGTATTTTTGTAACACCTTGTATTGAATAAATTATATTGACTTTGACTTTTGACTTCTCATCGTAGCGAGAGACGAAACTTGACATCGAATTGTGGTTCGGTCACATACCGGATATTCGGCAAGAATATGGGCCGGAGATCCGGTGTATGGTGCAGGCGTAGGATGCAATCAAGTTCTAAAATGTCGTATGCACGAGGCGTCCCGTTTTAATAGTTTGATTACGTAATCGCAGCGAATGCAGTTAGGAAGAAGTAATGAAAGGAACGTCTATTATCCATTACGTGGAAGAATTGTATTTATTAACCATTAGATAGCCTTGGATGTTCATTTTTAGTTCCGTAGTCTCTCACCGATCCCAGCTACCCAATCCGCCGCGTAGCCCCAGCAACGTCCTATGCCGAGGTCCGTACCCCCCTGGGGTGCCCCTAGGTCGGTTGCTTAAGTTCATTCAATTGGCTCGGTGACCCTTCTGGTCCCTCCAATAGTCCGCAGTAAAAAGCAGTAAATGGGGAGCATTTTACTGTGCAAAGCTGAAAAAGTCATCTTAAAAAAAAAAGGAAAAAAAAGTTCTGTAGTCAACAAGGAACCCTTATAGTTACGCCATGTCCATCCGTCTGTCCGTCTGTCCGCGGCTTAGCTCAGAGACCCTTAGTACTAGAAAGCTGTAATTTGACATGAGTATCTCGTATTTATCAGGCCGACAAAGTGGTAAAGTTAAATCTTGAAAAATAATTTTTTAGGGTACCTCCCCTACACGAAAAGTGGGGATGCATTTTTTTTTCTCGTCTGTCCCGTGGTGTGGGGTATCGTTGGATAGGTCTTTTAAAAATATTGTGGGTATGGGAACACCATTTTTTGATTTAGGGAACCGTTAGCGAAAGATTAAGCTTTAAAGTGAACATTTTTGTAGGGTCAAGGGGGATTTTTGTTTTATACTAGGCAGGGGGGAAGGGGGGACACTTGACTCTAACAAAAATTTTCACTTTAAAGCTTAATATTTCGCTAACGGATCCCTAAATCGAAAAATGGTTTTCACACACCTACATAATTTTTAAAAGACCTATCTAACGATACCTCACACCATAGGATAGACTAGAAAAAAATTGCATCCCCACTTTTCGTGTAGGAAACGTACCCAAAAAAAAAATTTTTTTCAAGATTTCATTTTACCTCTTTGTCGGCGTGATTAATATTTAAACCCATGTCAAATTACAGCTTTCTAGTACTGAGCGTCTCTGAGCTAAGCCGCGGACAGACGGACGGACATGGCGAAACTATAAGGGTTCCTTGTTTATTACGGAACCCTAAAAATCTAGTATAAAATTAACGAAATAAATGAATTCTTCTCAAGATTAATAGCTATTTTTTCAGATTAGAGAGCAACCTGAATTTCAGATGTCACAATTATAAATACCAACAACTTATCATCTCCAAACATTTTATTCACAGTAATCCATTCAAATTACCAGTTTTCTTTTATCAAAACAAAAACCATATTTCACTTAACACAAATAATGAATATAAAAAAGCACTCATTGTTCTTCCAGACGTTCTTTTTTAGGGTTCCGTACCCAAAGGGTCAAAACGGGACCGTAATACCACTTAATTTTTAACTACCTATTCGAAATTTTTATTTTTTTTGCAAATTCGCCATAACGCACATTCTGTGAAAATTTCAACTTTATGGCGGCTTTGCAAAAAAATTAAAATGACGAATACGAGTAGTTAAAAATTAAGAGGGTCCTCATACAAGAAACTAGTTTTTATCAACGTTTTTTCTTCTCGCTCTATCGTAAAAACGGTAATACATACAAGCGTCAAACTCAGTGTGATTATAGAGCAAACTATACACTGTAGAATTCACACTTGACCGGTTTTTGATAATTTTGTTATACTGTAGAGTCTACAGTATATAAAAAAAAAATGGGCCAAGTGTGAATCGGTCAAAAAGTCAAAAGTCAAAATTGTTTATTCAAAATAATATCACATAGAAAACTTTTTGACGCCATTTTTTTGAATCTACCACCGCGTCGGAAGGTGTTCCGTTGTAGAGAAGATGCGGCCAGAATCTCTACAACAGTTCTTTTAAAAAAACAAAATATATAAAGTACAATTACATAAATCCAATATTAAATTACATAGTGTAACATTGTCAAGACCAGACGTTTTGGTCATTTAAATAATCATCGAGTTTATAGTCACCTTTTTTACAGAGGACTTGTTTAACATGGGACTTTGTCGGTCAAGTTTAGAATTTTCTTTTATTTTTATTAAGTTCTCGCGCTAAAGGGCGTTTTTATTGCAAGTTAATATGTTGTGTGGTGGTGTGGTACGAAACCCTCGGTACGCGACTCCCACTTGACCGGTTTAATTCAAAATCTTATAGAACCAAACAGAATGGCGGATGAATGTGCTAAAATATTATAAACACGATAATGTGGGCCTAATGGTCGGAGAAATTAGGAGCGGTCTGTAATGGTGATTTATTTCTGAATACGGTGTCCATGGTTTGGTCTTTTAGAGGGATAAGACCGAGCGACCGAGCTTAAGATACAAAAAAGACAATGCGGGTTTTTCAATGGAAGTTGGCGTTTTTTTTTTGCCTATTTTTTTGACGTAGCCGTCAACCAAACTGAACTTGAATTTTTTTTCAGAATAAAGTAACAAACAAAACTTGTTATTTCATGTGTATCTTTAAACACAGTAAAAAAGGCGCCATTTTTGAGCATTGGCTTTTACTTCCTTAAAATCTCAACAGATGACATGTTCATCGCTCCATAGAGAAGCGTGTCAGATCACATCAAAGTCATGTCAAGACAGAGCCTGACTTATTTTAAAGGCCAAGGTAAGAAGCCCATACAGCCTAGTCAGACGTAAACAGTTTTAAATTCGTGATTTGTGAATAATGAAATATTTCGTAAAAAGATACTTTGGCATCTCTTTGATCATCTTTTCCCTGTATTTTAATTTAATGAAACAAATTTTGAAATTGTTACCTTAACTCGCGACAACCGTGGTACCATTTAGCGATTCAATAGAAAATCACTGGAAAAACTCTCATTACACAGGTCTCATGCGAAGTAAAATAAAAACAATTCCCGGTCCACCCGCTCCCGTTCTGGCCTGTCTCGTCCATGACAGGCGCTTAAGATACTTTGACAGGTGGTGTCAGCTTAAAAAACGAATATACTCATGTGATCCATTATTAAATCTGTAAAATGTCACTGTCGTTAAGCTTGTGGCGTGTGAGATTTTTATGAACAGAGAATATGACTTGTTTTACGAGATGTTTCAGTTTTTATTACTATCATTCACTGTTAACTTCTGTATGGTCAAGATATTTTATAAATGAATGAAATATATATTTTTTCATGAATGTGGTTCCAAATGATGTAATTTTTGTATACATTGGAAAATCTCTACCGGGGAATAGCCATGAGCATCGATTCAATTTTGGATGAGTTATGTTTAACAATCGAAAGACATGTAGTTTCAAATAAACATAGTAGCTTCATAGCGCCCAATGTCCAGTTTTAAGAAAGAATGAGCGTTTTTCTTTTCTTTTTACATTTAGTCTCTAAAAAACTCGACAGATCGTTTGTTTATCGCTCCATAGAGACGTATGCGAAATCCAGTCAAAATCACGTCAAGACTGTGCTTGCTTTTTTTTAAGGGCCAAGGGATCGAGCCCATACATCTATGTCAGACGTAAACGGATTATAATTTTCGATTAAAATGATTCGTAAATGATGAAACAGTCAAAAGATGTGTTGGCATCTTTTTGATCATCTTTTCCCTCTTACTTATGTAAAAGAAAAACTTTTTGAAATGTTGACCTTTATTCGCGCAGACCGTAGCGCCATCTATCGATTTCCTAGAAAACCAACAGAATAACGCTCATTATTTGACTAAAAGGTATGGTCACCCTTCTTATTAAGCAAAATATTGAATAATGGACACGATTTATTATGACCCTGACTAAATGGCATAGAAAAAGCCTCCATTAATTGACATGATACTCTTGCTTGCCTCACACCCTGACATAATAGCTTTTTTTAAGGAATAAAAATGACATTTCGTAACAGAAAAGCAAAAAAGATAAAAATGGCTTGAAAATTAATAAATTGTCGTAATACTAATTTAGCCTAAGCAAATTTTTAGGGTTTCAACAAGATTCTTAAAATGAATGTACTCGTATGTACGCTGGTGCTTTCATTCATTACTGAAATGATAACAAATCATTTTGGCCTGAAAACTTAAAATGTGAATAACTTTAAATTTTAACTATTAAAATAACGCAATTATTCTTTCATTCTAATTATTTTGTTAAAAATCAGTTGGGGTGTATGCGGTTTTGTGCTTATTCATTAACACGTTGTATAATTGTATCATTTTATTTATTATTTCGCTGCGGATCGTACAGTTAGGGTCTAGGTTATAAAGCTATAAAAGTAGTTATTTGAAACTAGGATTTGAATAGTTTTCGACAAACCAATGAAAGTTTGTTGGCTTAGTTTGTTTAGAACACTAAAACAACGTTTAAATGTTTCGGAAATTGGGTTTGAATTGGACTATTATTGTTTTTGTCAGTTGGTAATTGTAGGATTTAAAATTGAGTACAGAACAATTTCGGAACTTATGTATTGGAAAAGATCAACGAAGTCAAGAGTAGTTTAATCCAAATGCGTAAATGCGCACTGCATACAAACGAAGTCTGGTGATATTTTCTATACTGTGATAGATTGTTTCACAATGTTTTATAACCTAAAGTTATTACAATTCACATCTAAAAAATAATACTGACATTGTTCAGATTCAGATTTATTTTTTCATGAACAACTTAAATTGTGTTTGAAATTCAATTAACATTAACTTAACCTAAAATATTACAATCACAACATTAAGTCCCGTTTTAAACAAGTCTTATGTAAAAAAAGGTTATTATAAACTCAATGATAATTTGAATGACTACAATACTTTGACCATATATATGTGGACTGGTTACGCGTGTAATTCTACTAACAAACATTTCTGCCACTTTTTGCGGGGGGCGAGGTAACATGAAATCCGCAACTTTGGATTTTATTCCTTATAACTTTAGATTCTAATTTTGAATGTTAAAAATCATGAAAAGTAGTCTCGTGTGAACCCCAAACGTTCTAAGTTCGAAGTTATTATTTCGCAATTATAGGCAGTCTTGTTTAGTCAGATTTTCGATAAAATATACAGTTTTAATGCTAGGATTAATTTAAGATTTGTATGAAAATCTTTGAGGCATTGTAATTTTAAAACTATACATTTTCACTAAAATCTGACTCCATAAATGCATAGAGATTAGTTTCTTTCAGAGATTGTTTCAGAAAAATTTCATTGACTTTAATTAGTCAGAATTGAAAATATTACCAGACTTCGTTTGTATGGAGCACGCTCCGAAATATATAGGGTCCTTCTTAATATGTTGACACTTTTTGAAGGGCATGATTAGACCGTCAAATAGAACAACTTTCTCTATGGCACCAACATCGAAATCACGAAAAAAAATCTGCTCTTCCGTACAAAACTGCAAACTTACTCGAGCCAAATGTATGGGACAGCAGGACACTGTATATGAATTACCGTAAATACGCACCTTTTCGGTAAAATTACGTAATTTTGCATCCCTATTGTACGTATCCAACAAAGACTGACGAAGTTGTGAAAATTGTAAAAACTGTTCAAGTATGTATGGGGAGTGTAACAGAGCTAAATTCAGTTTATTCAGTTTGCTTATATTCTATGAACGCGCGGTAACTGCATCAAATGTAACTCGAAAATAAAGTACGTTACGTCCCATTCACACTCGGCGTTTATAGAGTTCCGTTACGAAATTGGCAATAAAGAACATTCATGGAATAACCACGTTGTCTGTCCATCAGTCTGTCACACGCGTTTTTCTCATTGACCGTTGTTGTAAACAAAAAGTTATCTGCGACTTCTCTCCGTGCGTTTGCAGGGAATCGTTATGCATCTGTTCTCAAGGTTCAAGCTAATTCGCTATTAAGCTCTAAGGTAAATCGGTACAGTCATAAAATCTTAACAGATAGCCAGACTCCGCATTTATGCTAATGATCTCACGACTGTATTCCGAGGGGACAGTCAGAGATATTCTGTAACCTCAGAATATCCACGTTTCACCAGTAGTACCGAAACTCTGGCCAGTGTGACGGGGGGTGAGCCCGTCGCCACTTATAATGGACAGTGGATACAATACATGCCTCGAAATTGAAGCATACACGATGTTTTCCTTCATCGAAAAGCCAGTGGTGTTACAAATCGCACATAAATTCCGAAAAACTCATTGGTACGAGTCGGCCTGAACGGGGATCGAACCATGGCCACTGTTAGCATATTAAGAAGGACCCTGTATAATGTCTACTTGCCTGAGTAGCCTTACCTTCGGTGCAGAAGGCGATGCTTTTTTCCGCCGGAGACCGGCTCACAAATAGGTTCATCGAACAAAGAACCCCTTAATAGAAGTAGCATGCTGATGCACTCCGCGTGTCACTAAATAAGGCTGCCTGTCCACTGAAGCGGAGCGAGGCTGCAGAGCGGAGAAACGAGGGGCCAATGGGATTGCATAAAATCTCACAGCGGAGTTTTGGAGCTATTGGTTGATATTTCTTCGTTTCTCCGCTCCGCAGCTTAGCTCCGCTTCAGTAGACAGACAGCCGATGGTCGATGTATAGGTACCATATCTTATTATACATTTTGTTCAGAAAAAGGTCATAAGTCAGTATTACCATTTTAACCATGTAGATAAGATTGAAATTAATTTGATTAGTTTTTAATTTTTAAGGTTACACTAGTTCTCGAACTAAATAGTCCTCACGAGTCATTCGAAAGGTGCAACCGGACAAACTTTATTCTGCTAGTAAAATTCCGAGAGGGGGATCCCCTCGGGGAATATAGTCGTACCGCGTTTTGGTATATTTGAGTTCCCGATATTTCGGTAGTGTTACAACTGCCATGATTACGGGATGTCTGAATATCGTGAACTCAAATGTACCAAAACGCGGTAAAAACCCGTTAAAATGTTTAATTCTAGATGAAATAATAACCGCGTAACTCTCAAAAACTGTATTAATATATTCGTATTATTGATCAAAAACGTTTATTTAATCGCGGGCGTCATAAACCCGCTCAGTCTATCCACCCCTCAAAAGCGTGTTTATTTCGACTGTTCATTTACATGCCGAATGGAGCGCCCTCTGGGCGGCTGTGTCGGCTGAATGCTTATACATTAGTCATGGAAACCCTGGCAAGACTGAGGACGTGTCATATGGTTATATGAGGTATGGCGGTAAAGTGGTGTATCTCTGAAAATAAAAAAGAGAGTCATTGCAGGTCTGATACTGGGCGGTTGCGTGTCTGTAGCCTGCTCTACCATTTTGTGGTGGCTCAAGCGTGTTTTTGTACAAAAACAATCCTTGAGATTTACCGAAATAACGTCATGCATATTTGCTATTTATACTGGATATTGGCCATGGCGGACGGAGCCACAATTTAAAGAATAGAATTAGAAAATAGGAAAAGGAAAGTCGCTTTGCAAGTTTGTTCACGTGCATTTTGTCTCAAATGTGTTTTTTATTCATAAAACAATCGATGAGATTACGATACTCCCAAAACCCACTCGACATTGAAAGCAATGCAGTGCTAGACACAACCAAACAGCCATTAATTTATATTAAAAAGTAGGGAAAGATCGGAAGTGTAATATGTATTGGAAAGATCACCCAATTTTTTTCCATTCTCGTACGAGACGAATAATGGATACGGTTTATTTTGCGTTTTTTTTGGACGAGAGGCCTATTACTATTTGGTTATTAGGTACGCCATTTTACACCCAACCATAAAAATAATAATTGACTCTTGTTACAACTACATTTACGGTCTGTTGCATGTACGTTCATTAAAGTTAATCCCCCATTAGATCTCATGCTAGCTTTTACTACGTCAACATGACAAAAAGTAAGAGATTTAATGGAGGATTAACTGTAATGAATGTACGTGCAACTGGCAGTCAATGTTATAGCCAGTTTGGGATTGTGCAATAATAAACCAGTCGACAAAATTATGCACAATCAATTACATTTTTAAAAGAAAAAAATATGTTTTGGACTTATCCCTTTTCTGCACAACATCTCTCGCCTTTGTTAAAGTGAGGCAATATTGTTTCAATGTAAGGTACGTAGCAAACATCTATATACCTACCTATCATAACCAACAAAGGAGCCGTATTCTGAATTGTAACCAATTTCCTAGCTGATGCGCCGTCATAATTGGGAATGAAATTGTATGGAATTTCTCTGTGCTGTTTTAATGTATACAACGAATAATGTGTTAATGAATAAGCGCAAAACCTCATACACCCCAACTGATTTATAACACAATAATTAGATTGAGACAATAATTTCAGTATATTTATAATTAAAATTTAAAGTTATTCACATTTTTTTGAGGCAAAAATGACTTCTTATGCGCTAACGTGCTCTTGGATACATTTTAAGAATCTTGTTTTGGTAGTAAGTAGGGTAAGAGTGCCCGAGCGGTGGGTTGAGATCGAGTTCAGTAAACTTTAAATTTTACCAACAACTTATTAATTATTTAAAAAAAAATTCTTTAATTTATTAATTAATTCATTAACACGTTGTATAATGTAATGTATTTAATGTATGTAATGACTTACCTACTCTAAGTACTACACATAAATAACATAATTGTATATAGGGTCCTTCTTAATATGCTGACACTTTTTTAAGGGGATGATCAGACCATCAAGCTGAACAACATTCTATATGAGGCCAACATCGAAATCGCGAAAAAATCTGCTTTTTCATACTTTTACATCCAGTAGCCCTATACATAAGTAACATAATTGTATATAGGGTCCTTCTTAATATGCTGACATCGTTTTAAGGGGATATAATTCGGAGTGCGCTCAATACAAATATACTATGGTGATATTTTCAATACTAACCAATAAAAGTCAATGAAATTTTGCAGAAACAATCTAGAAACAGATTTCTACGCTTGTATGGAGTCAGATTTTCGTTAAAATTTACAGTTTCATCGCTAGGATTAATTTAAAATTTGTATGGAAACTTTGAGGCACTGTAACTTTAAAACTATACATTTTAACGAAAATCTCACTCCATACAAGCATAGAGATTTGTTTCTAGTATGTTTCTGCAAAATTGTATTGACTTTAATTGGTTAGTATTGAAAATATCACCATAGTACGTTTGTATGGAGCGCGCTCCGGATTATATCCTCTTAAGGGGATGATCAGACTATCAAACTGAACAACATTCTCTATGGGGCCGATATTGAAATCGCGATAAAAAATCAGCTGTTCCATAGTTTTAGATCGAGTAGCCCTCGACATTTTCGATGGTAGGTAACAGGAGGCTAGGAACAGTATTGTCTAGTCTATTAGTAAAACAAACTTTGTTTAAACCAGTTTTAGTATTTTTTCATAAGCTGAAAGGCTGATACAGTATTCATAGGGTGTAGAGCATCTCTGTGATGGGGATGGACCAGACCATAACTCCTAGTGTAAGAGATAAGAGGAATTTTGGTAACCATCAGCTGCAAGGCTGATTCAGTATTCATAGGGTGTAGATCATCTCTGTGATGGGGATGGACCAGGTCTGCCTGCATAACTCCAGTCGCTTTAGGAGTGACAGCCGTTCAAAGGTCTGGTATGGTTGCTAAAAATGAATATGGTATTATTGTAATATGCACTGTAGCTATGCGAACAGCACAGCTACAGAACCAACCAACCTACAACCAACTAAACCAACTGACAGAACATGACAGTTTTTGTACTGTTCACAGAGCTACAGTGCATATTATAATAATATCCTATGATCAGCCTTGCAGCTGATCGTTCATTTGATACAGACCTTTGAACGGCTGCAACTCCTGAACCGACTGGAGTTCTGCAGGCAGACCTGGTCCATCCCCATCACAGAAATGCTTGATGATGATTACCAAAATTCCTCATATCTCTTATACTATCCAGTCGGTTTATTAGTAACAGGTCTGTATCAAATTAACGATCTACTACAAGGTTGATCGTAGGATATTATTGTAATATGCACTGTAGCTCTGTGGACGGGACAAAAACTGTCATGTTCTCTCAGTCGGTTTAGGAGATACAGCCATTCAATATACTATAACGCGTTAGTAGGTCAAAAACGTTTTCAGTATTTGTGTAAAGAATCAGAGACTGGATTTCACAATTCTCGTCAGGAAATGTTGTCGCCTCAGAGGAAGGATCTCCATAGAGTCCGCATAAATTTACGATTGTAGTTAGTCTCTTTTGTCTTATGACGTACCTTTAATAGTAGAAGGAGATGGAACTATAGATATTTGTTTATGCGTCTGTTCACTTTTTTTTGAGCTAGTGTGTGTGAAAAGTGACCGTAAACCAAAGAGATTATACCTAATAGAGTGAGCCATACGCCATAAGACAAAAGAGACTAACTACAATCGTAAATTTATGCGGACTCTATGGAGATCCTTCCTCTGAGCCGTAAACATAACGTCATATGTCACTTGGTGCCTTTTGTCCATACTACTTGACACCACACACTCAATACTAAACGTCAAAAAAAGTGGACACTTAGAATTGGTATGGCTCACTCTATTAGGTATAATCTCTTTGGTTGTCGCCTATTTTTAAACAAAAGTCAAAAGTTACAAAGTCATAATCAAAAGTCAAAGTCATAATAATACTTACTTTATATAACAACATGAATTCGAAAGGAAACCCCAATAATATACATTATAACAATTTTCAAAGAAATTATTCACTCGCGAGAATGATTGATCGAGACGTCGTGAGATGAAATATTTCGATACCTTTAATAGCTTTAGGTCAAAACCCTATTCTAAACTTTAACATCATTGAAAAAGGGTTTCTTTTGCAGTGTCAGTCTATGTCAATGTATGGTAATAAAAGCAACTTTGTGTTGGAGGATCAAGATCTATTTTGAATGCAAAAAGTCAAAGATAACCAAATTGAAATGTTGTTTATCAAATCTACAGACTATTTTCGTTTCTTGAATGCGTAAAGAATGTCTTTTGACAACGATATTTACTTTCATACATCAGGGTTTGTTTGAGGCGATGGTTCGTACCCCGTCCAGACCGAGTCGTACCAATGAGTTTTTCAGAATTTATGTACGATTTGTAAACCACTGGCTATTCCGTGAAGGAAAACCTCGTGAGGAAACCTGCATGCTTCAATTTCGAGCCATGTATGTCCATTATGTGGCGACGGGCTCACCCCCCGTCACACTGGACAGAGTTTCGGTACTACTGGTGAAACGTGGATGTTCAACATAAATATACTGTAGGTATAGCAAAACCTGATGTACATACATACATATGCTCACGACTATATTCCCCAAGGGGGTAGTTAGAGATATTATAAAACCTCAGAACATCCACGTTTCATTGGTAGTACGGTAACTCTGTCCAGTGTGACGGGGAGTGAGCCCGTCGCCACTTGTATTGGACAGTGAGTACAATACATGCCTCGAAATTGAAGCATGCAGGTTTCCTCGCGATGTTTTCATTCACCGAAAAGCCAGTGGTAGAAAACATTGATGAGTCGGGGCTTCTTTATATTAAAATTCGAACCGTGTGCAATTTGTGCTCCGCTCTGGTAAATATTTTATTGGATTCCTTGATAAACGTGATCCTCATTTGATATGAAGTTACGCTCTATTTTTTTCATAATCTCATCCATTTGATACGAATTTTAAAAAGCGAACCCCTTTTATTGCTTTATTGTTATTGATCAAAATGTATACTATACAGGGTGTAAAGAAAAGTATCATTAACCTTTAAACCACATACTCTGCCCATCAAACCGAACAACTTACTATGGGAGCAAACAGTCAGAACAAAAAAATACCAGCTGTCCCATAAGTTTGAATCGAGTAGGTATTGCAGTTGCAGTTTAGTATGGGACAGCAGATTTTTTTTCAGAGAGTTACGGTATTACTTGTGAAACGTGGATGTTCTGAGGTTTCAGAATGTCTGTGAATACCCCCTCGGGGAATATTATCGTGAGCATATGCTTATGCTTATGCAGCAGATTTTTTTTTTGATCGGACAGTTTTGCTCCCCATAATAAAAGTTGTTCAGTTTGATGGGTAGAGTATGTAGTTTAAAGTTTATTGATACTTTTCCTTACACCGTGTATATGAATAAGTTTTAGTGATTTTATAGTACTTTTCAAAGCTCACACACTATGGATGCATAGTCTTATGCAAAAATGAGTACCTGGGCGATTGAGCTTCGCTTGGCGTCTTTTAGATGACGTTAGAAAAATAAAAGTATTTTTGAAGGGGGATTTTCTTACGTAATGACTGCTCTGGATAAACTTGGAAATTAAAACATTATCTAAACACACAATTTTATCCAAAACGATAGAACCGTTTCCGAGGAACAATTTATACAGTGTAAGCCTTTGATTAAATTAAAATAGGAAGATAGGTGACGTTCTTGCATTACGTATTCGAAAAATGAACCTGCTTTTCATATGTTTCTCTTACGAGTGAAAAATAATGCCGTACGATTTGTTTTTTTCTTTTTGAATGATTTGTACAACGAGTAAAAGCATACGAAGTAGTATTCCGTCTGAAATAAAAAAAGTACCTCAATCACGCAATGCCACTCATATTGCGACTAAGGAAATTAGGCGACGGGGGCTCAATTTATATGGTCCATGTGCTGTAGGCCAGGCCTATCTTCCTGTTTTAATTTAATCAAAGGTGTTAGCGTCAAAACTGATACATCGGTTTTAACAAAATAAGCAATATTCTTTAGATAAAAATGCAAACTTAATTTTATCGCAAAAATAGTCACATCAATACAACGTGTTAATGAATTAACGCAAAACTAGAAAGTAGTTTATTTAGAATCGAGAGCAGAATCGAATTATCATGGTTTCAACATAGGTAATTGTTTTCTAAATATTAAATAATTTGTTTGTAAAATTTACTGAAGTCGACCTCAACCCACCGCTCGGGCACTCTCATCCTACTTACTACCAAAACAAGATTCTTAAAATGTATCCATGAGCACGTTAGCGCTTTCATTCGTTGCTGAAATGATAACAAATAATTTTTGCCTCAAAACTTAAAATGCGAATAACTTTCAATTTTAACTATCAACATAATGGCATCATTGTTTTAATCTAATTATTTTGATATAAATCAGTTGGGTTGTATGAGGTTTTGCGCTTATTCATTAACACGTTGTATAATTTAAAATAGTAACACTATTAACATTACCAAAATGCCAAGAACAAAAGAAAACAAAACAAGGCTAAAACTAAAAGGCTAAATCCCATTTATATTCGTTCAAAACCACTTTCTGAAAACTTTGTTTCCTTGATCGAATCCAAGAAAAAAGAAATAGCGGTTGTGTATCTAAGTTTTTCTTAGATGAAAAATTTAATGCTTAAAATGGGGAACTTTCACAACTATAATGAGAAATTGTCTTAATAATTCATTCGATACCTACTATTTTCGTCTGACATGGTGAAGTACCTATACTCCATTGAAAATAGCAACTAAATATTAAGACTATTTTGCATTACAGAAACAGAGATTTGAAACACTTCCTCTCACTTATTCTTAAAACAGCTTTAGTAACGTCCAAGATATGTCGGATAGTATATGTATCCAATAAATTAATTACATTTGGTAATCAGAATTGGCTAGAAAGCTAAATAGGAATCGGAAAATCTCGTCGTCCTTATTTCGAATGAAGTATAAGTAAGTCCCCTTAAGACGCAATAGATTGAAAATTTCGTTCTCTGGCTAGTGGACTCGGTAGCGAAATTGGATAACGCACTTCACCGATTTGGAAGAGTGCGGGATCAGTTCCCGCCCGAGACAAATTTATCAATCTTTAATTTGATTCGAAATAACACAACATGGCGGCTGTAACATGTTTATAATCAATAATAGTTGAAGTATAAGTACCTATACAACGTGTTAATGAATTAACGCAAAACTAGAAAGTAGTTTGTTTAGAATCGAGAGCAGAATCCAATTATCATGTTTTATGTAAAATTAAAAATTTTCTGAACTCGCTCTCAACCCATCGCCCGGGCACACTCGCCCTACTTACTACCAAAACAAGATTCTTAAAATGTATACTTGAGCACGCTAGCGCCTTAATTCATTGCTGAAATGATAACAAATCATTTTTGCCTCAAAACTTAAAATGCGAATAACTTTAAATTTTAACCATCCAAATAATGAAATTATTGTTTTAATATAATTAATTAGTTATAAATCAGTTGGGGTGTATCAGGTTTTGCGCTTATTCATTAACACGTTGTATAGGGTGTAACAAAACAACCCAGTAATACTTAAGGAGGAGCTTCAGACTATCAAACTGAACAACTTTCACTATGGAGCCAAATTCGAAATCTTCGAACCCTAAAAAGTACCAAATTAAAACAATGCAAGTAAAGCTAGAACAAAGCCAAATATCCGCTAAAAAAATATCAAATCCCAAAATGAAGTCAAACTAAAATACAACGTCGTATATTAGAGCAAACAATGGCAGAAGGGTCCTCTCATTTCGTCCGGTTATCTTTTACGTCCAGTTTCGGAGATCATTCTCGGACTATGATATGTTATTTGACATATCGCGCTGATGTAGAAAACTTCAGACATGGTATATATTAGATTTCTTTATTGCATTAATGTACAGCATTGGAGGGTGCAGGGGGGCTTCGCTCCCCGCGAGGGGTGTGCGGGGGGCGGATGCCCCCTGCCTGAGAAAAACAAATTGGTGCTTTTAAAATTGTAGGTTAGGTTAGGTTAGAACATGTATAACGTTTAGCAGAGCGAGCAAAGCGAGCGTAGCCTCAATATGCTTGCTTGCATGCTGCATGCTTGCTGGCATTCTGCATGCTTGCTGGCATTTTGCATGTTTGCTTTTTTGCTTGCATGCTTGTTGGGGGGTGTAGGGGGGCGGGGGGGGGGGGCCCGCGAAGGAGATGTGGCTGCGGACTAACGTAAACGACAACTAGTTGTTACGATAATTTAGTTCAGTTTATGCTTAAAGATTAGTATTTATTTCGTTTTTTCATTTAAAATGTTATTTCTCCATGAGTAACAATATTCTGAGAAAAGGCAATAATGCCATACGATACTTCTGATTATGGAATACGATTGATCTGCCATAGAAGACTATGCGTTATGAATGGATGCCGAACATTAGTATGCCAAGTGAGTTTATGCCATTAGTCATTTATGCCTATAGTGATCATGCATTACAAAATTATGCGAAAAAAATGTATTCGACAATAGGGAGAACCGTCCCATACATTTGGCTTGAGTAGGTTTGCTGATTTTAATAGTTTCTAGATTATTTCCGAAAATTTTCATTGACTTTAATTGGTTCGTATTGAAAATGTAACATACTTGGTTTGTATGGAGCTCGCAACAAAAACTATCTCTTCTTCTTATCGTGTGGGCAGCAAGCCCTGGTGTCAGAGGTTTTTCAGACCGCCTTAGGCCGTGTCCCCATGTGTCCGGCGCCGCGCCGTACACATGGGGACACGGCCTTAGGCCGTGTCCCGTGACGCGATCTTCAAAAATGGCTGATGTAGATATCGACTATTTAATTTCTTTGGTCGAAGAACAATAACAGGAGCAGAATACGTTCGCGGTCCATATCAAGACTAAACTGTTGTTTTGAAACGATGGTTGCTACCGTATGCCGATTTTTGAAGATCGCGTGCGCATATTGCAACAGCAAAATACAAACTGAGCGATGCACCGATGCCGGCGCGACGCCGCGGACGGTACGCCGCGCACGGCACCGTGCACGGAACCGCGCCACGGCACGACGCCGCACCCGAGACGGCGACGGCGCCGCGCCGCTGCACGGCGTCCGGCGCCGCTCCGTACACATGGGGACACGGCCTTACGGCCTCTGACGTGGTTTTTATGTAATGAATTTGTATGAAATGAATGACCACGAGATAGTCGGGACCAACGGCTTAAGGGAATATAATTCTTAAAAAAATGTACTACTTCAATTTATTTAACTCTTCGCGGGCTACCAAAAAAGGCGACTGGGGCGACCGGTCGACCGCGGTCGACGTCTTGGCCATCCCTGATCTAACCAATAATGCCACCTCCATTCAGTACAACACTCCACTCGTCAGTCCCTCACCCGGCCTCATATCCCAGCGCTATCGGCTACAATCGGAGCGGACCTATTTTGGATCACAAATCACACTTTTCTGCGGGTTTGTCGGGAACTCGGGATGCTGATGCTATGCGGATACTGTTCTTTTGAATTAATGCAACGATCGGGTTTTCTTGATCTTTTAGCCACGGTTTATACTTTACGACAAAAACGACGCTATGTTACGTACTATAAGGTTTATATTGTGTTACTTAGATTATCCGCCACCGCCACACGTCTCTTCTGTATAAACCGCGCCATGTTCCTTTCCTTTGGAACATAAAGGAAAGTCTCTATTTAAAATGTCCTTCCCTGAACTAGTTTTAGCATTTTTGAGCAGATATTTTGTAGTCTATTAATATTTGGATGCCCATAAAAATATATAATGGCCTCGAAACTTTGGCCCAATATTTGAAGGGCCATAATATTGCGGGATGTGGCTAATTACACTCGAAAACCGCTCTAACTACTTCAACCTCAAACTTTTGTTATTAAACATTACAGTGTTGCCACACGTGGAATAAACCTTCACCAAAATATCGAAGTATAGAAACAGAACTATATTTATTTGCCTTGAAACAGGTATAGAAAAGATGGTATAATATAATAAAATAAGCTTCTTCTGTTCAGCTATAGCAACAGCATGCAAATGTGGAACAACTTAAAAAAAACTAAACCTACAATACTAACATTCTGTAATTATTTTACATCTACTATTTAAAATTTAAAAACTCTTCAACGCTATAAAAACTATGATGCACTAGCCATCTGTATAAATGTGTGTCTGTACAGGGTCCTTCTCAATATGCTGACGGCGGACGGCTTCACAACTAAAAGTCATTAATGTATGGATCCGCCGCCGTCGGTCGCGGTCGGGTAATGTCAGGCCTGTCTCACTCCACAGCTCAGGTACGCTTGACGGCGATCCCCACCGAATGGTGAATGGCAATAGGTTAGATATACCGTGTAAACTTCTTGGTCAAATCTCATTCGACTTGCCGCCATTTTGTGAGTAGTCAATGAGAGACATGAAAACCCTAGCGATGTTTCGCTGTCAGCACGTGAAAGAATGAAAGACGGAGACTATGTAAAGGAAGCTTTCATGCCTAATGACAGGCATCGGCCTTCGGTTCATTATTGTTTTCACGCGCACTGTTGTGACGTTTGGTAGGTCATTCGCGAATTGTATAATAGGACGGGAGCGAATAACTTTGGACCTTATTGCCGTGCAGAGAGAGTCGCTATTTATTTCAATCTGTTTTCGAAGTGACCCTTCTGTACCGGTAGGTACTAGTATCTGTTCTGTGGTAATGTGTCTCAACACTAAGGCAGCATCTTCACGGTTGCCAACCAAAACGTGAACTTGGTCGGCGTACGGTCGGGACTGTTTCAACTACACGGTCGCCATCCAACCTCTCGTTTGTACGAACGTTTTAAATATTCAATATTTTTGTTTACTGTTACCACATTTGCATCTGCCTCAATGGTTTTCAATTCTGTATTGGTAATGGTGATATATCACTTTGTGTGTTTTTTCCCCGGTTGGTTAGGAAATTGCAGGCCGAATCACCTGATTGTCTGAAAAAGAAAGATGATTCCGTGCTTCGGGTGGTACGTTAAGCCGTTGGTCCCGGCTACTATCTCTCGTGGTAGTAGTCGTTACATAAAAACCACGACAGAGGCCGTAAGGCTGTCTGAAAAAGTCCTGGGCTTGCCCACAAGATAAGAAGAATTCTGTAACCAAAATCTCTCATGCTAAGCTCTTCTGATTGATATCTTTAAGGACGTTGGAAGGTCAAAGGTTGCAAACCGCTGTCTACATGGTTCCAAACCACGAAGGTCACCGCTGTCGGACGTTGCTTGGCAACCGTGAAGAAGCTGTAAATATTTACCAGATTAGTTTTTAAAAAAGTAAAAAATATAGATTTTCCAAAAATGTTGTATAGTAACATAAAGGGTCCAACTTAATATGCTGACACTTTTTAAGGGGATGATCAGACCATCAAACTTAATAACTTTCTCTAAGGGACCAACATCGAAAAAGCGAAAAAAAAATCTGCTGTCCCATACATTTAGCTCGAGTAGATTTGTAGTTTAGTATGGAACATCAGAATTTTTTCGCGTTTTCGATTTTGGTCCCATAGTGAAAGTTGTTCAATTTGATGGTCCGAACCACCCCATTGAATGTTTATTTGTATTTTTGTAACACTTGTATACAATGTTCTTGAGATTTTTACATGGTAGTGTCAAAATGTCATCTGTCTAGTCAAAGTAGGCCATTTACAACTGAGACTTCGGGAGTCGCGCTGCAAGTCTGGCGGAGGGTAGACGCATGCGTGTTGGCCTCTCTTAGGCTTGCACGTGGCTCCGCCATTTTGTGAAACTCTTTTGTGTTTTAACCATAAAACAATCACTTGAGATTATAAACTTTTTGACATTGGCAGAATTGCCGCGCTAGACGCAAGCAACCGGCCATTAATTAAGAAAAATAAAAAAAAACTGAGACTTCTTGCAGCTAAAAAATGCACTTTTGTCAATCGCGTGAATACATCTCTACACTTTTGTACCGATGCAGATTGCTGTATCGCGACTGAATTGATTCAGAAGCGCTGCAAAAAGTCACTGTGTTTAAATGGCCCTAATCCATTTTTTTTTATAATTTCATTAACGGCTCTGGATACTAGTCCTTTTGAGCCATTCGGAATTTTTTCTTAATGTTCTTTATTTTTTGATGAGGGGATGATTGATGACAATGAATCTGTGGTCGATTTCGTAAGCTCGCGCGTTGCCACCAAAATGACCATGTAGGAGTTGAATTGAACCAAAACTTATGTTCTGTTATCGTATTTATTTGAGATTCCTGTTACGTCGGTCGCTTTACGCAACTGTTTGGTACACAATCCGCACGAAATTATGCCACAAATATCACTAAAACCAATTTTTTACGAATTTCAAATAACACGAAACACAACAAGCAAACTCGCCCTAATCCAATTACCCCAGTGTTGCTTACTTTAAAATTTTATTTCCTTCTTTACCATTAGATTCTGGTCGACCTATACTACTATTTATTCTGTGTTTTAAGCTCAAAAATTGCTAGGTCTAGCCAAAAAGCACCAAGACTAGCAACACTTTTGTTTCGGACAGAATACTGTTATTTCGTAAAACGAGGTCGGTAGCACAATATGCATAGAATACAACAGGGAAACTGAGAGATTAAGAATAATATTTCTCTTCCTCTCCCCACTTGTAGGATCCTTGGTCTAGTGTGATTTACTCGGCTCCGTTGTAGAGATTTTTGTGAACTGTATTTATCTTCTGGTGGCAGGAGTGGTTTGATTTGATAAGAAAAGGCTTGTTTGTTGCTATGGAGGTTTCTTTTAGTAATATTACACAATGGTTGGTTAGACACAAGCACCGTACAAAATTGGAGAAAGGAAACGGAAACTACAACTTTTTTATTTTGACGTTTTATGTTGATGTTGCCAACACCACTTGCGTTAACCTGTGTTACCAAGACGTTTGTGTTGCCCCTCGCATAAGAGCGCTTAGCAAATAGGGTATTTTACACCATGTAACAAAAAATATAAAAAAACGATTTCGAAAAAAGTTTACGAGAAACGTCGATATTCATAAAAATGCAGTGCACAATTTATAATTCACTTTTAAAAATCGTCTTTTTAAATCTGTTTTTCAAATGTCTAAAATGCCTTTCGCCATGTTGGATTCCGACGTCACTTCAATCCGATAGTGAGTGTCACTGATTTTATTTGATTTTAATGTTTTTGGAAAGTTTATGAGATGTTATTATAACTTGTGATATCCTTTTTTTACTTTTTTCTTAAAATTTAATTTGTTGGGTTAATTTTACATGACCATAAGCAGAAGAATACGCTCACGACTATATTCCCCGAGGAGGTAGTCCGAGATATTCTGAAAACCTCAGAATATCCACGTTTCACCAGTAATACCGAAACTCTGTCCAGTGTGACGGGGGGTGAGCCCGTTGCCACTTGTAATGGACAGTGGGTACAATACATGCCTTGAAATTGAAGCATGCAGGTTTCCTCACGATGTTTTCATTCACCGAAAAGCCAGTGGTGTTACAAATCGTACATGAATACATAAGATGGATATTTTACATGACCAAAGCGTCAATTTTTAAACTGTAAAGGTTGTAGTATTTTAAATTACCTACAATTAAAAGAAAACATCCAAATCGGAGTAGTTTTAACGGGTCCCGAAATAAATAAATTCAGGTCCTCCACTAACAACAAGCGAACAGATTTTTTTTTTATTTTTTTTTTTAATTTAAGTTGCAGGTATCTATTTTACTTGTAGTAGACAGGTAAATAGATTTACCAATCAGCGACAGAGGCATGCTAATGCCCAGGGAGCGCCGGGCGTATTTGAAATTTAGAACTCGGGGAGGCTTTCACGTTGATTATGTTACTAAATTATATCATTTGCTATAAATCAAAATATAGAGTTTATAATTGGACTTGGAGAGGTTTTGTTTGGTATTTTCATACA
Source organism: Agonopterix alstromeriana (assembly GCA_963924505.1). Classification (NCBI taxonomy): domain Eukaryota; kingdom Metazoa; phylum Arthropoda; class Insecta; order Lepidoptera; family Depressariidae; genus Agonopterix; species Agonopterix alstromeriana. Next base: position 10,388,457 of record OZ004683.1, read on the forward strand.
GTTATACTTTAATGTCACAAACGTCATCCGTGGTCTAATGGTTAAGAGGTTTCGGCTCTTGACACGGAGGCGGAGGTCGAAGGTTCGATTCCCACGGGGGACACCTAGTGATACGAGTATGTCACTTCGTGCGTTTTCCCCCAGATGATTAGGACATTGCAGGCCGTTGTCTGAAAAGAAAGATGATTCCGTGCTTCGGATGGCACGTTGAGACGTTGGTCTCGACTATCTCTGGTGGTAGTATTAGTTATATAAAAACCACGTCAGAGGCCGTAAGGCGGTCTGAAAAAACTTTGACACTAGGGCTTGCCCATATACAACGTGTTAATGAATAAGCGCAAAACCTCATACACCCCAACTGATTTATAACAAAATAATTAGATTGAAACAATAAATTCATTATTTTGGTAGTTCAAATTTAAAGTTATTCGAATTTTAAGTTTTGAGGAAAAAATTATTTGTTATCATTTCAGCAATGAATGAAAGCGCTAACGTGCTCATGGAGACATTTTAAGAATCTTGTTTTGGTAGTAAGTAGGGTGAGTGTGCCCTTGCACACTCGGTGGGTTGAGATCGAGTTCAGTAAATTTTAAATTTTACGAACAAATTATTTAATATTTAAAAAAAAATTACCTATGTTGAAAACATGATAATTGGATTCTGCTCTCGATTCTAAACAAACTACTTTCTACTTTTGCGTTTATTCATTACCACGTTGTATATGATAAGAATAATGTAATACAGAAATTATTTTATGACTACAATGTTTTAGAGTGTAAACAGAATTGCGTTACATACTTTAGGGTCTGCACCCATATTGTAATCATTAAAAAAAGTGATTGTTCCATAAAAAATGCAATAGCTACGACTACTTGACTCAAAATGAATGGATTTTTTTTTTTTGCTTATTTCAATGTACTTTTGTGAAAGTTAGATATTCAGTTAAATGGTTTTTACAGAGTCCTTTAGCATTCCTTAATTATGTAATGTATTTAGTTTGCACCCTGTATATGAGCTTAACGTTAGATGTTTGATCTCATATGAAGGGTACAGTCAGCATCAGAGAAATCTTACCCTCGTTGCACTTCTAAAGATTAAAATAGAGGGGTTCGGATTCTCTTTTAATTCGTTAATATCTTTGACTAATTATTATAAGAACTAGCCTTGCGGTAGCATTTCCCCTCTGCCACGGTATAAGCATAATTGATTTTGTGCATTTACATTCAATTTTACACCTTATCACTAAACGAGACAGCCTATAATTGCGAAATAATAACTTCGAACTTAGAACGTTTGGGGTTCACACGAGACTACTTTTCATGATTTTTAACATTCAAAATTAGAATCTAAAGTTATGGGGAATAAAATCCAAAGTTGCGGATTTCATGTTACCTCGATCCCGCAAAAAGTGGCAGAAATGTTTGTTAGTAGAATTACTCGCGTAACCAGTCCACATATAAATAGTCAAAGGTTAATATATAGTTTCATATTTGATTAACTAACTCTCAGCTATGTAATCTTGGTTTAATAGAATAAGGGTCTGTTTAACCACTTCCGAATAAGTTCTTGTTAGCTTTTTTTTTAATTTATAATTAATTGACTTTTTGCACCGCACCGCATTCCGCCAATGTCAAGTAGTTTGTGGGAGTATCTATTCCAATCTCAGGAATTGTTTTTGATCAAGAACAAGAAGAGATTGAGTATTGCGGAGCCTCGTGGCAAGCAAAAACGCGACGCGCGAACAACACGCGAGACAAGTGCTCATGTCAGAACCTGCAGCGTGATTCCTTCTTGTTAGCTTATCCGAAAGCTCACTTGAGTCGGACACTCGGGTAAGCTAACAAGAACTTATTCGAAAGTGGTGAAACAGGCCCTAAAACTAAGATTTCACTCTTTGTTTTGTAATGTTTATAATGGCAATGAAATATTTTTCTATTTTATTATATTGTACCTTCAGCATTTCCTATACATAGTGCGGTGAACGAATTCAACCTCAGAGACCGTGAGAACGAATGATATGAACGGATTTACGATACCAATCTTGTGTTCCAAATTCGAAATTGTGCTATTGTTCTTTGCCTTATTTAAACACATGGGATCAGTTTCCTTTTGGTGATTCATTCGTTTAGACATCTATAATAGAGAAGAGTTTAGTTGTTGTATTAGGGAACGAAATGATTTATAGGTTAAGAAAAATGTTTATTTTGTAATAAGCCGTTTTTTTTAGTAATTAATTCTTGCTTGTGCGTTAGCACCGCATTTCCGCCAGTGTCAAATGGTTTGAGGGAGTATCTATCCAATCTCAAGGATGGTTTTTGAGTAAGAACACAACTGAGAAGGATTGCGGTGCCTCGTGGCAGACTGAGACGCGAACCGCGCGAACACCACGCGAAAGACAAGTGTTCGGGGCAAACCCTGCAACGTGACTCCATTTTCCAATAATAAGTTGACACCTTTTAAGGGGATGATCAGACCATCAAACTGAACAAAAATTTAACAAAACATAAAAACCGACTTCAAAACTATAAAAGAAAAAAATAACTCCAATAAAAAAAATTAATTGTCTTAAACAACGTGTTAATGAATTAACGCAAAACTAGAACTTTCTAGTTTTGCGTTAATTTTAATTATTGTTAATTTTGAAAAAAAATACCTCTCTTGAAAACAAGATAATTCGATTCTGCTCTCGATTCTAAATCGAATTATCTTGTTTTCAAGAGAGGTATTTTTTTTCAAAATGTTAACATAATTTGTTTGTCAAATTTAAAATTTACTGAACTCGATCTCAATCCACCGCTCGGGCACTCTCACTCTACTTACTACCAAAACAAGATTCTTAAAATGTATCAATGAGCACGTTAGCGCTTTCATTCATTGCTGAAATTATAAAAAAATAATTTTTGCCTGAAAACTTAAAATGCGAATAACTGTAAATCTAACTATCAAAATAATGAAATTATTGTTTCAATCCAATTTTTTGTTATAAATCAGTTGGGGTGCTGTATATGCTAACGTAAAATTCATCAGCTGCAATATTATTTTTTACCTTTTTATTTTTGAAGTCGGTTTAAATTTTTTGTAAAAAATTGTTTATTGTCAGATCTTCACCGAATTAAAATGGAACCATCTCGGGGGTATACCCTTTTAAACAAAAAAAAATTTTTTTAAATTGTTCCACAATTGACTAAGATATCGGTGAACATACATAAAAAAAATGCATACAGCCGGAATATAGAACCTCCCCCATTTTTGAAGTCGGTTAAAAATGGTATGATCCACTGTACTTTGTATGCTGAACGAAGTAAACCTCGTGTCGATGTAACTGTTACAGTCAAAACTCATAACCGGTCAAAACCACTTTTGACTGCAAATTAGTCAAATGGTTTTGACCGGTTATGAGTTTTTAGACCTCAGTCGGTATGGTTAGCGAGAAGCGAAGCGATGCGCATGTTAGGTTTCTTGCGACCACCGAATTATGTCAAGTTTTTTTTTGTCTTTATATTATATTCAGATCTAACTCAGTCGGTATAGATCGGTTAGCGAGGAGCGAAGCGATGAGCATGTTAGGTTTCTTGCGACCACCGAATTATGTCAAGTTTTTTTTGTCTTTATATTATATTCAGATCTAACTCAGTCGGTATAGATCGGTTAGCGAGGAGCGAAGCGATGAGCATGTTAGGTTTCTTGCGACCACCGAATTATGTCAAGTTTTTTTTGTCTTTATATTATATTCAGATCTAACTCAGTCGGTATAGATCGGTTAGCGAGGAGCGAAGCGATGAGCATGTTAGGTTTCTTGCGACCACCGAATTATGTCAAGTTTTTTTTGTCTTTATATTATATTCAGATCTAACTCAGTCGGTATAGATCGGTTAGCGAGGAGCGAAGCGATGAGCATGTTAGGTTTCTTGCGACCACCGAATTATGTCAAGTTTTTTTTTGTCTTTATATTATATTCAGATCTAACTCAGTCGGTATAGATCGGTTAGCGAGGAGCGAAGCGATGAGCATGTTAGGTTTCTTGCGACCACCGAATTATGTCAAGTTTTTTTTGTCTTTATATTATATTCAGATCTAACTCAGTCGGTATAGATCGGTTAGCGAGGAGCGAAGCGATGAGCATGTTAGGTTTCTTGCGACCACCGAATTATGTCAAGTTTTTTTTTGTCTTTATATTATATTCAGATCTAACTCAGTCGGTATAGATCGGTTAGCGAGGAGCGAAGCGATGAGCATGTTAGGTTTCTTGCGACCACCGAATTATGTCAAGTTTTTTTTGTCTTTATATTATATTCAGATCTAACTCAGTCGGTATAGATCGGTTAGCGAGGAGCGAAGCGATGAGCATGTTAGGTTTCTTGCGACCACCGAATTATGTCAAGTTTTTTTTGGTCTTTATTTTTATATTTTTAAGGATAGAAGACATCATTTTAAGAAACTGTAGAGAGTGTGTTTCGAATTCCATGTAGAAAAATCTTTGCTCTATTTAAAAAAATTAAAATCACCTGCCTTCTCTTTTTAACTCTATGCTGGAAACAGAAACGGCAACATCAAATGTCAAATTCTGACATATTGAGATTTTTTTTCTTAATAGAGTTAACAGGTCCTGCGAGTGACGTCACTCGTAGGACCGAAAAACCATGTTATTTAAAAAAAAATATCACTAATCCTGTCATTTTAAAATTTCTCACATAGAAAATATTGCTATTGAGACAATTATTTCGAAATGGTTTTTGATTCAGCCCTCCCAAAAAAACTTGATGCACCGAATTGCTACAAGTCCACTGGATGACTAAAATATGAATTATGAATTATTAAAATTTCGACTAAGGGCATATCGGTCAAAATCACTTTTGACTGATTTTTGCAGTCAAAAGTGGTTTTGACTGGTTATTGCAGTCAAAAGTGGTTTTGACTGGTTATGAGTTTTGACTGTAACATGATACATGTATTCTTCAATATATTACTTTAAAATAATTTTCTTATTCAAGGTAATTGGATGGAGAGCTCACGTGCACCCGAGCTGTTATTGTGACTTTCGAGACTGAAACGATATACAGGGTGTAAGGAAAAGTATCGTTAACCTTTGAACCACACACTCACTCAACCTGAACAACATTTATTGTGAGAGCAAACCTGTCAGAATCAAAATAAAAATTAGCTGTTTCATACCGTTGAGTCGCGTAGGCATTGCAATTTAGTATGGAGTAGCAGATTTGCTCCTGTAGTAAAAGTTGTTCAGTTTGATGGGTAGAACATATGGTTTAAACTTTAAAGGTTAATGATTAATACTTTTCCTTACATCCTGTATAAGGTCCTTCTTAATATGCTGACGGTTTTTTAAGGAGATTTTCAAACCATTAAACAGAACAACTTTCTATTTAGGACCAATGTCGACATCGCGATAAAGAAAAATCTTTCGTTCCATACAAAACTGCAATCCTAAGACGCAGGTCGCGTCGAACGATTCATTTTCCCGAAAATGTCTTATTGTATTTTTTCCTGTAGTTTCCACTCTGACCAGTAGTGTATTGTGTGAGTTTCCGATTATATCGTTGCGAGATCGATAACGTATTATGACTGTAATAGGCAGTTATTAAGTAATATTTTCTTTCTGCGACCATCCTTATCGTTTGTCTGCAATAGGGTATTTGACAGGTTTTTAAAAACTGTTCTACGTTAATCACTGATGTCTAAGGAATCTATTGAAAATGTATCTTTTACGTTCCATTACATATTTGCAACAAAAACGAAAACGAAAATCATTATTTAAATATCCCGCGAAAACGCTTTTCCTGACATTATACGTGGCAACAAGCAGGTGACGTCACGATGACGTAAACTTTGTACGACACTTACACTCTACACGCAACTGTTTACAAGCAGTTGTCGTCATCTAACATTCGGCCAATCACAGTCGTTTTCTTTGTCGATTTTCTCTTAAAATATCCAGTATTTTTCTTAACTGACTAAATAGTTGGTTTCCAAAATTCATATTCAATACGGATGCCATCAATAGATCCTATATTTTTACATGCTGTCAAATACCCTATATCAAATATATATTATTTACCCTATTATTTAACTTAGCAGAATCGCCAAGAACTGCCAAAAAACATCTTCTAAATAAATAGATCAACTTAAAAACGGTTCTCGGAAAAATATTATTTTGTTTCCGTCTTGAAATACAATAAGATCATTAATTTTGACTCCACATCGTCGCTGTTATAAAGTACTGTCAACATATGAAGGATGACATCTTGTTCCTTTTTAAAACACAGTTGTTAAAAATATCGATCCGATTAAATGTAATACAAGGAGCTTTTACGACTTCATACCTAGACTATATAGATCTAATTTCAAAAAGTCTCAATGACTTATTACGCTATAAATATACGTAATTATTGAAAACTCTTTACAGAAGTTTAAAAAGAATGTGTCAATTTGGACAAAAATTAGCAAAGATTTTATATGAGATTATGAGTCTATTTGATAAGACGTCAATGGTAACTATTAAATAATCTATGCCTATGTCTGAAGACGGGCTGATAAAGAGCTGTGATGGATGGATCGAAATATCGTTTTAATTTCAAAATGTTACAATAACAACATTCCTAATTGAACTCGTGCTCGCTTTTCACAAGAAAATTTAAGATTTAACGCGCACATGGGTTACAGCATCAAGCTAAATTTGTTTTAAATTAAATCCTTTTTGAATTATGCTCTAGCGAAATTAATATACGCTCCTCCGTGTTTAGGTACTCGGTGCTTGCGAATCTATCTGTATGAGAGTACTTACAAAGTATACATCATCATCAGCCTCTGCAATCTAAGGGAGTTTGTGTAGTCGTTTTTAGGGTTCCTAAAAAGGATGTATGGACCATAACAAACATAGTTTATGGGTAAATATTATTGTGGCTGAATTTTTGCACTTGGATACCTACCTAATATATTATTATTATAACACTTTATTGTACACAAATACATAATAATATACAAAGTTGAGAAAACATGTACAAAGGGCGAGCTTATCTCTGAAGAGATTTCTTCCAGCAGACCCGCAAAAGAGACAGTTAGTAATTACAAGGCAAACTTATTGTGTACACAAACAATAAATATATTATACAATATATACCTACAACATACAATATATATGTTTATATATATATATATATATATACAACGTGTTAATGAATTAACGCAAAACTAGAAAGTAGTTTGTTTAGAATCGAGAGCAGAATAGAATTATCATGTTTTCAACATAGGTAATTTTTTTCAAAATATTAAATAATATGTTTGCTAAATTTAAAATATACTGATCTCGATCTCAACCCACTGCACGGGCACACTCACCCTACTTACTACCAAAACAAGATTCTTAAAATGTATCCATGAGCACGATAGCACTTTCAGTCATTGCTGAAATGATAACAAATCATTTTTACCTGAAAACTTAAAATGCGAATAACTTTAAATTTTAACTATCAAAATAATGAAATTATTGTTTCAATCTAATTACTTGGTCATAAATCAGTTGGGGTGTATGAGGTTTTGCGCTTATTCATTAACACGTTGTATATATAAATATCACTATACTATAGAAATAGACTCAGAATCGCGAATATATAAAACTTTGTTTCGCGTTGCACGAATGCACGCTCAAACTATAGTGTTCTGGCAGAATTAGCAGCGCTGCAGCTTTTGCTTCAGCATAAATGCTGAGTCAGAACCATTTTTATCGGCGTAACACAGGACGCACGGTGTCATATTCCAACACCTATACCTCCAATATCGTGTTTGTTATTGACCGGTCTATCGTGGGAGCTCCCAATTGCAGTTGCAGCTTTGCACGGACCTCCTTATACGGACTCCATAGTGTTATACTGCCTTTGTCTGTCACTGTTTATCCTGTATTGTTCTGATGAAATAAATTAGTTATTTATATGAATATTTGTACCCGAGTCACAGATGTTTGTATCTATATGTCGCAGCATCACCTAATCTGTAACCTAGTGGAATCAGGGAGAGAGAGAGAGAGAGTATTCGTCAGATAGTTTATTTGCGTATTGTATGGTGTGATATTGAATCGATGCAGCTGTGGACTGCACGTGTTGTTTTTATCAATGCAGGTGTGCTACCCCCACTACCTACTATTCGTTTCGTAATCATTTTGTTTAAAAGGGACTGTGTTCGTGGTAGGAACACAGTTCGATTCTAGTAACGGAACAGAGCGGACACGCTGCCCTGACGCATATCTGAGTCTCTGCTCTCCCTGGGATCACTCTTCAAAGTAGACGTCATAATTTTGATCAATAAAAGCAAGATTGATTTTGGAAAGATTTCTAATTGTTTTCCTGATGAATCAGCATCCTACTCCTCACATCATGCCCACTGATGAAGAGACACAGGTTCCATCACCTATATTGATATCGCGCTCGGCCACTCGTCCCGCGATATATATATGTATGCTATATCGTTGTCTAGTCATCATAATACAAGTCCAGGCTAGATTCTGGTACTTTCAATGTGACTAGATAATTTGTGTGACAATGTCCAAGATATTTATTTATTTTTTATTTATCTATCTATCTATAACAGCATTACAAGCGTTATTATGTTGGATTTGCTAAAAATAAAAACAAAAAAAAATTTAAGATTGAAAAATTAAGTCTGGGGCGGGACTTGAACCCGCACTCTTCCAAACCGGTGAATTGCGTTATCAAATTACGCCACCGAGCCAACTAGCCAGAGAACGAAATTTTCAATCTATTGCGTCTTAAGGGGATGTGAGCGCCATCTACTGGAAGTTATTACAAACTAACCAAACGGCAACGGCTGTAACCAGCTAAACCGACTGGAGTTATGCAGGTAGACCTGGTCCATCCCCATCACAGAGATGCTCTACACCCTATGAATACTGAATCAGCCTTGCAGCTGATGGTTAACAAAATGCTCTGCTCTTGTCTCTTATACTATAGGGTCCAACTTAATATGCTGACACTTTTTTAAGAGGATCATCTGACCATCAAATGGAACAACTTTCTCTATGGGATCAACCTTGAAATCAAAATCGCGAAATTGACATCGACCTTGAAATTGACCGAAATTGAAATTGACCAACATCAAAATCGCGAAACTAAAATCTACTATTCCATACAAAACTGCAAACCTACTCGAGCCAAATGTATGGGACAGCAGATTTTTTTTTCGCGATTTTGATGTTGGTGCCATAGAGAAAGTTGTTCAGTTTGACGGTCTGATTATCCTCTTAAAAAACTGTCAACATATTAGGAAGGGCCCTGTATATGGAGACAACGTCGAAAAAAGCAAAATAATCTGTAGTCCCATACATTAGAGTCGAGTAGGTATTGCATTGTATAAAACAGCAGATTTTCTAAAAAAAAACATTTCTGTTTTTGCTCCACAACTAAAGTTATTCAATTTGATGGATTAAACCACACCTATAAATAATACTACTGTCTAGTAAAATTTTACCTCTGATTTGACAAATTTTTCATACAAAATATCACTATTTTTTGATTTGTAACACCACTGGGAAAACATTATGGGGAAACCTGCATGCTTCAATTTCGAGGCATTTATTGTACCCACTGTCCATTATAAGTGGCGACGGGCTCACCCTCCGTCACACTGGACAGAGTTTCGGTACTACTAGTGAAACGTGGATGTTCTGAGTTTTCAAAATATCTCAGACTACCCCTCGGGGAATATAGTCGTGAGCATATATTAATACAAAATATGTCAAACAAGCTCATAGATACGGTAACAAGAATAGGGGAGTTGACTACATAAAATATATTTTAGTTTTAACTGCTCAGTAAATAAACCGTTTGCAAATAACGCTAAACTCACATTTTCAGTAATGCTGTTGCTTGAATAATTTTTAATAACTGGATTAGACTATTAAAAGTATCAAAACGACGACGAAAAACAATGACGTCACTATTCAATTTTTAGTACAATATTTCATACAAAACACGCGTTTTGACGATTGATAATGAGTTGTTAATTTGACTAGTTGGAAACTCGTGGATTTAATTCAAAAGTGGCGAAATAGGCCCTTAATAAATCAAAACAATATCAAAATCAAGGAACCATATTAAAGTTCATCACCTCAATCTCACAGACACTAATTTAAACATGATATTAACCCAAGTTTATAACCTAAACCACAAACAAGTTCGTTAGTTAATAAACAACAAATATAATTAGAGCAGACAGTCCACTGACTCAGAGAAGTGTTAATGCGAAGGAAATTAAACCGCAGACAGATATATGAAAACGTTGCGTTCATAATATTAGCGACGCGCTGGTGGCTGCGAGCGTACTGTACGGGTGGTGGAAGTTACAAGCGATTTTACTTCCATTCTTTACACTTCTTTACACTCTACTATTCTTAAAATAAGAAGTAAGTTATAGCATGTAGAATCCCACTGTAGGGCAAAGGCCCCCCTCACGAATAATGGTGAGAGGGAGTAGGCCATACTCCACCACGCGGGCCTTAAGTTAGTGGTCAACTGGCTGTCAACGAATTTTCAAGCCGCCTTAAGAGAAGTTTATTCCGAATGCGTAAATGCGCGCTGCATACAAACGAAGTCTGGTTATATTTTCAATACTAACCAATTAAACTAAGTGAAATTTTGCAAAAACAATCTAGGAACAAATATCCATGCTTGTATCGTGTCACATTTTCGTTAAAATATACAATTTCAATTAATTTAAGATTTGTATGGAAATCTTTTAGGCACTGTAACTTTAAAACTGTATATTTTAAGGAAAATCTGACACGTTACAAGCATAGAGATTTGTTTCTAGATTGTTTCTACAAAATTTCATTGAGTTTTATCGGTTATTATTGAAAATATCACCAGACTTCGTTTGTATGGAGCGCGCCAACAGTAATTTACCCTTAATAGGCCCTCGACCTGGCTTAATGAATAGTAACAACGCCATCTGACGAAACTATTCGAGACCAACTGCTTCGTTTGCTTTCCGAAGTACGAAAACGCTGGAGATGAAATACCAGTAAACGATCACCCATCCAAAGACTGACCGGACCTGGCGTTAACTTCGGTAATCGTTTCCAATACCGAAGCTCCACTATGCCAACGAGCGCTTCGTGTTAAACTGCCTAAAAATAAAACAAGAGATAGGTTCTAAGAACCATAGCACACAAGCGATTTTTGAGCGTAGGCGTTGACAGAACGATATCGACGCGACATAGCCGCGATATCGCCTTCTTATCGTCGCTATTTCTGAGATCAATCATTGTCACGGCGGAATTGTACTGTCGCGGCGATAACGACCAGTAAAAATCACGGTGTACGGTCTCACTACCGTGCAGTTTTATGCGCCGCGTGCGCGTTTACTTTGTTATAATATTTTTCACTATAATTAGCGAGTTCGAACCATACTACGGTCGACATCTAAGAGAAAGAAGTGCCAATCCTTTAACTATAACTACGTAATAAACCTCTTAACTGTCCAACATCTTTCTCTGCGAGCTTATCAACAACAACTCTACAACCTAACTACAACTATAAACAGCTAAAACAAGTGCGGGGATCAACCGAACCCTACACACGGCAATTCAGTTGCGACGTCGTTGCGGTACCGTTTCGACATCGTGTATGCTCAAAAATACTACCCCAAGTCCAAGAACAATTCCAGCCTGAAACCTTAATGCTAAAGGCAACTTTCATTCCCTTCATACAAGCGGGCTCGCACTGACCAGAAGTCAGTTGTTCCATAAAAAACGTCTATGGCGACTCTACCCAAATATACAGGGTGTAACAAAACACCCTGGTAATACTTAAGGGGGTGCTTCAGATTATCAAACTGACGAACTTTCATTATGGAGCCAAGGTCGAGAAAAAAAATTTGCTGTCCCACAAACATTTGAGTCGACACGGTACTGCTGGACTTGCCACAGATGTCAACACCCACAAGTTATAGCAACAAAGCTAACAGATGGCGCTACGGTCGCACTCGTAAATGTGTACGTAAGACAACTTGCGACGTCACATTGGTAACCCGTTAGCCGCTTCACATAAGGTTCACAATCGCATACAAGACATGAATCGCGCAAGAGAAATAATCACAGAGATTCGATACATATACAAGGTCCAACTAAGATCTGTTGGACCACGGCCGGTCCCCAGGCTTCACACCTAGCCTGGCGGAAGATCTTCCCTTTTCACCGGAGGAACCTTCCACAGTAGTTCCTCCACAGTCTGATCACCCTCTTAAAACACTGTCAAGTTGGACCTGTACCACCCTCTACAAGTTTACAGTACCAACTTTTACACGTACACTACACTTTTACACTGGTACAAACAAAAACTTACTTTATTCTAGGAATAGTTATGATTAGAATAAGCTAAAATTAAGGAGATCATAATTTCTTACTCATAAACTCGTAACTACGTTGGTAGCAAAGTCACGGTTCATAGAATACTCTCAAGAAAAAAAGAGAATTTTTTTTTTGATACAGAACAGCTACTCCGACGTTATACTATAAGTTTAAGTTATTCCGGGTTTGTTTGTAGACATTTTGCTTATTCTTTTCTTGGTATAATATTTTATATCAAGTTCATTTGTACCAGGGTTAGTGTTTTAGAGCTTTCAGGATCGAATTAAGTATTGAACGTAAACGATTGACGTTTAATAAGTGTGCTTCAAGCTCTTCAAGCTCCTATTTTGACTTTGACTTTGAACAACGAAAGCTGGCCTTGCCCACAAAAAACGGTTTTATAAAACTTATCCCCAGGAACTAAATAAATAAAAACACATTCAATAATTAATAAAATTACGTTTGTAGTTTATTCTAAGCCTTCATCATCATCATCATCTCAGCAGAATGACGTCCACTGCTGGACATAGGCCTCCCCCAAGGATCACCATAACGACCGGCCTGCGCTGCCCTCATCCAACGGGTTCACGCCACCTTCACCAGGTCGACGGTCCACAGTGTGAGAGGCCTACCCACGCTGTGCTTTCCGGTACGCGGTCGCCACTCGATAACTTTTCTGATGGCCGATGGCCATCGGTTCTGCAAGCAATGTGGCCCGCCCACTGCCACTTTTCTTTAGCAATTCTTTGGGCTATGTCACTCTGGTTCTTTTGCAGATCTCCTCATTTTTGATTCGATCGCGCTAGGAAACTCCGTGGTGACTTTCAGCCTTTTGATGAGACCTTGAGTGAGCGACCATGCTGTATTTTGGACGTGAAGATACTACGTAGCTTCCCAAACGCTGCCGAGTAGAATTCGACGGTTAATCTCGTTCTCGAAGTTCCACCTACCTAACTAAATACTTTGTCCAAGGTAAACATAATCGTCAACAACTTCGAGCGCAGTATACAAGAAATTGTACTTGAACCGAATTGTAATTGAATTGTATTGTACCTTTGAACGTAAATTAAAAACATGGATTATAAATTGTGATTTTTATGACTTTTATGAATTTTATAACTTTGTACAAAATACCGGATTATTGCAACCGGATTTTAACTGGATAAATAATATAATTATAAGTATTGCATTTGACATGTAAAATTATTTATATGAAATAAATGAATATGAATATACTCAAGTTTAAACTCAGAATTTTTATATAGAGTCCTTCTTAATATGCTGACACTTTATTAAGGGGATGATCAGACCATCAAACTGAACAACTTTCAATGGGACCAATGTCGAAATCGTTAAAAAAAATCAGCTGTTCCATACTAAGCTGAAATCTTCCTCGACCCAATTGAATGGGACAGCAGATTTTTTTTTGCGATTTCGACTTTGGTCCCATAGATAAACTTGTTCAGTTTGATGGTCTGATCATCCTCTTAAAAAACTGTCGGCATATTAAGTTGGACCCTGTATATCCGTTAGTTTCGGTTACGGATACAGTAGTCCATAATAACCGAACTATAAATCAGGGTACTAAATCTATTAGTAACATCTGGCAAAATGACAGTAGTTCCCAAACTGCGGACGATCAAAGTTCAGTGGATCTAAAACTTTGAGAGCTGGCGGTTAGGACATAAGAAGTTTTAATCACGAATGCTGATCGGATTCGATCGTTCAAAACTTTAGTTAAAGTACAAGTTCAAGTTAACTGCATCTGTGTCTGTATTGAATTTAAATCGAATAAAAAACATTAAAGTATTACAGGGTATAAAAAAAACCCTAGTAATAGTTTAGGGGTGGTTTAGGCCAATTTCTGGCCATAGGCCAGAAATTGCAGCATGGTCTTCAGTGTGATTATTCATATTCATATTCATTTATTTATTGCTTTCATGGGTACATAGGTTCTTATAACATAAAATAGTTCCAAGCATGAAACCCGGTTGGGCACTACAACATTTACCTACTTACAATTTTATTTACAGACTACATAATAATTAAAAAATAATATAAATAAATAATTGCGTATTTATTGCAAAAACTAATAAAGCTATAAATTGAGTTACATGTAATAATATTTGTTTTATTCTAAAATTATAGTTTTAACTGTATTATGATAATAAAATTACAGATCGTTGTTTTAATTTAAGTCTGATCTTGGCTTTCGAAAAATTCTTGGAGTGAGTAGAAGCAATTGGAAAGTAAATATTGGGTTAGACTATTATTAAATCTTACTTCTTTGAATGATTACGCAAGGTGACTTGCCAAATGGATCTGACAGTTTGCTGGAGAGTTGGCGGCAGAGCCTGTGGTAGGTGGATGTTGAAACTGAACGCTTATTGTGGTGCTGTGTCATATATTGGCCATAGGCGTGACTATTGGCCGCCATGGCCGTGGTGGTCCAGTGGCGAGTAACCTTGCCTGTCGTGCAGGAGGCGATGGTTCGATCCCCGTCCAGGCCGACTCGTACTAATGAGTATTTCGGGACTTATGTACGATTTGTACGCTTTGTACTGGCTTTGCGGTGATGGAAAACATTATGAGAAACTCTGCATGGTTCAATTTCGAGGCATGTATTGTGTACCCACTGGCCATTACAAGTGGCGACGGGCTCACCACCCGTCACATTGGACAGGGTTTCGGTTAGTACTAGTGAAATGTGGATGTTTCGAGGTTTCAGAATATCTCTGACTAACCCCCTCGGGGAATATAGTAGTGAGCATATACTATGCTATTCTTTAGACTCTAAGGCATAGCATATGCAAATTAATATTTTAACAGTTTATGAACAGTTTATTTATTTATATATTACATAATTTCCAAAAAAATAAAATTGATGTCCATAATTACAACAGTCGAAATAAAAATAAACTGATATTCCCACACTTCAGCTTAGTAGGGTTAACACGTCTTTCATGGGTCACGTTGTGATAATAAAATCCCCGAGATAATTTTGAATATTTCCGAAAACATGTTTAAAACTCAGATCAAAAAATTCCTCTGTAAGAAAGTATGTATACAATAAATTGGATGGTTATTTAAATGATCAAAATGCTTGGGTCTGAGTGTTAGTAACTTATAGTTTACTGTATAGTATTAATTATTTTATTAAATAGACAATGTATTATTGTATAAATTGTTATTAAGTCGTTTTATGTTATAGAGTTTCTGGACGCATCTTCTGTACAGCGACAAGACGTGGTAACTTCATAAAATATTTGATGTACCTGTCCACTGAAGCGGAGCGAGGCTGCGGAGCGGAGAAACGAAAGATTTTATGCAATCGCATTGGCCAACATTCCCTCGTTTTTCAGCCAATTTTATTCCTGTGGGATGAAAAATAAATAAACCATATAACAGATATGAAGCAAGGAATCATAATAAAAAACAACCAAGTTCGAGTTGGATTCGCACACCGAGGGTTCCGTACCTCAATATCTTTTTTTATGTAGCTTGTTCTGTGTCTACTGCTGAGCAAAGGAACCTCATTCTCAGAACCTCATTTTGACACTCCAAACTTTTCTGTTTCCCAGGAACGTCATTTTCTAGAGCGAGAAAGATAGCAGGAATGCGACCGCACGCGGCAGCACCGGCAGTGCGACCTTTCTCGCTTTAGCCAATGATGTTCCTAAGCGATAGAAAAGGATAGAGCGTGAAAAAATGCGATTCCGTGCTGACAGATGAGGCTCAACTCTTTCTCTCCAATCCTCTCTATTGTGTGCAAAGTGACCAACTTTCCAAGAAGGCATCCAAAGAGGTGGAAAAACCTCAATATATACAGGGTGTAAAATTAATTCAATCGAACAGGGTGCTTTAGACCATCCAAATCAAACTGAACAAATTAAATATAATTCCGCGCCAAAACGCTCACTGTCATGACGTGACGTCACTCCATTTCATGACGCGTGAAGCTATAATATGTTGCTGTACTCTTCTAACGCTTGCAAGTTGCTAATAGCTTCGTCAATTTGAGCTGATTGGTGTTTTAAATTACGTTCCGATCCACGTGACTTATAATTGAAATTTGTAATAAATAAAAACGTAAAAATAAATTCTCGTTATAATTTTGGGACAAGCTCCTCATTTCTGCCATACATCGTGCGCTGTTCGAAGTAATATTGCTGTGGCAATCTTCACTAGGTACATTTTTGCGCGTAACGTCTGGCAGTAGGTAATTAAAGAGTGAGAATTTATCTTTTTCTAAGAAAGTGATCTATCTATTACGAAGTAACTAGTAATCAGTGACGGAACCCTAAAAATACTTCTACTCCATTACGTTTTATGCAGTCTAGATGCACCCTAAAGACTTCCCTCATTTAGGAATAAGTACCTTGAAGCCACGAGTTTAGGTCACATTTTATAGTTTACTATATTTTTAATACAGATGAAAATCCAGTAGCAAATGTATTAAAAACTAATCAAAATAAAATGACAACTTTGTAGCATTTTGCTACGGCGTAGCGCTACGGCATAGGACTACGGCGTAGCCGATTGCTACGAATTGTGTTGACATCGATCATGTTACACCCTGTATACTATAAGGCCATATTTATGATCCAAACTTTAAAATCTGCATTTTTTTTTTAATTCTTAAGAGGAACAACTTAGGAAAAACGGTCTGCAAGAAATTTGAAGAATTAATTTTTTACCGATTTATTCCTGTCGAACTTTTCCAGAGCAACCGAGCTATCAGTGTGAAAGTGACAACTGCAGCTCGGACTGATTTTACTTGTTTTCTCCTCCATAACTAAACCGATTTTAATAAGTAATAAAGAATAATACAAGAAAGACTTTGGCTATGTCTACAGAGTGTAACAAAGCACCCTTGACGGCCCGATAGCACAGTCGGGTAGTGAACCTGCCTGCTGTGCCGAGGGTCGCGGGTTCGAATCCCTTAAGGGACAAATATTTGTATGATGAATATGAATATTTGTACCCGAGTCATGGATGTTTGTATCTATACAACGTGTTAATGAATTAACGCAAAACTAGAAAGTAGTTTGTTTAGAATCGAGAGCAGAATTGAATTATCATGTTTTCAACATAGGTAATTTTTTTCAAAATATGAAATAATTTGTATCTAAAATTTAAAATTTTCTGAACGCGACCTCAACCCACTGCTCGGGCACTCTCACCCTACTTACTACCAAAACAAGATTCTTAAAATGTATCCATGAGCACATTAGCGCTTTCATTAATTGCTGAAATGATAACAAATCATTTTTGCCTCTAAACTTAAAATGCGAATAACTTTAAAATTTAACTATCAAAATAATGAAATTATTGTTTCATTCTAATTATTTTGTTATAAATCAGTTGGGGTGTATGAGGTTTTGCGCTTATTCATTAACACGTTGTATATGTATTCTATATCATTGTCTAGTCATCATAATACAAGTCCAGGCTAGATTCTGGTACTTTAAATGATAATTGAAGATAATTTGTGTTACAATGTCCAAGATATTTAATCAATTTAATTTAATTATTTAATACTTAATTAATTATTTAATTAATTGTAATACATAAGGGGGTGCAATTGACCATCAAACTGAACAACTTTCACTATGAAGCCAAATTCGAAATCGCGAAAAAATTTCTGAACACAGCGGTAAAATTGAGCAAAGTCAAAATAAATCCGAATCACCTAACAACATTCCCTAAAACCCGTTCCTAACATGAGCAGGCTTTTAGCAGAGGCCCAAAGAATGTACGAAACTAAATTAAAACTGTCCGAATCAATTACGTTCCGGCCGTAATCGAATAAAAAAAGTTACATGGGCGAACACGTCAGGTCAGTGCGGGCCGTTAAACGCGACTGAATATATTCTGACGAAATTATAGTCGATGGGTTTTGAAGGTATATTGAAAAGGTGATGGATTCTGCTGGGAATAGAGGTAGTTTTATGTAAAGTTCACAATTTGTCAGTGCTTAAATATTAGTTCGCCTCAAATAGCATAGCATGGTATAGCATATGCTCACAACTATATTCCCCGAGGGGGTAGTCAGAGATATTCTGAAACATCAGAACATCCACGATTCATTAGTAGTACCGAAACACTGTCCAGTGTGACGGGGGGTGAGTCCGTCGCCACAAAATGGACATTGGCTACAATATATGCCTCGAAATTGAAGCATGCAGGTTTCCTGACGATGTTTTCCTTCACCGAAAAGCCAGATGTATTACAAATTGTACATAAATTCCGAAAAACTCATTAGTACGAGTCAGTCTGGACGGGGATCGAACCATCGCCTCAACCTAAACCTTTGAAAATAAAAAAACTTGAAATCGTGTACTTATAAAACATGCTCTGACTGAATGAAAGACAACGCACAGCCTAATATCATTGAAGATTCTCAACGAATTTTTTTTGCGAATTTCTTAGGGAAAGTTGTTCAGTATCATGGGTACAGTCACCCCTTAAAGTAATGCAACTGTTTACAATAACACACTATAGAAGCGAGTCTATGATTAAACCAACACGAGATTGGCGTATCTTGACATTTGTAGGTGTATTTTGACATTTAACGGGGAAATTTCCTTGTACTATTATTATCTATTTATATGACAATGGCTAAGAATGGAACCTTGTCATAGTGTAATAAAAACTACTAGTGGTGAAGGTCTGCGGTGGCGGCGGGTCTATGCTCGCTCGGACGGGGCACCGACCGGCATTGAATTCGCAAATTCGGTCGGATCGTGCTCTTCCCGGCCCCAGCACACAGCACTCGATTAACCTGTCGGAACCGCTGAGCTTCACCACTAGTAGGTTTTATTACACTATGTAGTATCATGGGCGAGACCGAAGCGCTGTTAAGCGGTTTTTAAAATTCGTTTAAAAATAAACTACAAACAATCAATCAATTTACATACATACACTCTTTAAACACCACATGCTTCGTTATATTTTTGAAGCGTGATTTATCTAAAAAAAAAAAGTAAAGCCGATTGGGCCATGATTGATGATGTCAGAGTTTCCTTTTTTATTATTTTCAGTAAGCGAAAGCTTGTACGGAATTTTAAGGCCATTGTTTGGGAGTTTCCGAGGCAATTTCACACGCACAGGGTTGAAATGGCGACCAAAATGGCGATTATATTTGGTGGACGAGTAAAGGTCGGAGTGCATGAATTGAAACATATATTTAATGCACAATCTCACGTTCGTTTTCCGATTCATATTTAAAAAAAAACCATTGCAATGATCAACTCTGCACTCTCCGTGAAAACCACGAGTCCATTGATCTCTTATACAGAACAAGATACACAATCAGCGGTCCAAAAATGGCAGACCCATAAGAGGTACTTAACGAATAAAAGTACCTGCGCTCGCGGCATGATCGCGCGATAAAGCGCTATCGCGCCCTATCTCCCTTTCTTTTTGCGCGAGAACGAACGAGTTAGCAGGCGCGATAAAACGTTTATCGAGGCACCATGCCGCGAGTACCAAATATACTAAGTTTAATAATCAAATATGACGTATTAGTATCACCCTACAGCAATCATAGTTATTTTGTGTGGCTTATAATTTGTCTCTGTTCTGGAGTGCGTTGTTCGTATTGTTCATGTGGTTCAAGTTGTTCGTGTTGTTCGGTTTGTCCTAGTTCAAGTTTTCGCGATCTAACATCTTGTGACAGAGACAGATCTTATATTTCTTTTTGTTAGACTATAGACTATGTGTTATTGTATACATAACTTTAGTTCAAGAATTTATATTGTAATAGTTATTACGTCGTGTTATGTTGTTGAGTTTCTGGCCGCATCTTCTCTACAGCGACAACACGTTCCGACGCGGTGGTAGGTTTAAAAAAGATTTGACGTTTGATAAGTGTGCTGTAAGCTCCTATATTGAAATTATATTGACTTTGTTTTTTAAAACGTCAGTGCGAAGATGTTACACGTGATACGGCTGTATCACGTCTTTTATCTCGTTCGTTCGTGCGCAAATAGAAAGAGAGCGAAGGTGTGATAGCGCTATATCACGGTGCCATGCTACCTACGCTGATATAGGTAACGCTATCGCGGGTCGGCATACTAGCCCCGCAGGAATGAGGTGATCACATTGTGATCTCTCCTTAGAGCATTTAAAAATAGGTTTACATTTTTTTACCAGATTTTAGAAAGACATTTAATAGACATCGTCGGCGTTTCATACATTTTTGTTCCAAATATGAAAGTGCCGTCCAACAAAAACTAATCTATATTCTGTTAGAACTTGTCCGACTAAGCGTTTATTGTTATGGCATGAAAGCTGCAAGTTTTATTTCATCGAAAATGTATGAAAAGGCATATTTTTCAAACCTTCATAAAACCAAGGAAAATGGCCCTAAAGCTTTGGTGCGATACTAAAAATGCTGCGACGGACTAGTTCTAACAGAGTTAATTTCATTGTAAATTCATTGAATACAAGTGGCGACGGGCTCACTCCCCGTCACACTGGACAGAGTTTCGGTACTAGTGAAACGTGTATGTTCTGAGGTTTCAGAATATCTCTGACTACCTCCACGGGGAATACAGTCGTGAGCATATGCATGCATAATTTAATTGAAAATGTATGAAAAACTAGGTTTTTCGAACTCATATAAATCCAAGGACAATGGACCTACAGCTTTGGTGCCATAATAAAAAATGTTAAGACGGACAAGTCCTAACAGAATATCGCATTATTTCTTTTTCACCGGCACTTTCACATTTTGGAACAAATCCGATGGTGTCTTTTCTGTCGTGAACTCTCAGCCTAAGACCCGTTCCACAATGGAACAAATTGTATTATTTCGACGCGCTAAAGCGATTAAAAAGGGCACCCAAAAGTTCAGAGTCAAAGAATTTTAGCCAGAAATACTTCGCAGATATTCTTGTTGAATGAAAAGTTAAGGAAAGCGGTTAAATTTTCAAACAGAAATGCTTTAATGAGTAAGCGGTTTTATTTTGTGAAATTTTCTTGTAAAGTTGTTTTATTGCGTTTCGAGCTAATGATGTGCCGAGTCGATCTTTTTTACCTTTTTCTTTAGTACTCGTTAAAAAAAGATTCGAATCTCGAATCGAGAGTCTAGTATTTGATATTCCATATCTTCAAGTAAGTACTTGATTTTAGTACTTATTACGAGAGAGATGGGTTGCTTGTTAGGGTTCCGTACCCAAAGGGTTTAAAACGGGACCCTATTATTAAGCCTACGTTGTCCGTTCGTCTGTCCTACTTATTTAGGGCTGTCTCTTTTGAACCGTAATAGCTAGACAGTTGAGTCGCAGAATATGCGTTATAATGCGGCGGATTAGAAAAAATAATAAAAATGTCAAAAAGTTAAAATTTAAGGGGGATCCTCATACAAGAAACGAGTTTTTATCAACGTTTTTTCTTCTCGCTCTATCTTTAAAACGATAAGACATACAAGCATCAAACTTGGTGTGATTATAGAACAAACTCTACAGTATAAGTAAAAATAATAAAAACCGGCCAAGTGTGAGTCGGTCTCGAGTTAAAGGTCCACGACAAAAAAAAATGTTTTTGTTATTATGTTGTGTGGTGGTGTGGTATGGAACGCGAGTAGCCCAACTCGCACTTGACCGGTTCTATTACATTACTTTCTGGTTTTCCTATAACGTCCACCTGCCCTACTAACTATAAAATAAATAATTGAAAATGTCAATTTTACTGTTAGTTTCAGGTCGGTAATTTTAATGTTATAACATTCGAGTACTAGGTTTACTCGAATCAGACCGACCTGACTCGGCACATCACTATCTCGTTGTTCTCGGGAATATTTTCGTGTTCTTTCATTAATTATGATGGCTTCTTCTTTTCATAACATACCGAAGTTGTGAGCACTTAAAAATAAGCAAGATCGCGTCGATAAAAGGTACGGCAGTGCGCCGCTTGTTTGGCTCATCTTGGCCCCGGCACTATCGTGCCCCCAGATAATAACAAATTAATGGGAGTCACGTTGCAGGTTCTGACACGAGCACTCGTCTCGCGTGGTATTCGCGCGTCACGTTTTTGCCTGCCACGAAGCTCCGCAATCCTCAATCTCTTCTTGTTCTTGATCAAAAACAATCCCTGAGATTGGGATCCCACAAACTACTTAAACGCTGGCGGACATGCAGTGCTAAGGTATAAGCAAAAACCGGTCAAGAGCGTGTCGGACTCGCCCATGATAAGGTTATATAGCAATTGTATAAGTAGAAAAGAAAATTGTATAAGTTTTTAATCCGTTTATCTTACCTTAGAGAAATTTTTGAAAACCAATTGGGCTCGGCCCTATTTTTGACTTTGAGCTTTATCGATTTAGTTTTTATGGGAGTTTCGTTCTATTGGACGACACCTATCCAGCGACACCTCTATCCATCTGTAAGGTATGTAAATCGGATCGTAGACGTAAAAGAGAGTGCTTACTAGGTAAGAGGAGATACATGATTCGGAACGTAGTGAATGGATTAAAAAGTAAAGGATAACAGGTGTGAAAGGGACGGTATGAATGTGTTATTGCTTAAGAGTAAAAGAGACGAAATAAAGTAGATTCGAAGATGGCTAACTTCGGGTTTCATTACGTTTCCTTACGTTTGTCCAGTAGTTGCCATTTTTTTCCATTTTCTATGAGACAGTTGAATTACATATTGGTACCGTTGTAAAAGTTGTTAAGTTTGACAGTCTCAAACACCCTCTATAGTATGCAACGCATTTAATTTTACTCCTTTTATAGTCAAAGTCAATCAGTTTACAGGAAAATTTTTAATTTTCCGTTTCACTGTCGAAAAATACGCCACCTTTGTTAATAAATTCTGACGACAAAAAAAAGATTGTAGTGTTTTAAACTGCAATCCTGATTTGGGAGAGCTATTTTTTATGTAAGCCCCCGGATTTCCTGAGGCGCGGCCATGCGATAATAACACTTAAATGAATACGGATAAGCGCTGCTGTTGGTAAAATTTACCTGCGAAAATAATATTTATTTTTTAACAGGGAAAGTGGTGATTTTTCAATTTACAACGTGTTATACGCAAAACTAGAAAGTTGTTTGTTTAGAATCGAGAGCAGATGATACTAAACTGATACTAAGCTGCAATAGACTCCGCTACTGAATTTCGAAGTATGAAATTCCGGAATTTGTGAGATCTAATGTATACCATTACGATTTTCGTTAGTTTGACAGTACAATGTCGCGACGTTTGAAATTCCGTATTTTGTGAGAACTACAGTATAAAAGTACGATGTTCATTAGTTCGGAGTACACTTTCGCGCGGCATGAAATGCCGCAGTTTGTGAGATTCAAAGTATACAAGTACGATGTACGTCAGTTCGAAAGTGCACTGTAGCAAAGTACGAAATCAGCTTAGGTAATATTATTTAGCTACTATGTTCAGGACATCAAAATACAGTGTAAAGACAGTAAAGGTAATTAAACAAAGGTCAATTCTAAATAAACGAGTTTTATTCAAAAAATGGGTAAGATAATTATATGGAAAAATATAATGCATAGAAAATTATCAGAAGAAAACATATTTCAAAATACGCAAATAATATTTATAATTAACTTCAATTATATTTATGTTCAACTGAAACCATAAAAATCAACAGGCTAAATAATCTTAACATTAATCTTTACCATATTTGAAAAAAAAAAATACGTTTTCATATATATTATGTATGCTAGACCACTTAAATACTCTTTTAAATCCATTGTTTCTTTTTGTAGTACATGTTCTTTGATTTTGAAAAGATGATTTGACATCTTGCTTTTACGTTTTTTTATATTAGCCGTTATTCTTTCAATTTCCATAATTGTATTTTTCTGTTCTTTTTTCAGTTCTTTCAGTGTTTTATATATATTCATTTTTTTCCGGTTTAAAAGGCTGTTCCAACGATTATGCCAGTTTTCTATGTTATTTTGCGTTGTGGGAATGTCTGCTTTCACACAATCCAAAACAGACCACATCCGAGGCGGAAATATCGGAGGCAACCTTTTCAATTGAAAATTCTGCCTTGACTCAGATTGGACTCTGGATACACGTTGATATGCTCCCCCAACATAATATTTAAAAAACCAATCGGTTACTTTTCCTCCTTCGTTGGCTATAACTTGGTCGCGAATAATTTCAAATGCCTCTGGTATTTCAGTTGGATCTAAATAAGCCAGCGCCGCTAGGTGTCGCATTTTATGCGCGAATTCGCTGTTGCTGATATACTTTTTTGACAAACCCTCTTTTTGGATATGCTTCCAAATATTTTGTGACAAGTGGAAGAAACAACATTTATGTTGTGCATTAGGGAAGGCATTTTGACTAGCTTTTATCGCAGCTAACTCAAAATCCGTGATGATGGTTTCCGGGTTGAGGTGAATATTTATTTCATTTAGTGTAAATCTTAACACAATTTGTAAAAAGATGCCGTATGCTCGCTCAGTTTTACTCGACAATAAACCATAAACAAGTGGCAGTATTTGTCTCGTATCAACATTTTGGCCTACTTGTCCGTGTATTGTATACATCTGGTAGAACAAGTCTGGGCAACACTGAAATGTTCCATCCATTATCCAAAATCGGGATAAATCTAAAAGACGAAGATTTTGTTTCGTACTAAATACAAGTATAATGTCGTTATCGTCAATAAAATGCCCAATCAGAAATTGTCCGCCTTCAATTTTGGTAAATTCTTCAGGCACGATGAAGTCTTTCAAGGTTTTTGGTAGACTCGGTTCATGTCGCACCCTTTCTCGGTGAATCACCAAACGCATGGCTTCTTTTGAGGGCATGTACGGAGCTGACGTACTATGTACATTTTGTATGCATTTTTGTATTATTTGCCCAGGCCGGTCAAAACTATCAGCAGCTTTTCTTTTTAATAAATGCCTCACATCATGCACCTTCGCAGTATCCTGGTCCGGTTCGTGAAGATGTGAAGTATTGTTCACTTTAAGTACATAATGATCTTTACCGTCTTTTCTTGTAGTCACCGCAGCACCACAACTTGAAGATTGTTTTCTTATACAACTCCAGTAAAACACGTCATTGCACTTTTTATTTAGCATATATAGAAACCCGTCTTTAAACAAAAGTTCATTTCCCTTGGATGATTTTACAAATGTACATTTATTCTCCATTTTTACACGGGAAAGGAAAGCGATGAACTAAAAACAGTGTTTTTGTGATGATATGTAAAAAAAAATCAACTACCCACCCTAATTCAATTATAAAGTAAATAAGTGTGCTTGATTGCAAAATTGCATTGCATTTGTAATAAATAGAATACTAATGCTATTATCAAACACTAAGATTACTTCCGCGAAAAAAAAATGATAAATTAGTAAAATTACCAAAATCATTGCCATTTTTAGTTTTTTGAAAAAAATATTGTAG
Organism: Agonopterix alstromeriana; assembly: GCA_963924505.1. Taxonomy (NCBI): domain Eukaryota; kingdom Metazoa; phylum Arthropoda; class Insecta; order Lepidoptera; family Depressariidae; genus Agonopterix; species Agonopterix alstromeriana. The sequence goes on from OZ004683.1 coordinate 10,414,224, forward strand.
TATATATACTGGAGAATTTAAGAGGAATCCCTTACTATTCTTTTTTGTTTGGTTGTTTTGTTGAATGGTCATATTCTTTAAATCTCATATACATCCCAATTTCGTACTTTGCTACAGTGCACTTTCGAACTGACGTACATCGTACTTGTATACTTTGAATCTCACAAACTGCGGCATTTCATGCCGCGCGAAAGTGTACTCCGAACTAATGAACATCGTACTTTTATACTGTAGTTCTCACAAAATACGGAATTTCAAACGTCGCGACATTGTACTGTCAAACTAACGAACATCGTAATGGTATACATTAGATCTCACAAATTCCGGAATTTCATACTTCGAAATTCAGTAGCGGAGTCGCTGCAATACTCGATTTAAACATATCGGATAGCTGATATTTATTTTTGTTCGGACAGGTTTGCTCACATAGTAAAAGTTGTTCAGTTTGATGGGTTGAGTATGTGGTTTAAAGGTTAATGTTACTTTTCCTTAAACCCTGTATACGAGTATCAACGCTCCAAAAATGACAGAATTATAGCATAGCATATGCTCACGACTATATTCCCCGAGGGGGTAGTCAAAGATATGCTGAAACCTCAGAACATCCACGTTTCACTATTTTTTACTTTTATTTTTTTTATTTCATAACTTTACACTATACAGTTTTATAAGATACTAGAGTCAATCCGCGACTTCTTCCGCACAAATAATATACCAGATTTTAAGTCAGATCATAAGCTATCAAACAAAAAATGTTTTATCAAAATCGGTTCAGTAGTTTTTGCGTGATGCTTTTACAAACATACAAACAAACAACAAAAAAGTTGATTTGGAGTCCGGGATACCTAAAAACCATATCGTAATCTTTTTCATGTAAATATCTTCAATGCACTATATGTATACTTTTCCTTACACCCTGTATAGTCCTATCTAGTTTTTATACTAATCGAAGACGAAATCCCATTAAAATCACCTCACATCATTTTCAACTCTATCATAGTACATTTAAAGTCCCCCATACGTTACAATTCGCTCCTACATCATAATAAACAAGCAGGATATACAGGGGGATCAAAATACTATCACGAGATTGGGGGGGATAGTAAAACTGTCGAACGAATGACGTGTCGGTAATAGTGGTAAGTTAGGTCGTTCGCGGTTAGGGTGACCACGGTTTTTATTATACAAACCAGGATGTCCTGTCGGTCCAAAGAATAAAAACTTAAATTATATGTGAAAAAAATTGTATTCTTCAAAGCGTCATATAATTATCATGAAGTACGAACAGTAGGAGTATGATTTGCGGATTTGTGTAAATTGAACATATAATTGAAGTTTTGATTCGAGCCAAAACACGATTAAGTGACATGTTGTCGATAGAAAAATAAGCCAAAGTAGCTTCCGTCTTTATCGATAAACGCTTGGAACTGTAAACGATGAATAATAGAAACACGAGACTTGATCTAAAAAAAAGAGTTTGATATTTTATAAAGTTTGATTAGAGCAGATATGAACATACATAAATAGTACAATCACAATTAAATAAATTTTGTTTTACACTTGCGTCGTTTCAGGCACGCGCGCCATCTCTTTCTCTCGCGTCAGGCAGTAATATAATAGTCACACGCCCATTTCGCTTCAATTATTTTTCGACATAGGCCCTTAACGATAGCGCAATTTAATTTCGTGCAGCGCCATCTAGTTTGTAATTAGAAAATATATTTATGTTACAGGTTTTTTTCAGAAACTGGTTGGGCTATAATTTTCACTGAAAGTACTTACCGAAAGCTATATTTTGTAACATTTTCGGTAATAGTCGGTTAGGTATACCGTGTAAACTTCTTGGTCAAATCTCATTAGACTTGCCGCCATTTTGTTAGTAGTCAATGCGAGGCTTGAAAACACAATGATTGAAAAGACTATGTAAAGGAAGCTTTCATGTCTAATTGCACACGCCCCTTTGTGACGGTTGGTAGGTTATTCACGAATTGTACGATAGGACTGGTGCACCTTATTGCCGTGCAGAGAGAGTCGCTATTTATTTAAATCTGTTTTCGACGTGATTCTTCTGTAAGAGTAGTACCTACTAGTATTTATTCTGTGCTATTTATAAGTATAGTAATACAAGTACTTTCTATGAATATGTGCCAATTCATGTATTCTTACTTGCAATGAAGAAATTTATTGTTAATGTTATGATAACTGATATGATTATTACTGCGTATGAGATAAATATTGAAATTGCAGAAAATATCTGGTGTTTCTTATATTCGATAAGCTTTAAAGTTATGAATATAAACTTACAACGGCTTACATCTTGAAGGTAATCAGAATCTAGGCTACAACCTTTGATTAAATTAAAATAGTGGAAGATTGGTGACGTTCTTGCATTACGTATTCGCACAACGGGCCATGTACTTACTATGAGTGAAAGGTAATGGCGTGTGATTTGTTTTTTATTTTTGAATGATTTGTAAAACGAGTAAAACCACATGAAGGCATTGTGTTACCTTTATTTCGCCTAAAATCAAAAGAGCATCTCAGTGACAGTTGCAGAAACGTTCATTAAAGTTAATGCTCCATTAAATCTCTTGCTGACACTTTTTGTTTTGTTGACGTAGTAAAAGCTAGCAAGAGATTTAATGGAGGATTAACTTTAATGAGCGTTCCTGCAACTAAGTGTCAATCACACAATGCCGCAATGGGCTGGAAAGATTTAAAATGACTTGTCATCGACTCGATAGAAGGGAATAATGCGGCTTGGATTGCGACTAAGTCAATTAGGTCCATTAGGTATATGCTAGTCATCTATCTTAAGGGTATATTACTGTTGGCGCGCTCCATACAAACGAAGTCTAGTTATATTTTTAATAGTAACCAATTCAAGTCAGTGAGATTTTTCAGACACAATCTCAAAAGAGATCTCTATGTGTATCTTGTCCGATTTTCGTTAAAAGTATATAGTTTTAAAGTTACAGTGCCTCAAAGATACAAATCTTAAATTAATCATAGCATTGAAAATGTATATTTTAACGAAAATCCGACAAGATACAGGCATAGAGATTTGTTTTCATTGACTTTAATTGGTTAGTATTGAAAATATCACCATCTTATTTTTAAACTGATCTGTTTATTATAGAGTAATAGTTCCCAGATTTCAGTATAAGATATGGTCACCGTAGTGGTTACAGCTCAGGAAGAGTTCGGCAGTTATCGGTCTATATGGGAGTAGGCTGGAAGTAAGCACTTCTGTACGACTATTACACCGTGTAGTCTATATTTTGGAAAAATGTTGTTTTATAACATGCCTGAATCTAAGCTTTTCGTTTAAGGCTCTACCGCCCGATTTTACCGTAAAATTGAGTAAGTTTGTAACCATTTCATACATTAACTATGGCAATTTTTAAGCAGAAAACAAAACTGAATAGTCTACAGGAGATGAGAAGTGATTTTGTTTTTCTCGAAATCTATTTTAATTCATAAAATTTAAGAAAAAGGAATCTAAAGTCACCCCTTTTTTCCAGTTGTAACCATTTTACTCGTACTTTGTTGATCGGAAGAAAATGAAAATTTACAATATACAACGTGTTAATGAATAAGCGCAAAACCTCATACACCCCAACTGATTTATAACATAATAATTAGATAGACACACTAATTTCATTATTTTGATAGTTAAAATTTAAAGTTATTCGCAATTTAAGTATTGAGGTAAAAATGGTGTGTTATCATTTCAGCAATGAATGAAAGCGCTAACATGCTCATGGATACTTTTTAATAATCTAGTTTTGGTAGTAAGTAGGAGGAGAGTGCCCTAGCGGTGGGTTGAGATCGAGTTCAGTAAATTTTAAATTCTAAAAACAAATTATTTAATATTTTGAGAAAAAAATTATATGTTGAAACCATGATAATTCGATTCTGCTCTCGATTCTAAACAAACTACTTTCTAGTTTTACGTTAATTCATTAACACGTTGTATACTTACTAATACAACATAGAATGATTTGGTTTTCTTGTCAATTCAAGAAAATCATCTCATTTTTCAAAGAAAACGGCAAAATTCTTTGCCCCACGCGCTCGTTCACATCAATTAGTATGGAGAGTCGTGTTCCCGGGAGGATATGCCTTAACTAACAATTTATTATATTCTTCTCCAGAATATTTTGTTTCAACTAAACCGTACAGTAACAAAAGATACCTAACCAGTAACCACACCAAAGTTTTATCAACGTGCATTCTGAAGCATGGAGACGTTCGAGATGGAATTCCACTATTATCGAGATAGATATGCTATCAACCAATCAATCAGCAAAAATTCTATCCAAGTAGTAATACGAGGATTAATCATTCTAACGCATAGTAATATAGGTACTCGTATCTACTATATTAGATTTATTTTGTTATGCAATAAACTTCGGTGTGACAGAGGTCTTACAAGCGGGGAAGTAACTCGTGCGCTCGTATAATAAGGCTAGGACCTGAGGCCTATACAGCCATAGTGTCTAACTGATTTGAACTTTGCCTTTAAGGCGTATCCGCCCGGGAACACGACTCTCCATACTAATTTGAGTACATTAATAAATATAATAAATAAATAATAAATATCTTGGACATTGTCACACAAATTATCTAGTCACATTGAAAGTACCAGAATCTAGCCTGGACTTGTATTATGATGACTAGACAACGATATAGAATACATATATAGATACAAACATCCATGACTTGGGTACAAATATTCATATTCATCATACAAATATTTGTCCCTTACGGGATTCGAACCCGCGACCCTCGGCACAGAAGGCTGGTTCACTACCGACTGTGCTATCGGGCCGTCACATTCATACGAGTGTATCAACAATGAATAAAACGTTCGCTGCTCGAGACATGTCTTCCGTCGAATCGAGGAATTTGATATTTTCATACAAATCTTAAATTAATCCTAGCATTGAAACTGTATATTTTAATGGAAATCTGACAAACCACACAGAAAGTCAGACAGAAAATATTTAAAAACCGACCAAGTGCGTGTCGAGCCACGCCCAAGGTAGGGTTCCGTAGTTGTCCGTCACAATATACGGACTTAGAAGGAGGCTCTTTGTTTTAAGCTACGGTTTAACGGCTAATAAAGTCTAAAAGTACATTTTACAAGTTGGTCGACTATTACTCATTAACTGGTAAAGCCTACTTAGCGGTGATAGTTTTCCTTTTAACTTCGTTATAAAACGTGTTAATGTATAAGCGCAAAAACTCATACACCTCAACTGATTTATATCAAAATAATTATATTGAAACAATAATTTATTTATTTTGATAGTTAAAATTTAAAGTTATTCGCATTTTAAGTTTTGAGGCAAAAATGATTGGTTATCATTTCAGCAATGAATGAGAGCGCTAACTTGCTCATGGATACATTTTTGGAATCTTGTTTTGGTAGGAAGTAGGGTGAGAGTGCCCGAGCAGTGGGTTGAGATCGAGTTCAGTTAATTTAAAATTTTACAAACAAATTATTTAATATTTTGAAAAAAAAACCTATGTTGAAACCATGATAATTCGATTCTGCTCTCGATTCTAAACAAATTACTTTCTAGTTTTGCGTTAATTCATTAACACGTTGTTATACACTTTCCGTGAATTTTTTCCAGAAACAACGAACAAACAACTTATCGGCAGGGTAAAATTTCGTGTTCTGTGTACTATAATTGTGAATCTAACGTAAATCGTGGATCAGACTTTGTTGGTATCCTATCCTCTAAGCTGCTCTCATCAAATCTATTTTAATATTATACCCAAATAATTAGCCCTGTAATGTTACGGTACGCTTACGGTATTTCTACTAGGCTAAATGCGGGAAAACGTTTTCTAAGGGGAAAACACGCATGGGGAAATGTTTCCAAACGGCAAAGTTAGCAATTTTTTATTGTGTTGTTAACATTATTCTTGTATTATGTGGTTTGTTTTGATTTGTTTTGTGCGACTACTAAAGTTGACGTTGAGTTACGTATTGTAAACAAAGAAATTCTACAGGAAAAAGTTTTTATTGATGGTTTTGGGGTACAAAAACTGAGGTGTGGAAAGGGTTTCAGAAGCAGGCTTTTTAATGCTATTTCGATTATAATGTTACGTAGTTTTTTCATTCAAAAGCGATAATTTAGGCGGCGCACAGTGGTCTATAATAATAAATTCAGGGACATATGGGTGTAGCGACACAGTGTGTATTTCAAATCTGTTTGTTCAGCGATTTTGTATCAGTCCTACGGAGCGACTGGAACATTCGCCAGTCGTTCCCATACCACCGTACCGCTAGGTCAAATGTAACTTAGATTAAGTGCACTTAAATAAATAATGTAAAAGAAGAACTCTTTTCTATAATCCCACCGCATTAACTTGCGTCACCCCCTACAGTGGTGACCACCGACAAAGAACACGCAACCTTCAAGAAAAATTTCGGCGGAACGACTCTCCTGCGCAAAGCGGATGGCAGGATAGACCTAGTGGCGTGCCGACTCAGCTCAACGTGACACTGACATGGAAACCACACGTGACTACCGAGAAATACAAGTGATTTGCGGGTCCCAGAGAGACGTCAAGATAAGAGGAATGGAATTTTGCTCCTCATGGCGAATGACGACGTGAGTACGGTACAGCAGCTGTCGCCGTTCGAGGTTTGCTGGCTTTCCTCCGGGACGGGCGCCTGCTCCTGCTCGACGTTTCCTCGCACGCACCGAGTTTACGACGTTGACCCAGTCCAGTACATGTGGTGCACTCCTTGGAAGGTATGGATACCAAGCTGTACGCACATCATGGACGTTCAAGAAGACGACTTCGACTCACGCTACGTACCTAAGCTACAGGGAAACAGCGTTGAATCTTAAATGTGTCGTGTATAGTGTGTTAAAGTGTTTCGTGTGTTAAAATCTTTTTTTTCGGTTCCCATGTCGTTCAAATTTTTGTATGTACATGATAACGTATGTAAGCTTACAATTTAGCGAATTATGTTGATCATGTTTTGTACGAGTATAAGTAAAATTATTTAGAGTTCATTATCTAAGGCTGTAATTGATAGTTTGTAACAGTAACTTCCGTCATTTGCGATAAACACTTGGATCAAATTTCATTTTAACTATAATGTGCAATGTGCACCTTATGCTGATTTAGCATCGAGATTGTTTTGTTATACTTTGTCACCTATTGTAATGTAATGTGATGTATGATTTATGATTGTTGAAATATTTTAGATTATGTTTTATTACTGTTTGTTAAAAAAATTGGAAATTTTTTTGTTAAAGGGGGGGAATAATGTAGCGACACAGTGTGTATTTCAAATCTGTTTGTTCAGCGATTTTGTATCAGTCCTACGGAGCGACTGGAACATTCGCCAGTCGTTCCCATACCACCGTACCGCTAGGTCAAATGTAACTTAGATTAAGTGCACTTAAATAAATAATGTAAAAGAAGAACTCTTTTCTATAATCCCACCGCATCAACTACCGTCACCCCCTACATGGGTATCTGAAACGGATGTTTAAATCTCATATGATTTATGAAATCTGTAGATCTATACTGTTGTAATACGAGATATATAAAAAATCTATTTTATAGGGAACATGACAAAAAAATAGTTTATGATTTTTTTGTATGGAAAAAAACATTTTTGGGATTATTTCAAAAACTTCTCTAAACTTCTCGGAGACGACCAACGGCGCAATTTCCTTCCTCTTAGGTTTTACGCAAGATAGAAAGAGACAAAGTAAACACGTTGGAAATATGGACGGAAATTTACGAAAGAAGTACGAACATTACCGACCCTCATAGACTATTTCATGTTTCACTCCTGTTCTGAAGGTATGATGTCTTCCTTGCCGATACGGCTACGGCAACTGCTGCTGGTATGATGGGCTTCGCTGATGTGACCGGTTGTGGCTAATGTAGCCAATCTTTGCGGTAAAACTACATCCGCATATGGTACACTTGAGCGTACAATTCTGATAATTGTACTGTTGTCTCGTTCGGTGTAGAGATCCTCTCTTCTCTTTTATTCAAAAGTGGAAACATTTGCCTGGACAAGATGCCTCCATTCCGGGCGCTTAGCTGCGCGTTCCTCCCAGGTCTCCGGGTCTATAGAACAACTCTTCATGTGCCTCTTCAGCACGTCCTTGTAGCGAAGAAACTGGCCCCCTCTATTGCACTTGTCGTCTGTGAGCTCCGAGTAGAAGACCCGCTTCGCCGTCCTGTCGTCGGACATGCGGAAGACGTGGCCGCACCAGCGAAGTTTATGCGTTTGAAAATAAATTATAAATATAAAGTATATTAATCATTCATTCATTAACGATATTTTCCTTCACCCAACGCCTAAATCGAAAATCATAATGATTACAAAAAGATGATTTATTATTTACTGTGCCACTTCGACAATAAATTAATGGATCAAATTGGCACGAATTACTAACCTATCCATTCCGGCATCCCATACCATAAAACAACACATATCAATATTTATATATTACTCTAGCCATATATTAGGACCTTTGGCACATTTCCAACGGACGTACAACATGAATCAAATGGCTAATAAATAGCTTTTACATGGAGCTTTTATGTCAATTTCTTAAGGATGAAGAAATTGTGTTGGTTGGTGGAGACAATATTGACTTACTTAGGTAGAAGTCAGTGTTGTGCAAAGTGAAATACAAAACCGGTCAAGTGCGAGTCGAGCTGCTCGCGCACCGAGGGTTCCGTACCACACCACTACACAACATAATAACTAAAGAAATGTTTTTGTCTTGGTCCTTTTACACAAGACCGACTCATACTTGGCCGGTTTTTATTGTTTGTTTTTATACTGTAGAACTTGCTCTATAATCACACCTACTTTGACGTTTGTGTGTTTTTACGATAGAGCGAGAAGAGACTAGTTTCTTGTATGAGGACATGTATGTATGGACTTGTATGTTAAATTTTATCTTTTTGACATTTTGATTATTTGTTAACAAATCCGCCGTAATAACGCTTATTCTGGAAAAATTTCAACTGTCTAGCTATTACGGTTCGAAAGTTACAGCCCTAAATAGGTAGGACGGACGTATGGACGGACAATGTAGGCTTAGTTAAAGGGTCCCGTTTTAACCCTTTGGGTACGGAACCCTAAAAAGTTCTCCTCCAATAAACTACAAAAGCCTTCAAGCTATTGTTATACAATACTTTTAACTTTCGAAAGCCGCCGTTTTTTTTCTTTTTAAACTATTTTAAAGTATGTTTAGACGTATAAAAACCCACAAAAGTATTCTTAACCCTTTTACACATTGTTAACCCTTTTTTGCGTCATTACAAAGTATCATGGTTTGTCTAACTATTATTTGACTTTGACTAATTATTATAAGGACTAGCCTTGCAGTAGCATTTCCCCTCTGCCACGGTATAAGCACAATTGATCTGGTGCATTTACATTCAATTTTACACCTTATCACTAAACGAGACAGCCTATAATTGCGAAATAATAACTTCGAACTTAGAACGTTTGGGGTTCACACGAGACTACTTAACATTCAAAATTAGAATCTAAAATTATGGGGAATAAAATCCAAAGTTGCGGATTTCATGTTACCTCGTCCCCCGCAAAAAGTGTCAGAAATGTTTGTTAGTAGAATTGCACGCGTATCCAGTCCACATATACATAGTCAAAGTTTTCTAAACATGACATAAAATAAAAATTAATATCTTCAGTGTACATTTGATTTGAAGCAAATAAATTTAATAATCATCATCAGCTCTTTCACAGGCCTTGCCGCATGGTGACGTTGTATTGGCGTTAGTCCACCACGTTACAGACCACGTGTGCACAATGCAGATTAGTATGGTAGACTTCACATACGCATCAGAATTTCGCAGGGTATTTTATGCAGGGTTTCTGAAGATGTTTCACCGCAAGCAAAAAACCTTTTTGTCCTGTTTCAAACCTTAATCTTATCTCCTTTAAGATCTTTTTAGCTTCCATCACATTCATTTCAGTTCACTATTATTAGAACTGAGGAAGAGACATTTATTTCGTCTTTTTGCGGATATCATTTCAATAGGATAATATCTTTATGGTTATCGTGACGTAAATCTCGAAAAAAATGTTGCCGTACACTTGATATAAACACTGAGTGGAATATTACGATCCATTTTCCCGAAATTTTTCCTGGCTTTTCGGTGAAGGAAAACATCGCGAGGAAACCTACATGCTTAAATTTCGAGGCATGTATTGTACCCACTGTCCATTTTAAGTGGCGACGGGGGGTGAGCCCGTCATTCCATGGACAGTAGCATGGAATGGCATATGCTCACGACTATATTCCCCGAGGGGGTAGTCAGAGATATTCTGAGTCTAGTATGACGGAGGGTGAGCCCGTCATTCCATGCTACTGTCCATGGAATGACGGGCTCACCCCCCGTCATACTAGACTCAGAATATCTCTGACTACACCCTCGGGGAATATAGTCGTGAGCATATGCCATGCCATGCTAATCATTGTTAAAAATAAAATAAAAACCATCCAAGTGCGAGTCGGGCCACGCGCAGGGCAGGGTTCCGTAGTTCACAATATACGGACTTAGAAGGGGGCTTTGTTTTATACTACGGTTTAACGGCTAATAAAGTCTAAAAAGTACATTTTAAAAAGTTGGTCGACTATTACTCGTTAACTTGTAAAGCCTACATAGCGGTGATAGTTTTCCTTTTAAATTCGTTATATACACTACTGCCGTCGGGGGACGACGACACTTGACACACGCACAATATTTTTAAAAGAGCTATCCAACGATACCCCACACCATGGAACAGTCGAGAAAAAAAAATGGTATCCGCACTTTTCGTGTTGGGGAGGTAACCTAAAAAATTTTTTTTCAAGATTTATTTTACCACTTTGTCGGCGTGATTACGCCTAAAATCCCAGGCGATTTACCTATCTAAAACCAATATACATTAATCTATGGCTGGTGGTTTCCACTCTAGAACTTTATCGGTTGACAGTTCTTCGGCAGATATGACCAGCTCTTTGTTACTTCAGCTAGCAAATTTCTGGGCTACGTCAACCACTTTAGTTCCCCAACGTATCAATATGTGGTCTCTCAGAGAACCACCCAGCATACTTCTCTCTATAGCTCGCATTATTTATGTGGCCATGTAATTGGGTATGAACGGAATTTATTACCCAAAAATTTTACTGTCAAAACGGCATCCTAAATAATTCATATTCCAAAAGTTGCGTGCATCGCAAAACTGCAGTAGGTGCAGAGCATTGGCTTCATGCCAAAACGCATGCATTTTTTACAACGTGTCTGCATCCCGCCCGGTTGTGATAGTGCAAAAAACTTGCAGTTTTTTTTAAAACCATAAATCTAGAGCTTGAAACTTTTCAAGTATCAACTGTTTAGATTTCAATAGTGTAGAAATATGCTTTGTTTAGGATCAAAATAGACGAGCTATACTCCAAGATCCCACTGCAAGATTTTTAGGCAATAATATAGGGTCCTTCTTAATATGCTGACACTTTTTTAAGGGAATGATCAGACCGTCAAACTGAACAACTTTCTCTATGACACCAACATCAAAATCGCGAAAAAAAATCTCCTGTTCCAAACAAAACTGCAAACCGGATTCGATCGAAATGGTCGTCGTACGGTCAAAATGGATTTCGATGTTGGTCCCATATAGAAAGTTGTTCAGTTTTTTAGTCTGATCATGCCCCTAAAAGAGTTCAGCGTATTAAGAAGGACCCTGTATATATGCCAGTGGAAAGGTCCTAGTTTAAAATAAATTTGGTGGCCACCCTAAAGCCTGTCGCGAACATCAATTAAACATAAAAATAAATTAGTATTCCCACATTTTCGTCTTAGTAAGGTCATCACATCTTTCATGGGGCACTGTATACGTTATTATAATAAGATACCAGAGAATATTCTTAACTTGACGGACAAAAAGTTTAAGTCCCATGTTAAACAAGTCCTCTGTAAAAAAGTTATTATAAACTCGCTGATTATTTGTATGACCAAAATGTCTGGTCTTGACAATGTTACACTATGTAATTTAATATTGAATTTATGTGATTGTACTTTGTATATTTTGTTTTGTTAAAAAGAAGTGTGTTGTAGAGTTTCTGGCCGCATCTTCTCTACAACGGAACACCTTCCGACGCGGTGGTAGATTCAAAAACATGACGTCAAAAAGTTATCTATGTGATATTATTTTGAATAAACAGTTTTGACTTTGACTTTGACCTGGCAGCTGGATGTAAAAATTTTGCTCGAGTGATTTTCTATGAACTCATAATTATGTTTAGGCAATAAATTCTATACAAAATTAAAGCTAATCGTATCTGGTAGTAATTTTAGTACTCTGTGGTACCTACACGAAAAAAAGAGGTTGACTGCATAATGATGGTCGTAACATAGGGTCTGAACAACTTTTACTATGAGAGCAAATCTGTCAGAATAAAAAAAATAGCTGTCCCATACGTTTGAATCAAATAGGTATTACAGTTTAGTATGGGACAGTTGATATTTTTTTTGATCTGACAGGTTTGCTCCCGTAGTAAACGTTGTTCAGTTTGAAGGGTAGAGTAAGTGGTTTAAAGTTTAATGATACTTTTCCTTACACCCTGTATACTCAAAGACTACAGTAGTTACGGTGCGCATTTTGTATGTCAAAATCAGTTCTCAAATCACTAGGAGAGCTGTACAAAATTTTATACGAAAAAAAAACTATTGTAGTTTACAACAGTGCAAACTCATGGCGAGCCTACAGATATTTAAAATTTAATTAAATTTCACTATGATGAGAGTTGTCCACGATATCTCAAATTAAATTCATAAAATTCCCTTAAAGCATTTATTAAAATGAATAGTTAAAACGTTTTCAGGCAAGCGTGGCGATTAGATCGCGCCAACGTAAGGTCTGGATTAACAGCCCAAAGTTACCAAATAGAATTAAAATGTTCCCCAGAATTAATGCAGAGACACGAAATTATAAATATATCTAATTTCAGTCACATAGAAAGTTTACTACACCGTTATTTTTACCCGACTGCACCAGAGGGAGGGTTATGTTTTTCGAGCGTATGTTTGTATAACTATTTCTTTGGCTCAAATGAAATGGATGTATGAAAAAATTATTAACTGAAAAGAGAAAAACAATATCTCTAATAATTAATATCAACTTTGTTTGTGTAAATGTAATTTGAGTTTTAAAAGGTAGGTATTGCAGGCCGAGGACAAACCAATAACCGAAAATAGGTAGGCTTTGTAATTTTTCCTTGTCCCCGTTTGCGACAACTGCCTATTAAAATTCAAATTACATTTGCACAAACAAAGTTGGTATAGCTGATTAATGATAAGAGAGCTTGTTTTTCTTTTTTCAGTTAATAATTTTTTCATGCAGTTGGTTTTTTTTTAATTACCTTCTAACAAAATTTTAAGGTCGTACCTACACAGATAATAGAACTTAACAACTTTCCCTATGAAACATGGCTCGAAAAACGTGAATAAAAGTGCGGATCAGCAGATCGATTTTCTATTGGAGGTTCAACAGTTTCAACAGTTTTTCTCGATTTTCGAGCCATGTTTTTAAGAGAAGTTTATTTCGAATGCGTAAATGTGCGCTGCATACAAACGAAGTCTGGTGATATTTTCAATACTAACCAATTAAACTCAATGAAATTTTGCAGAAACAATCTAGAAACAAATCTCTATGCTTGCATCATGTCCGATTTTCGTAAAAATATACAGTTTCAATGCTAGGATTGTATGGAAATCTTTGAGGCACTGTAACTTTAAAACTGTAAATTTTAAGGAAAATCTGGCACGATACTAGCATATAAATTTGTTTCTAAATTGTTTCTGCAAAGTTTCATTGAGTTTCATTGATTAGTATTGAAAATATCACCAGACTTCGTTTGTATGGGGCGTGCCAACAGTAATATATTCTTAAGGGAAAGTTGTTTAGTTTCATTATCCTGGTAATTAAAAAATAGTGGTTTTGAGTAATATAACTACGTACATTCTGGTCACTTCCTATCCCTTAATAAATTCAGTTACCGTAAAAAAAATATTTTTTAATTTATTCTATTTATGGAGTGCACTACCCACTAAAACATTACCGATTCATCTCAATTACTAGAGATACCAATTCTAAACTAAAATTTCCAAATTAAAACACCCTTAATTGAGGGTAAATAAAAAACTGGTATCACTATATCACTTTGGCAACATAGAGTAATTAAATGAAGAGCTATTATGGCTATTAAGAGAAAACGTCAACATTTTTCAATTTCCACAGTAACGAAGCTTATTTGCTTAGGTTTTAATTGCGGCTCTAAATACGTGGACTATTTAGTGTAATTAATGGTGAAATTAGCTTGATGATCATTAATTACGTTGAAATACGAACCAAATTAGGTGGTAATGGACTTTTGGTAGGGTACGCACTGCGGGTTTTAGTCGCGGCGGTTTTAATTTGCAACCAAGAAACGCAATTATCCGGTTTGGAAGAGTGCGGGTTCAAGTTCCACCCGAGACTTAATTTTTCAATCTTTTCTTTGTTTTAACTAAGATATTTCTCTACGCATTTAAAATCGTGTCCGTCCATCTTTCTAATTTTAGGCATCAGCAGCTGTTTATTGGTAGTAAGAATGCAAACAGTAATTTTCATAGTACTTCGCATGCAGAATCCAGATCTCATCCTTGGCAATCTACACACGTCCTGAGGGAAATCCAATGTTGCCAGACTATTTCTATTTGTGCAACACGGTTGTAAAGTCGTGTGGAGATTCGACGGCCGCGGAACCGAAGTCGTAGTCGGTCGTAAAAAAATCAATGTTTGCTTCAAAAGCTTTTTAAGCTTTCCCGACTTACAATTTTAAACTCGCAAAGCCGCGTGTACCAAGTAGGTAGTAAGGAATTCCTTCTTTTTATTGTTATTATTGTATAATAATACTAGAGTCTACACGCGACTTCGCCCGCACAAATGATAAGCCAGATTTTAAGTCAGATCATAAGCTATCAAACAAAAAAAGTTTCATTAAAATCGGTTCAGTAGTTTTTGCGTGATGCTGTTACAAACAAACAAATAAAAAAATAGACAAACAGACAAACAAAAATTCTAAAAAGGCTGCTTTGGATTCCGGGATACCTAAAGACCATATCGTAATCTTTTTCATGTAAATATCTTTAATGTACAGTCACGCTTCTGTTACAGTTTTATAATAGTTAAGATAAGATGAGATGTACTGGTTGTCATCATCATCATCAGCCCATCATCGTCCACTGCTGAACATAGGCCTATCCCAAGGCGCCCCACAAAACTCTGTCCTCGGCCTTCCTCATCCAATCGCTCCCCGCTACTTTTTTTAGGTCGTCTGTCCTGCGGGCAGCAGGGCATCCCACACTACGCCTACCAGTTCGCGGTTTCCACTCTAGAACTCTGACACCCCACCGATTGTCAGTTCTTCGGCAGATATGACGAGCCCATTGCCACTTCAGCTTCCTCTGAGCTATGTCAACCACTTTAGTTCTCTGACGTATCACTTCATTTCTGATGTGATCTCTCAGAGAAACACCGAGCATAGCTCTCGAGCATAGGATAGTAATGGTTGTGCAACTAACAAAATATGGACACTCGATAATTCTGAAATAAATATTTTTGTATTAATTTTATTGAACTTGTATGGAATAGCTATTCCCATTATGTTCCTTCCCCATAAGGATATTTAAATTCTCGGGACTTCGTACGTAATTGCAAAGTGTACCGCAAATGCGATTCTAGATTGTCAACACATGCATGCCAGAGATTGTGAATCGAAATGTGATAGAATACGTAACTATTGTGATTCTATACAGACAGAAGAGACGTATGGCGGTGGCGGATAATCTAAGTAACACAATACAGAGTGTTACAAAAATAAAAATAAACATTTAAAACGTTTAAGGTTGTTGACCATCAAACTGAACAACTTTCGCTATAAGACCAACATTGAAAACGCGAAAAAAAAAATCTGCTATCCCATACATTTAGCTCTAGTAGATTTGTAGTTTAATATGGAACATCAGATTTTTTTTTCGCCATTTCGATATTGGTCCCATAGTAAAAGTTGTTCAGTTTGATGGTCTAAACCGTCCCTTTAAATGGTTTATTTGTAATTTTGTAACACCTTGTATAAACCTTATATTACGTAGCGTAGCATAGCGTCGTTTTTGCCGTAAAGGAGAATCGCGCCCGCGCCTGCAGGTGACGTCGCCTGGAGGCGCGGACGTAATTCTCCAAACGACGCTATGCTTCGTACTATAAGGTTTATAATTGTGTTACTTTGACTATCCGCCACCGCCACACGTCTCTTCTGTATAAACCGCGCCTTAGAATTAAGTTTGTTATAGTTTAGCTTGGTTATGTTAATTTTTTTTTTTTTTTAATTTTCAACAATTACAGAGGGTACAAATTACGTTACATTTCGCCAAACTGCAGTACAGTTTGTTGGCGAAAGACATTACACTCTAGTTAAAACAATAGGTCTATAATCTTACCCACACCCAGTGTAGTGTTTTGTAATTTAGGTGGAAAATACAGGGTGTAAGTAAAAGTATCATTAACCTTTAAAACTCTACCCATCAAACTGAACAACTTTTACAATGGGAGCAAACGTATCAGTACAAATATAAATCTGCTGTCTGTCTCATACATTTGATTCGAGTAGGCATTGTAGTTTAGTATGGAACAGCAGGTTTTTTTTTCGCTGACAAATTTGCTCCCTCCCACAGTAAAAGTTGTTCAGTTTAATGGGCCCGTAGGGTCATACATTTGAGTCGGATAGGTGCAGCAGATTTGTATGGGACAGTTGTTTTTTTTTCGCGTTTCCTGAGGTAGGTTCCATAGCGAAAGTTGTTCAGTTTGATGGTCTGATCATCCTCTTAAAATAGTTTCACCTAATTTTGTTAGACCTTATATTTGACAATTAAATCTAAATATGTTTTGAGTAATAAAATTTCCATTAAATTAAAAAAATGTGTTAATCAGTAGAAAATGTTCAGTAGATAAAAATATTTACTCCGTGTTTGAAATGTGTATAACATAGCCTATTGCCATAAGGTTTTTAGAACGAGACAAATGCTAAATATTAAATTTGGGGCTGATGCTGACGTGATTGACGTGACGTTAATTTAGGTTTGTAGGTTCACATTGACTCGTAAATGATATACCTAAAAAAATATTAATTCCTAATTAGTCCCGGGTCAAACCGTAGAATGACTGGGCTATAAAACCAAGGAAAATAATATTCAAAGTTGTAAAATACAATAGAATTATAAAAATTAGTAATAAACATTCTTAACATTATACCTTCTGTTTTTATAATCATATTCTTCGCCTTAATGCGGTGGGAACATTTTACGATTATTAATTTGAATGAGAAAAACGTTGATGGTTAAAAGAAAAAGAAAAAACCGGCCAAGAGCGTGTCGGACTCGCCCATGATAGGGTTCCGTAACCATTGCATAAGTAGCATAAGAAAAAAGGTGCAATTTCGATTATCTTACTAAAAGAAAATGTTGTAACCTAACGATAGCGCGATTTAATTTCCTGCAACGCCATGCCATTTCGTTTGTAATTAGAAAATATTTAATGTTACAGGTTTTTTCAGAAAGTGGTTGGGCTACAGCATCCGTTATAATTTTCATTGATAGTACTTACCGAAAGCTATATTTTGTAATATTTTCAGATTTGTCACTCCAGTATTTTAGAAGTTAGAAGGCGTCCGCCCTACTTTTGACTTTGAGAACAGATATCTCGAGACAGAAGCATTATATCGATTTATTTTTTTATAGGAGTTTCATTGGACAAGACCTATCCAACCAACGAAACCTCACGATTTATTTATTTATATTTTTGGGTCTTTTGTTGTGTCCCGTCGACAAAAAATTTGTTTCTTCACAACTACATTTCTATTTTTGGATTAATGTTATCTGTCTTCATGCCAAATCTCGATTCAATAGGTGCAAAAATGAGCGAGTTATTGAGGCGGGGCATACAGACAGACAGAAAGAATGGGCGAAAGTATAAAAGTTCCTGGTTTGACTACGGAACCCTAAAAACTTGAATGCAATAAAGTTCAGATTCACACCAACCTGTTTCACTCGCATTTTACAATCTATGTGAAGTGAGTGATACTTTTTTTCTACAACATTCCACACACAGTGTAGTAGAACGATACATTAAACGAGCAGTAGCGATTATAACCAGGCCCGACGTAGTGATGTGAGTGGTGTAACTGAGAGTGGTAGAGCGGTGTATCAGTCTCGGTTAGTTATAACCTCTCGGGTTTCGTCTTGATATCAATCAATCAATACCTAACGGTCGTCACAGACACGCACTATAATGTATTGCTGTACCTTCTTACACGCGCAAAACTACATAAGCACGTCGTTTTCCTGCGTGCGAGTAAGAGGAAGCTATTAGCAACTTGCGTGTGTTAAAAGAGTACAAGACATTTTTTTTTGCGATTGTAATGTTGGTCCCATAGTGAAAGTTGTTCAGTTTGATGGTCTGAAGCACCATTTGTACACTTGTTACACTTTGTATAATGTTATAATATAATACTTATATTTGGAAAAAAGTAAGTCCCGTTCTTACTTATCGCTAAACAGCGACCGTATTTTGTTAAAAAAAGGTAAAATCATCAGATTTAGAACATTCTATCTACGAATTGTAGTCAGTTGTATTACTTTAAATAAGCAAAAAAAAGGGTTTTCCATACTAAATGCAATTAAAAGTCAAAGTCAAAGTCAATATAATTTATTCAATATAGGAGCTTACAGCACACTTATCAAACGTCAAATCTTTTTTAAAGCTACCACCGCGTCGGAACGTGTTGTCGCTGTAGAGAATATGCGGCCATTTGTTTTAATTTAAATTAGCTGAATTAAATTAGCTGATCGAACATTTGTTTTAATTTTTTTTTCAATTTTACATTAGGTTTCTTGTTGTTTTCTTTGTTTTCTCAGTATACCTATCTTAGCGCGATTATATAAAGCTTTGTGTCTGTACGTTTACAGTATTTACTCGTGTAGTACCACTACCGCTTGACTAGTGTCCAATTCACTTAGTAGCTGTTAGGGTTGGCACAGACAGAATAATAGCACTGAATGCAAACGATTAACAACTTTATCACATTTGCATTAGATATCAAAGTCATGATTTACTTTTAAGATTTTGAGCTGGCGAGACATACAGGGTATAGTTATATTTACGATATTTCTCGACTCAAATGTATGGAATAGCGGTATTTTTTTCGTGATTTCGATGTTGGCTCCGAAGCATGGAACATCGATAGCTGCCAGCGCTTTATTGCTATATTTAATACAGAAAAAGCTATAGATATATTTTATACCTTTACAAGGTGTTACAAAAATACTAATAAAGTGGTAGGGTAAGCTAGGGTGTTTAAGATCATCAAACTGAACAACTTTCACTATAGGACCAAAACCGGAATCGCGAAAAAAAACGAATGTTCCATACTAAACTACTCGAGCTAAATGTATGGGACAGCAGATTTTTTTTCACGAATTCAATTTTGGTCAAAGTTGTTCAGTTTTATGGTCTAAACAACCCCCTTAACTTTTGTTGACCTAATTTCACTTTTGTTACACCTTGTATATAGGGTCCTTTAAATATGCTGACACTTTTTTAAGGGGATGATCAAACCATCAAACTGAAGAACTTTCTCCATGGCACCAACACCAAAATCGCGAAAAGAGCGAAATGTTTGGTAACAGCTGTTTTTTTTCGCGATTTTGGTGTTGGTGCCATGGAGAAAGTTGTTCAGTTTGATGGTTTGATTATCCCCTTAAAAATGTGTCAGCATATTAAGAGGGACCCTATGAGGTAGGGTTGATCGTGGGTTCGAATCCCGCCTGCAACTCAACTCAAAATGTTTTATTCAAAATTATAACACATGGATAGCTTTCTGACGCCATTGCCATTGCTGTGACCAGTTTCTTTTCGGTTCCGTGCCAACCCTAGCCACTTACCGTGTACCCATCCCCATGTACATAGCAGTTACTGTGTGTTAGTCTCGAGTACCTTCAGTACTTTATACGAGCGCGTGACATTCAGGGAACGCCGCTGGAAACAATAGAGCTTCCCTCGCTGACGACACGGATTGCTATGTTGTTCGTACTGGATGTGGCGTAGGAATCCTTGCAGTCTAATTCTATCTCTCTTTCACTTCACATCAGCTCTCGCTCTTTTTCCTGTAATTAATATTTTTCTCTCTCTCCCCACAATCTCTCTCTCTCTCTCTCTCATCACATATGTCATCTCCTAATGGACTAGGTGCCCAGAACTTTGACTAATTATTATAAGGACTAGCCTTGCGGTAGCATTTCCCCTCTGCCACGGTATAAGCACAATTGATCTTGTGCATTTACATTCAAAAACGCACCACCACCTTATCACTAAACGAGACAGCCTATAATTGAGAAATAATAACTTCGAACTTAGAACGTTTGGGGTTCACACGAGACTACTTTTCATGATTTTTAACATTCAAAATTAGAATCTAAAGTTATGGGGAATAAAGTCCAAAGTTTCATGTTACCTCGCCCCCCGCAAAAAGTGGCAGAAATGTTTGTTAGTAGAATTACACGCGTAACCAGTCCACATATAAATAGTCAAAGGCCCAGAAGGTTTGAACGCTGTCATGTTCAGGGCGTCTACTTTCTAGTTTTGCGTTAATTCATTTATAAGAGTAGACTGTAGACATTTTACACTGTCAGCCTGGCATCAGAATTACCAGATGGACAAAAAGTATTAAAATATTTAAACATCCTTCTGTCTGGGGCTTTGACATCAGTATAACCCTTAGACCATATATCTAGGGACCAGCCTCGCGTTAGCATTCTCTTCTGCCAAGATACAAGATCAATCAGTCATGTGCATTTACTTACAATTGTATACCTTATCATTAAACGAGACCGCCTATAATTGCGGAACAACAACTTCAAACTATACTTCATTCCAAATAAGGACTAAAAGATTTTCCGGTTCCTGTGTAGCTTTCAGGCCAATTTTGATTAGCAAACATGATTTATTTATGAGAAAGACTATTTACTGCTATCCGACATATCTTCGACGTTAATAAATCTGTTCTAAGAATAAGTGAGAGGAAGTGTTTCAAATATCTGTTCCGATAAATCAAAATAGCTTTAAAATTTCGTTGCTATTTGGAATGGAATATAGTTTCGTTTCACACGAGACTATTTTTTAACAATCAAAATGATAATCTAAAGTAATGGAATAAGATCCAAACTTGCAGATTTCATGCTACCTCGTCCACCGAAAAAAGTGGCAGAAAAGTTTAGTTAGTTTAGTTTTAGTAACTCGTCCATAGTTATATGGTCTAAGAACTTAACTTATCTTAATAGAAGTTTATTAAACTAAGTCTGGTGATAGTTTCAATAGGTACTAACCACTTAAAGTCAATGAAATTTTTCAGAAACAATATAGAAACTAAACTCTATGTTTGTATGAAGTCGGATTTTCGTTAAAATATACAGTTTTAGTACAAGGATTAATTTAAGATTTGTATGGAAATCTTTAAGGCACTGTAACTTTAAAACTATACATTTTAACGACAATCTGCCTTCATACAAACATATATTAGTTTCTAGATCGTTTCTGAAAAACTGCATTGACTTAAATTGGTTAGTATTGAAAATATCACCTGACTTCGTTTGTATGGAGCGCGCTCCGAATTATAATCCCTTAACAATGTCACTTCCATTTTAGTCTACACACGGTATTTTCCTCTTGTATACCAGTAAGATAGTTTCATATAACTTTCACCGTGAAACGAGTCTACTATCACACTATGTTTACACAAAACACCGTACCTAATATGTATAAGTACTACATCTAGACCAGTCGCCCACTCGAGATTTTAATCAACATTTTGTTACCTGATTTAAGGGGATATAATTCGGAGCGCGCTCCGTACAAACGTACTATGGTGATATTTTCAATACTAACCAATTAAAGTCAATGAAATTTTTCAGAAACAATCTAGAAACAAATCTCAATGCTTGTATGGAGTCAGATTTTCGTTAAAATTTACAGTTTCAATGCTAGGGTTAATTTAAGATTTGTACGGAAATCTTTGAGGCACTGTAACTTTAAAACTATACATTTTAACGAAAATCTGACTTTATACAAGCATAGAAATTTGTTTCTTGATTGATTCTGAAAAATTTCATTGTGTTTAATTGGTTAGTATTGAAAATGTTACCATAGTATGTTTGTATGGAGCGCGCTCTGAGTTATATCCTCTTAACTTGGCTTTCTTGCTTCATAACTATTGTATGATTAGGACTATTTAGCACAGCATTTTAATTACATTCAAATTTTACAAACTCAAACTCTGTCCAATCAGTGTGATAATCTTCAATGCATGAAATAAAACTGGTCAAAGTGCGAGTCGGGCTACTCGCGCACCGAGCACCACGACATAAGATCCGTTTGTTGAGGATTAGCCGGTTTCCTACAATATAACCATAAACATACAATAATCTTTTATGATTGAAATATTTATTTATTCTATAAATGAAAATTTATCTAATACTTAAAACTTCGCACATATTTGTACGAGGCTGACATTGTCCTGACTAAAGCCCTGTAGATGCTCACGACTATATTCCCCGAGGGGGTAATAGAATCCACGTTTCACCAGTAGTACCGAAACTCTGTCCAGTTTGACGGGGGGTGAGCCCGCCGCCACATAATGGACAGTTGGTACAATACATGCCTCGAAATTGAAGCATGCAGATTTCCTCACGATCACTTCACCGAAAAGCCAGTGGTGTTACAAATCGTATATAAATTCCGAAAAACTCATTGGTACGAGTCGGTCTGGACGGGGATCGAACCATCGCCTCCTGCACGGCAGGCAAGGTTACTCGCCACTAGACCACCACGGCTTATTACCTGTATATCATGTCGAAACGAAAGAATGAGACTAGAGTGAGCATGTCATGAAATTTAAGCATTTAGCCGGTTTCCTCATTATATTTTTCTTCACCAAAAAGCCAGTGGTGCTACATTAGCGGACATACGTTTTTAAAACCGGCCAAGAGCGTGTCTGACTCACCCATGATAGAGTTCCGTTCCATAGCCATTGTATAAGTATAAACAGAAGATATCTGTTTATCTTACCCAAGATTTTTTTTGAAACAATGATTTATTTTCGTGCAACGCCATCTAGTTTGTCATTAGAGAACAAATCTATTGTACTGGTGTTTTCTGAACTGGCAAATTTTCATTGAAAGTGCTTTCATACACTAAGAGTTTGGTTCCATTAGACAAAACATATCCAACGACATCTAACTCGATTACTTTAAAAAAACTTTTTTTCTCCAACCCCCTTTTCATTGCATGGGAAAAAAATGTTTTCTTTATGACTACCTCATTTTTGTTTTTGGTTACTGTTATCTGACTTCATTCCAAATTTTGATTCAATAGGTGCAAAAATGAGCGATTTATTGAGGCGGGCATACAGACACATAGACAGAAAGACAGAATGGACGAAAGCATAAGGGTTCCTTGTTTGACTACGGAACCCTAAAAAAAACGCCTTTAAAATTTATGGCAGAATTTTGACAGAATGAGTTTCTATTCTAAACAGAATGTAGATAAAACAGCATTTAAGAGAAGTTTATTCCGAATGCGTAAATGCTCGCTGCATACAAACGAAGTCTGGTGATATTTTTCAATAGTAACCAATTAAACTCAATGAAATTTTGCAGAAATAATCTAGGAACAAATATCTATGGTCCGATTTTCGTTAAAATATACAGTTTCAATGCTAGGATTACTAATTTATTTGTATTCAAAACAAAATAACAAAAATAATCTAATCCGCAACGCAGGCTTCGTCAAATCTTTATCACATACATCTATATCCGCTACAAGCTTCGTCAATGGCAGCACACAAGATAAAATCCGCATGCAAGCTTCGTCAGACTATCACTAACTAATCTAAAGGCACTGCCCTTCGCAATCCCGGCTCAAAGGTCCCAAAGATACTGGCCGCATTGCCCCTCTGGATGGCCAAAGAAATTCTCTGTACCAGAAAGGCTCCCGAGCGTCGGTCCCCCCCCTTAGTCCTCACCTTCCAGTCCTTAGTTATGCTAGGATTAATTTAAGATTTGTATGGAAATCTTTGAGGAACTTAAACTTTAAAATTGTACATTTCGAGGAAAATCTGACAGGATACAAGCATAGAGATTTGTTTCTAAATTGTTTCTGCAAAATTTCATTGATTTTAATCGGTTAGTATTGAAAATATCACTAGACTTCGTTTGTATGGAGTGCGCTAACAGTAATATACCCTTAAGTATTTACCTTTGTGCAGTGTTATGTGCCTAATATAGAGCAAGCGACGCTGAATGCCAATAGACTGATTTATAGTTTAACTGAAACAAAGGAATAAACGTAGGTACGTGAAAACGTATAAACTGAAGCTGAGCAACCGTGATCGTAAATGAGTCAGACTCGGTAAAGTGATTGCATATTCACTACTACAGGGGAAATAGTACATTATGATACAAGTGAGCAAAGTTGGTCGTTACGGCCGAGGCGGGATTGCAGCACGAGCCGCAGGCGAGTGGTGCAGATCTAGCAGAGGCTGTAATGACCAATGCTCACGCGTTTCATACGTTATTCAACATACTTGCGAAGAAATAGTAATAAAATTTCGTACACATCAATTTTGACAAATATTTGTGAAAAATGGCGTTGGGCTTCTTTTTTTTTTTTTGCATTCCGTACCTGCGGTTGAGATAACTATGCGCGCGCAGGTCGACGAAGAGGCAATGAAAATCATATTTTTTTCACGATTTCGATATTGGTCCCATAGTGAAAGTTGTTTAGTTTGAAGGTCTAAACCACTCCATTAAATGTTTATTTGTATTTTTGTAACACCTTGTTTAGGTATGATCCTTCTTATTATGCTGATACTTTTTAAGGGGATGGTTAGACCGTCAAAATGAACAACTTTCTCTATGGCACCAACATCGAAATCGAGACTCGCAGTTCCATACAAAACTGCAATCCTCGACTTAAATATACGGGACAGCTTTTTTTTCGCAATTTCGATGTTGGTCCCATAGAGAATTTTGTTCAGTTTAACGGTCTGATCATCCCCTTACAAGTGTCAGCATATTCAAAAGGACCCTATTGTTTTTATTTTGGTGTAAATATAAAGAACAATATTCATAGCAGGGCACAAGAACAAGAGGATAATGATTCGACTCACTGAACTGACTCAGGAGTGCACTAAACATCCCTAAATTTCCTTGATTTATTACAACGATTCACGCTCATGTTTTCATACAAATATCAGCTCTATTACAAGTACATACGGTGCACATCAGAGGTCGGAAGTCGGGAGCAATATGCCAATACCATTGACTTGTATTGTGTTGAACGCTCGGATTGGTTTGTATGGGAATGGTTAAAATGTAGGTGTATATTCAAATGGGCAATTTACGTTCAGTGAAATTACTTTTCAATGAACGTAAAAAACCAGCCAAGTGTGAGTCGGACTACTGGCGCACCGAGGGTTCCGTACCACCACGCAATATAATTTACTTGCCAAATAAAAAGTGTTTTCTCCAGGACCCCCTTAGCTCGAGCCCGACACGTACTTGGCAAATTTTTTTGTAATCAAAAATTTTGTTTGGTTGACACTTGTATTATTACCTACCGTTTTTAGGATAGAGCAAGAAGAAAAAACGGTTAAAAAAATAGTTTTGTATGGGAACCCCCCTTAATATTTTAGTTTTTTTTAATCAGCAAATGCGCGGGAACCCTTATTTTACTTTATTGTTTTATTATTTGTCAGCAAATGCGGCATAAAAACGCATATAGATAGATATTGAGTGAAAGTTTCAACCGTCTAGCTCTATCTATTATTTTTCAAAAGATAATCCTTTATAGGTAGCACAGACGGACGGCCAACGTAGGCTTAGTAATAGGATCCCGTTTTCACCCTTTGGATACGGAACCCTAAAAATCTAAAAATAAAAATATCAAACGAAGCCTAAAAAAATTACGAGATTCAGCCCATAGCGCGCATCATCCCCTTCTAAATCCTCGCTGAATTTTTCAGGTACAATCTAGAAATCAATCTTTATGCTTTTATGCTTTCAGATTGTCGTTAAAATGTAGTTTCGATGGTAGGATTGATTTAAGATTTGTATGGAAAGCTTTGAGGCACTGTAACATTAAAACTATACAGTTTAACGAAAATCTGACACATTACAAGCATAGAGATTGGTTTCTAGATTGTTTCTGAAAAATTTCATTTACTTTAATTGGTTAGTATTGAAAATACAACGTGTTAATGAATAAGCGCAAAACCTCATACTCCCCAACTGATTTATAACAAAATTGTTAGATTGAAACAATAATTTAATTATTTGGATAGTTAAAATTTAAAGTTATTCGCATTTTAAGTTTTCAGACAAAAATGATTTGTTATCATTTCAGCAATGAATGAAAGCGCTAGCGTGCTCATTAAGATACATTTTAAGAATCTTATTTGGTAGTAAGTAGGGTGAGAGTACCCGTGCAGTGGGTTGAGACCGAGTTAAGGAAATTTTAAATTTTACAAACAAATTATTTAATATTTTGAAGAAAAAAAAAACTATGTTGAAACAATGATAATTTGATTCTGCTCGCGATTCTAAACAAACTACTTTCTAGTTTTGCATTAATTCATTAACACGTTGTATAACCAGACTTCGTTTGGATGGAGCGCGCGATTTATTTCCTCTTAAAGGCTGTAAAAAACATATTCAGTATACTTTCTAGTATCTTATTGTAGCAACATAAATATAGTGTCCACTTATACTTCCATCGCCATGTATAAGTAGAATCCACCCATGATAGGGTTCCGTAGCCATTGTATAAGTAGAAAAAAGAAAAGTGTTTAACCGGTTTATCTTACCTAAGCATTGACATAGAATGCTATGGACGCCGGGTCTAGTACAAAATACCCGAATAAAGTGTCTGAGACTAAAATACACAAACCTAAGTACATATAGTAATATAAACCAACTAAAAACATTGAAAATGCTGAAATTCTTTTCCGTCCCACTCCCCCATCAAACGAACAAACTAACGAAGACTGTTGCGTAATTCGTTCTCTTTTTTACGTTTTCGTTCTCTTTTATTCGAAAGTCAATATAATTTATTCAATATAGGAGCTTGCAGCACACTTATCAAACGTCAAATCTTTTTTAAAGCTACCACCGCGTCGGAATGTGTTGTCGCTGTAGAGAAGATGCGGACAGAAACTCTACAACATAACACGACTTAATAACTATTACAATATAAATTCTTAAGCTATAGTTATGTATACAATAATACATAGTACATAGTCTTTAATAAAATAATGAAAAATAATAGTAGTAAGTCAATGTACCTAAGAGATATTTCTGAAACACCATGATAGCGCGATTTATTTTCGTGCAACGCCATCTAGTTTGTCAATAGAGAACAAATATATTTTACTGAGCTACAGCATCCGTTATATTCCAAAGACAACTATTTAAAAAAATCTTATTTTCGAATTCGAAATTTGGCATGAAAACAGTAACCCGTTCTTTTCTTCAGTTATCTGATTTCATGCCAAATTTCGATTCCATAGGTGCAAAAAAGATTGAGTTATTGAGGCGGACATACAGAGAGACAGAATGGACGAAAGTAGAGTTAAAATTACAAGATTGACAATGATGATGAATTTATATTAATATTGAACATGGCCACAGGTCCGGCACTCTAAAGAACTTTTTTGAATGTCGAAATGGCGTCTGCACATGCGCACTTTGTGCAAAATGTCCATGACATTGCGTGTAATTGACGTCATCGACATTTCAATACTTTTAATTGTTCGTTCTATTATTAAAATAATATTTGAGCGAAAGAATTATAGAAAATGTGAATTTAGCGTTATTTTTCAACGTTTTTTATGCACTGAAAAGACACAATTTTATGTAGTCAAATCCAACGGGTGCGCGCGGCTGACTGCATTCCCTTGCTCGGCTTCCCTCAAGTTTCCCAGAAAGTGTGAGGTGAGGTGGAGTATCCTGAAGACAGAGGGGGGCGGGGAGTGGCCGTTCTGTATATAGAATTATATACTATTACTTATTCTGTGGTAGGGGTAAGGGTTCCTTGTTCGACTACGGAACCCTAAAAATAAGCAAAAAGAAAAAGAATTTTAATTCGTGTAGAGAAGGAATACAGCGAGCAATTAGTGTCGCTCTACACTCTCGGCAACACTTGCGGCGACACTTGGGACATGAGGGTGATACATGTCTAATTAGAAACCTCAAATACATAGAGTTCAGAAGGTATACTAAAGAAAAAATCTGTAGGGCTACCACAAGTTATTTGATACTGTAGTATACATAAACTTCAGTAGTTTCACTCCTATTTTTGTGTTAAATTAACTGTTTATCGTGTAACATACAGGGTGTATAGAGACTCAATTTTGAGGTCCAAGATCGAATCCGGCGATTGTTATCATTTCAGCAATGAATGAAAGCGCTAGTGTACTTGTGGATACATTTTAAAAATCTTGTTTTGGTAGTAAGTAGGGTGAGTGTGCCCGTGCGGTGGGTTGAGATCGTGTGCAGTAAGTATTAAATTTTACAAACAAATTATATAATATTCGGAAAAAAAATACGTATGTTGAAAACGTGATAATTCGATTCTACTCTCGATTCTAAACAAACTACTTTCTAGTTTTTTGTTAATTCATTAACACGTTATATAGGTAGGCTGTGACGATGATACAGGGTGTAAACTTAAATAAGCTACAAATTTAAGGGAGTGCTTCAGACCATCTTTAACAACTTTCACATCGGAATCATGAGTAGTAGCCCTTTAAATGTAACACATTTAATTTTAAATCCTGTGTTCAGGATGATGATATCATTAAACTTTAAACCACATACTCACCCATCAAACTGAACAACTTTTACTATGCGAGCAAACCTGTCACAACATTTAAAATATCAGCTGTCCTATACGTTTGAATCGAGTAGGTTAGGCAGTTTAGTATGGGACAGCTGATATTTTTTAGGTGCTAACAATAGAATGGAATCACTATGTTTTAAGAGACCGCACTGTCTATAGCCGTAGCCCGTCGTAGCTTACACGTAGCCCGTCGCAGCTTACACGTAGCCCATCGCAGCTAACACGTAGCCCGTCGCAGCTTACACGTAGCCCGTCGCAGCTTACACGTAGCCCGTCGCAGCTTACACGTAGCCCGTCGCAGCTTACGTACCACGTAGCTTACGACGCGATACTGATTACGAGTGTTGCATCAGTATTTAAGTTGTCTCGTACTTCACAATGAAGCTTCATTTTTAAGCAATTTTTGTGGACTTCAAAATAAAACCTTTCCAGATCCTTTTCCGTTATTTTAAAAAAAATAGTTTATCCTTTCAGAAAGGCAATGGGAACTAGCCCTTACAGCCGTGGTCTTTAGTTATATTTGTCTTTGTACTTAAACCTAACCTTAATACCTAACTCCTGAAATGCGAGGGTGGTACAAACATTCCAATGTTCAGGGGAGTTTTACACGAGGATCAATCCGAATCAAACGGGAGCGCCTTCTTTATTTCTCACTTTAACAATATTGTTCTCCATTAATGGCACATTATTAAACTAATTCCACCATATTAACACAATAATAGCCACTGAAATACTAATTTAGAAAATTAAGAAACAAAGCCCGTCCTTTTCTTCACGATTCCCATACAAAACTCTCCTGATGATGAAGGGATGATAGATGAAAGCTGGCGATGAAATTCTGGTAGATTTTGTAAGCCCACGCGTTGCCGCCAAAATCACCAGTACGTGAACCAGTACGAGTAAACTGGCACGAAAACTTTTGTTCTTTCTTCGTATGTATTTGAGATTCCTGTTATGTTGGTCGATTTACGCAACTTTTTGGTACACAATCCGCACGAAATTATGACACAAATATCACTAAAACCAATTTTTCACGAATAACAAATACAACAACAGCGAACATGATAATGGCGGCAAACGAACTATCATGTGCAGTTCAATTCGAGACGTTCCAAATTTAACTATAAATATCTAATCCTAAGAGGAAGGATCTCCATAGAGTCCGCATAAATTTACGATTGTAGTTGGTCTCTTTTGTCTTATGCCATACCTTTAATAGTAGAAGGAGATGGAACTATAGATATTTGTTTATGCGGCTGTCCACTTTTTTTGAGCTAGTGTGTGTGAAAAGTGTCCGTAAATATAAGGCCATATGTCACTTGGTGCCTTTTGTCCATACTACTTGACACCACACACTCAAAACTAAACGTCAAAAAAAGTGGACACTTTACAATTGGTATGGCTCACTCTAGTCTTAAAGAGAGATCCTTCCTCTTCTTTGACTAATTATTATATGGACTGGTTACGCGAGTAATTCTACTAACAAACATTTCTGCCACTTTTTGCGGGGGGGGGGGGGGGGGGAGGTAACACGAAATCCGCAACTTTGGATTTTACCCCCCTTAACTTTAGATTCCAATGTTGAATGTTAAAAATCATGAAAAGTAGTCTCGTGTGAACCCCAAACGTTCTAAATTCAAAGTTATTATTTCGCAATTATAGGCTATCTCGTTTAGTGATAAGGTGTAAAATTGAATGTAAATGCACAAGATCAATTGTGCTTATACCGTGGCAGAGGGGAAATGCTACCGCAGGGCTAGTCCTTATAATAATTAGTCAAAGTTCCTCTTAGATCTAATCAAAACCAGACAAAGCTTTGGATAGATATACGACCTCTTACAGTATTCAATGTAGACTACTATCATATAGGATGTGACTGAACAACGGCTTTCAGGAATCCAGTTGGAATTCCTTTACGAAATACCTTAGAAGCAGGATAGTTTCAAACGTATAGAGCATTGATGTCACTAGATAGTAGATGGGGATTATAGCTGCTGCCGTTCAGGAGAATCACTTTGTGGAAATACAAAGCGTGTATCATTCAATGAATTTGTTTTGTATTTAATAGGGAATCTGACAATATGTAAAATATAGGAACCATTGATGGCATCCGTATTGAACGACAGTTCGATAACCCGCCGTTTCTCGAACAATCGATCTAGTTTGGATGGCGTAAATTTTATGGAAGAATCAATGCACAGATTGCACGCCGGCGTTTCATGTTCAGCTTGTGGAGATCATCGGCATCGTTGGAGCGAGTGTCGGTTTAGAGATTATGTCTGTAACTATTGTGCTAAACGTGGACATTTAAAACGCGTGTGCTCAGGGCTCGGTCGGGGTCCGATGAGACGTGAAAAGTGTGGGGAAGGTGATTACTCGCGTACTGCGAGTTCAGGGCCGTCAGGATGGCGCAGCAAGGAGCCGCCAAGACAAATACGGGGCGGAGGTGGCGGCGGAGGCGCTCGCGATAGGGGCGGAGCGCGCCGGCCGCAGCGCGGTGCCTTACGTAGTGTAACGAGGGCACACTACGTCCGGGATGACCAGGAACATTTTACTGAAAGATCGGAGGAGGAAGAGGTACCGTGCGACGAGGAACCGATAATGCAATTATCGCTGAAGGAGTACAAACCGGTCAGTTTAATATTATTAGTGGAAAAAAGTAATGTATGTATGGAAATCGATACAGGGTCTGCCCTGTCGTGTATTAGTAGTCAGTTGTACAGAGATAAGTTTCATCACAAGCCATTATTACCTTGTAGCTTAACATTATCTTTCTATGACGGTAGCAAAATTAGACCGCTAGGTTATATTGAAGTGAAAGTTAAATATAAAAATGTCACAAAAATTTTAGATCTGTATGTAATTGATAACGGCACAACTTCTCTGTTAGGAAGGCAGTGGTTAGCCGAATTAAATATTGAGGTGCCTAAGTTTACATTAAATCAAATGAATGTTGATAGTAAAGACATAAGTAAACAATTAGATGAAATATGTTGCAGATATAAGGAATTGTTTGACGGCGGGTTGGGGCGGTTCCGGGGCGGACGGGCCAGGCTGCACGTGAGCGCGGATGCACAGCCGGTGTTCTGCCGCGCGCGGCCGCTGCCCTACGCGCTGACCGCCCGCGTCGACGCCGAGCTCGACGCCATGCTGGCCGCCGGCGTCATCGAGCCCGTCGACTGCTCCGACTGGGCTACCCCACTGGTCATCGTGAGTAAAGCTGACGGAGGTATCCGGCTCTGTGCGGATTTTAAGGTTACATTGAACAGAGTACTATCAGTAGACAAGTATCCAGTGCCTAGGATTGAGGATTTATTGTCTAAATTGAGCGGAAGTCGATATTTTACCAAACTAGATTTATCACAAGCGTACAACCAAGTAGAATTGGATGAGACTAGGAAATTTACCGTAATTAACACACATCGCGGGTTATTTAGGTATAACAGACTCGTTTATGGTCTGGCCTCAAGCCCGGGAATATTTCAAAGAATCATGACGAATTTGTTCCGAGACATACCAAATTCGGTCGTGTTTTTGGACGATATATTGATATTTTCGGACACATTGGATAAACACCTGCTCGTGCTAGACAAGGTTCTTAGTAGGTTACAAGAAAATGGGTTGAAAATTAAACGTGAGAAATGTTCTTTCCTTGCACAGAGAGTAAAGTACTTAGGTTATGTTATCGAAGAGAAGGGCATTAGCACCGACAATGATAAAATAAAACCTATTTTGAACATGTCAGAACCACAAAACGTATCGGAACTTAGATCGTTTTTAGGAATGGTTAATTTCTATGGGAAGTTCATAAAAAATTTGAGCTCAGTAGTGGCACCATTGAATGAACTACTAAAGAAAAGTAGTATTTGGTCATGGGGTAAAGAGGAAAAGCGTGCATTCGTAGCAGTAAAGAATGAACTAGGTAGCACTTGTGGGCTGGCGCACTACGATGCGGCCCTGCCGCTCGTGCTGACGTGTGACGCGTCGGGGCGCGGGCTGGGCGCCGTGCTGGCGCAGCCGGCCGCGAGCGGCGGCGTCGCCGACCGGCCCGTGGCGTACGCGTCGCGCGCCCTCACGGCGGCGGAGGCTAACTATAGTCAAATACACAAAGAAGCCCTGGCCATTATATTTGCGGTACAAAAATTTCATCACTATCTATTCGGTCGTCATTTTCACTTGAGGACGGACCATAAGCCATTATTAAGTATTTTTAATCCAGGGGCGGCGATACCTAGTATGACCGCCAGCCGCCTACAACGCTGGGCGTTGACCTTATCCGGATACAGTTTCAGTATCGAATATGTCAGTACGGATAGTAATACTGCAGATGCACTATCTCGAATGATCGCCGCCTATAAGGAGGAAAGGGTAGAAAACCATAACGATTGCCCAGAGCAAACATATTTACATTTCGCCTCGGAAGCGCTGCTTTTAGATCACAATGTACTAAAAAAAGAGACTAGCCGGGACCCTATACTCAGTCGGGTGTTAGGCTACATACGGGACGGTTGGCCGAATGAAGTTGAGATAAGAGAAATAAAACCTTATTTTAATAGGAGGTCGGAACTTTATATCGAACTAGGCTGTATAATGTGGGGACACAGAGTAGTCGTACCGTATAGCTGTAGGGAAAAAGTGTTAAATGAGTTGCATGATTCTCATATGGGCATAATTAAAACAAAATGTTTAGCCCGCAGCTACGTCTGGTTTCCCGGGATCGATGAGTCAGTGGACCGGCAGTGTGCGTCCTGCGAGGTGTGCGCTCAGACTGCGGCCGCGCCACCGGCCCATGCGCCCCGGGTCTGGCACTGGCCGGACCGGCCTTGGTCCCGCCTGCATTTGGATTTTCTCGGACCGATCGCAGGGGCGACATATTTAGTGGTAGTGGATGCATGCTCGAAGTGGATCGAGATAGCTAGGATGAGTTCGACCTCAGCGGCGAACGTTATCAGTAAGCTTCGGGAGACATGCTCCCGTTTTGGCCTGCCTAAGCAAGTGGTCAGTGATAATGGGCCACCGTTTTCGAGTGAAGAGTTTGCTCAATTTTTAAACAAGAACGGCATCGAACATTGTTTTTCGGCTCCTTACCACCCGGCGTCGAACGGTGCCGCGGAGAGTGCAGTTAAGATCTGTAAACAGATAATTAAGAAAGCAATAATAGAGAAAAACGACGTAGACACGGCATTGTGGCGATCCCTGCTCGTCTATAGGAACACGGAGCACAGCACCACTGGCGAGAGTCCGGCGCAACTGCTGCAGGGACGGGCGTTGCGCACGCGACTGAACTGCGTAAAGCCGGACCGCGCGGCGACGGTGCGCTCCGCGCAGCGCCGCCAGGAGGCCGCGGCCGGCGGCGTGCGGCGCTCGCTGCCCGAGGGTGAGTATGTGTGGTACCGCACCTACCGACCGGGACACAAATGGGCAAAGGGTAGGATTCTACAGGTTTTAGGAAGTACTGACTATCAGCTAGAATCTTACGATGGCACTGTGATACATAGGCATGTAGACCAAATAAGACGTCGTGTTCAAAGTAACCTTAACGATTCCCCGATTTCCTGGTACGACAACCCGTCAAACGGAATTAATGATCATGGACCAGTGGGGGACGCAGTGGGGGCACAGGCGGGTGTAGGTGTGAGCTCGGCGCCGACGACGAGTGGCTCCCCGCGCGGGGGCGGCGGTGGTGCCGCGGCGACATCGACAGCGCAGGGTCCCGCGTCCCTGACGCCGACGGACGAACAGAGCACACGGCCTGGTCAGTCCGCTCCGGGGCGCCGTTACCCGTTACGTGAGCGTAGACCCGTAGTGCGATACGGATTAGAAATAGATTAGAATTACGATGTATACCTACCTTTATATATATACCTATAGATAAGAGAAAAACCATTACACATGATTATTATCAAGTATATATGTGGTATTGAAGGTTGCAATTAACGTTGTTTTGACATTCATTACATCAAAACAATTTTTGTTATTGTTTTAGTAAGTGCTGTGTAAATTAGTTTAATACTTAGAATACTATTGTATGTACTTTAGAATAGCATTAGGTAATAAGGGTGGAGGTGTTATGTAGGTGGATTGGAATATTAATGTGTAGGTACATTTTAAGTGGATATCATAATTTGTTCTCTTTCGTGTGACAGTCCAAAAATATACGTGTGGCTTGCATCTCGTCTTTTATTTAACAAATATGAATTTTGGAAACCAACTATTTAGTCAGTTAAGAACAATACTGGATATTTTAACAGAAAATCGACAAAGAAAATAATAAAACTTTTTTGCCAGCGTGATGAAGATGAACTCCACATTGTCAGACTCCAAGTCCAGGAGAGTGGATGTTTCAAATAATGTCCATAACAGAAATAATTCTTACATGTACACTAATGACGCGTAGCGGTTGTTTGCTGTACTGCTTATGCGCCAGTGTCATGAAGATGGACTCCACATTGCCAGACTCCAAGTCCAGGAGAGTGGATGTTTCAAATAACTGTAAATAACATAGCAATCAGAAAGTTAGTAGATGAGATTAAATACATTCATGTCCTACATTGAGAACCTCGGTGGCCTGGTGCGGAGGTATGGACATTCAACCATGGGGTTCACGGTTCGAATCTGCACGGATGACATGGCATATACTAAAGAGTTTTTCTAACTTACATACGTAATACCGACTGCTATAGAAGCAGAGGAGGGACGGCCCGATAGCACAGTCGGTAGTGAACCTGCCTGCTGTGCCGAGGGTCGCGGGTTCGAATCCCGTAAGGGACAAATATTTGTATGATGAATATGAATATTTGTACCCGAGTCATGGATGTTTGTATCTATATATGTAGTCTATATCGTTGTCTAGTCATCATAATACAAGTCCAGGCTAGATTCTGGTACTTTAAATGTGACTAGATAATTTGTGTGACCATGTCCAAGATATTTATTTATTATTTATTAAACATAAAAAAAGAAACCTGTATGCGAA
The DNA here is from genome assembly GCA_963924505.1 of Agonopterix alstromeriana. Lineage (NCBI taxonomy): Eukaryota > Metazoa > Arthropoda > Insecta > Lepidoptera > Depressariidae > Agonopterix > Agonopterix alstromeriana. The sequence goes on from OZ004683.1 coordinate 10,450,259, forward strand.
TACTACCAATCTCCATTGGCCATGTGTGGTGGACTGACGCCCATACATCCTCCGTAAGGGTAGGCCTGTGCCCTGCAGTGGGACGGAAATAGGCTGATTGATGATCATAAAAAGCCGTGGTGGTCCAGTAGCGAGTAACCTAGCCTGCCTGCTGCGGCGATGGTTCGATCCCCGTCCAAGCCGACTCGTACCAATAAGTTTTCGGAATTTATGTACGATTTGTAACACCAATGGCTTTCCGGTGAAGGAAAACATTGTGTCTACTTTAGTCACGTGATCGTAAACGAATGTGATTGGCCGAATGGTTGTTGACGTCAACTGCGTGTAAACAGTTGCGTATAGAGTATGAGTTTCGTACAAAGTTTACGTCATCGTGACGTCACCGGCTTGTAGCCACGTATATTTTCAGGAAAAAAATTTCGCGGGATATTTAAATAACATTTATTGTTTTCGTTTTTCCTTGCACTATATGTAATGGAACGTAAAATATACATTTTCTATAGAGTCCTTAGACATCAGTGATTAACGTAAAACAGTTTTTAAAAACCTGTCAAATATCCTATTGTGATAGAGCGTACATTTTGAAAGTACAGCAATGTTCTAGCAGATTATACAAGGTTGATACAAAACAATAAATAAAGATCAAGTTTTTAATAAAGGCGCAATAATAAGACGAAATACGTCGGAGGCATATTTTATTTTTCATTTTTCGACTTGATTTATATACAAATTACCGAAACCAAAGTCATACTTCAGTATTCTTGGATACTTTATCTAGTGAAATCATAAATTGAATACAAAAGTAAAAATAAACATTAAACACTTTTAAGGGGGTTGTTTAGACCATCAAACTGAACAAATTTCAGTATGGGACATACATTTAGCTCGAGTAGATTTGTAGTTTAGTATGGAACAACAGATTTCTTTTTACGCGATTGGTCCCCAATATCGAAATCGCGTAAAAAGAAATCTATAGTGAAAGTTGTTCAGTTTGATGGTCTAAACCACCTTAAATGTTTATTTGTATTTTTGTAACACCTGTATAGTTATGATGTGCTATTACCTACTCTGTGACGTGGGTTTAGGCAGGTAAAATTCATTTTTCATCCCCCCATCTCGGAAAGAGTATTTTTGCTCTTCGATATCTGAGTGCCAAAGCCGTTTTAATCCACTAGAGGATAAAGTAAATTGAATTTAGAACATCGTGTGCATAAAGTTTGTGAATTCAAAATATAATTAAATCTATTTACTTCTCCCTTCATGGTGTCGAATTTATCATACAACCTTTTTTTTTATATATTTAATCTTTTCCTCGCTGAGGTGCTCTGAGGTGGGATGAAAAGTTACGTGTTGCACTCGAGTGCAAAGATTTTTCACCTCGTGCTCTTTTGATTCCCTTGCTAACGCTCAGGATTCTAATTTTAGAATCCTTCGCTTGCTCGGTCATTAAAGTTCAGCACGCGGGTAAAATGCAACTTTGTACTCTTGTATAACAAATAACTATTATTCTACTGTTTTCTAAGGTCAGTGTCTTATTAGATAAAGATAATAATTATTAAACAAGTCAAGGTAGTTAAGTCTAGGATAATAAAGTTTATTACTTTCTCCTTAAGGTTTATTTTTAAGCGTTCGCGAACAACTTACAAAGGGATTACAAGACTAAAGACCCTGGTACTTGTTTGTTAAAGTCAATGGACTCTTTTATTAGTTGTGTAAAGTAAGGTTTTGTTACGACGAACTTTATTTATTATACTGTATCCTCCTTTATAAGCTGACTTTTTTTAGGTAGCATGCATAAGCATATGCTCACGAATATGTTCCCCGAGGGGGTAGTTAGAGATATTCTGAAACCTCAGAATATCCACATTTCACCAGTAGTACCGAAATTTTGTCTAGTGTGACGGGGGGTAAGCCCGTCGCCACTTGTAATGGACAGTGGGTACAATACATGCCTCGAAATTGAAGCATGCAGGTTTCCTCACGATGTTTTCCTTCACCTAAAAGTCAGTGGTGCTACAAATCGTACAAAAATTCCGAACAACTCATTGGTACGAGTCGGTCTGGACGGGGATCGAACCATCGCCTCCTGCACGGCAGGCAAGGTTACTCGCCACTGGACCACCACGGCTTTTTTAGGTAGGTACCTACCATTTTCTCTGTAAGACTTATATCGAAATTATACAGGACAGCCGCAAACTGAAACGGTGAACTCAGACCAACAAACTGAACAACTTTCACATACATTTGAGTCGGGTAGGTACAGCAGTTTTATATGAAACAGCAAATTTTTTTTCGCGTTACCGGATATAGGCTCCATAGTGAAAGTTGTTCAGTTTGATGGTCTGAGTTCACCGTTTTCGTTTGCAGAGGGCTGTCTCTTACACCCTGTATACCACATATTTTTAATTAGTAACAACATTTTAAGGGTGTATTGGTATAATGAAATTAACTAACTTTCCCTAAGGAGCATGGGTCGAAAAACGAGATTTTTTTTGGATCTCCCATACAAAAGTTTGAAGTTTGATTCGAGTAGGTACAGTTGTTTTCTATGGAGTAGTTGATTTTTTTTCGAGTTTCCTTAGGGTTGCTCCATAGTGAAAGTTGTTCAGTTTGATGGTCTGAATTCATGGTTTGGCTGTCACTTACACCCTTATACCCAGCAGTCCCGTAAAACCCGATTGCAGCGCCTTCTGCATCCAATTGTATGGCGATTAAGGAATAAGGTTGTTGTGGGTGAGATTCTGGCCACTTATCAATACAAAAAACCGGCGTGTCGGGTGACTTTAATGTAATATCGCTAACGGATCCCTAAATCGAAAAATGGGTTTTCACCACCGTAATATTTTTAAAAGACCTATCCAACGATACCTCACACCATGGGATAGACGAGAAAAAAAAATGTCATTCACACTTTTCGCGTAGGGGTGTACCCTAAAAAAATATTTTTCAAGAGTTTAATATACCACTTTGTCAGCGTGATAAATGTGTAAACTCAAACTCAAACTCAATATAATTTATTCAATATAGGAGCTTACAGCACACTTATCAAACGTCAAATCTTTTTTAAAGCTACCACCGCGTCGGAACGTGTTGTCGCTGTAGAGAAGATGCGGCCAGAAACTCTACAACATAACACGACTTAATAACTATTACAATATAAATTCTTAAGCTAAAGTTATGTATACAATAATACATAGTCTATTTAATAAAATAATTGATACTATACAGTAAAGTAAATAAACTATAAGCTAGTGACCTCAGACCCAAGCATTTTGATCATTTAAATAATCATCCAGTTTATAATATGCTTTTTTACAGAGGACTTTTTTGATTTGAGTTTTAAACATGTTTTCGGAAAGATTCAAAATGGTCTCGGGGATTTTATTATAACAACGTATACAGTGACGGTATGCCAATATCAAATTACAGCTTTCTAGGCCGCGGACAGAAGGACTGACATGGCAAAACTATAAGGCTTCCTTGTTGACTACGGAACCCTACAAAGTAGGTACTTTTTTATCGATTTCAGTGTAAGTTCCACAGTAAAAGTTGCTCAGTATGGTCTTATACACACGCTCTTAAATTTGATCACGTTTGTTATGAAACTACCGGCTACTTTCCAACTTACTTTATAACAAAGTCAGGGTATGAAACCTAACCAACCAGCAAAAACTTAACCATCTCTTGGAAGGGAATCTGATCTCGTTATATCAACTACTTAGTCAAATTACAGCGAACTAGCTAGCAGCTATACCATGGTAAAAAACCGGCCAAGTGCGAATCGGGACTCACTAGAAAATTTCCTGTGACTGAAGGATGGACGGACGGACGGACAGACACCGAGATGATTCTATGTATAAATGTTTCTTTTTGCCAATTTTGGTACGGAACACTTAAAACGAATTTAGTTGAAAATAACAAAAATAAAATAGTATTAAAACTCAACTGCTTCTCAAAACTCTATACATTAGTATGGAGCGCCGCGCGCCGTCGCCGAGGTCATCATTATCAGCCCATCATCGTCCACTGCTGAACATAGGCCTCTCCCAAGGCTTGCCACAAAACTCTGTCCTCGGCCTTCCTCATCCAATCGCTCCCCGCTACTTTTTTTAGGTCGTCTGTCCAGCGGGCAGCAGGGCGTCCCACACTACGCCTACCAGTTCGCGGTCTCCACTCTAGAACTCTGACACCCCACCGGTTGTCAGTTCTTCGGCAGATATGACCAGCCCATTGCCTCTTCAGCTTGCTAATTTTCTGAGCTATGTCAACCACTTTAGTTCTCTGACGTATCACTTCATTTCTGATGTGATTTCTCAGAGAAACACCGAGCATAGCTCTCTCCATAGCTCGCTGAGCGACCTTGAACTGATGAACTAGTCCTATCGTCAGGGTCCAAGTTTCCGCACCATAGGTCATTACTGACAGGACGCACTGATTGAACACCTTTGTTTTGAGGCATTGTGGTAGAGCCGAGGAAAATATTTGACGGAGTTTCCCGAAAGCAACCCATCCCAGTTTGATGCGTCTAGTGGCCTCCTTGTCGAAGTTGTTTCTACCTAGTCTTATAGTCTGTCCAAGGTAGACATAGTCTTGCACAACTTCTATCGCCGCCTCACCGACGTATACCGCCTCTGGCTCGACATGAGAATTAAGCATGACTTTCGTCTTGTCTAAGTTCATGCCGATACCGACCCGTCGGGAAGCGGCATTAAGGTCGCTAAGCATACCACTGAGATCCTGCAGCGATTTCGCCATGACGACGATGTCATCGGCAAAACGCAGGTGTGAGATGTACTCGCCGTTCACACATATGCCTCGTCCTTTCCAATTGAGCGTCTTGAAGACGTCTTCCATCGCATTTGTGAACAGTTTTGGGGAAATAACATCCCCCTGTCTCACTCCTCTTAGCAGTCGCGTCGCCGGGGTAACGAATAGTAATTACTTGTAAATTAATTTATGCGTTTATTGACAAACACGTCATCATTTAAGTTTTAATAACAGCTTAGATTTCAAAGGGACGCCCCATTTGAAATCTAAGCTGTTATAAAAACTTAAATTGCTTATAACGTGTTTAATTGCACCAAACTATTAATTGCACGAAGTCATTTTGGCAAACGTGAGGTTTTCAAAATGCTTATTTTTTGTGTAATTACGTTAATGTAGTGCTTGATTGCGTTGGATTTATTTAAAAATAGCTGTTGCTCGGGAATCCATCTGCGTGGAACTTAAAAAAAATATCCTATGTGCGAATCCAGAACATTGATGCCATCTGCGTGCAATTCCATCCAAATACGTAATATTTGGCACGACCCCCCCTTCTCCCACATAAGATTGGGTGATATTCGGCTAGACCCCCTCCCCCCTAAACGTCTCACGTAATTAATAAACTACATTAAATCTAAATCGACGTAGTAAACCCGCACGTCGAACGCGAGACTTTTAAATAAAAAGTAGGTATTCAGTCTGGTAAAGCGAGAAAGCCAAAGAGTTGGTAATTTATTACTCTATTTACAGTCTCAGAGTTAAAAAGAAAAGATCTAAGATCTGTTAGAATACCTACTGCTTATTTTTACCTTTTGAAATGATACAAGTAGGTTGATCTATTGAGTTCATAAATGTGGATACAAAAATGAGCCCAATGCCAAGGAAATGTAAATATGACGAGTCACATTTGGTTTATATAGCATTTATACAGGGTGTAAGGAAAAGTATAATTAACCTTTAAACTAAATTCTCTGCCCATCAGACTAAATAACTTTTCCTATGGGAGTAAACCTGTCAGAACAAAAAAATATCAGCTGTCCCATACTAAACTGCAATACCTACTCGATTCAAACGTATGGGACAGCTGATATTGTTTTTGTTCTGACAGGTTTGCTCCTATAGTAAAAGTTGTTCAGTTTGATGGGTAGAGTATGTGGTTTAAAGGTTAATGATACATTTATTTACACCCTGTATATTACGTATGAACTACTGAGATGTTATACAGGGTCCTTCTTGATATGCTGACATTTTTTTAAGGGGATGATCAGACCGTCAAACTGAACAACTTTATCTATGGCAGCAACATCGAATTCGCAAAAATACATCTGCTCTTCCATACAAAACTGCAAACCTACTTGAGCCAAATGTATGGGACAGCTGATTTTTTTTGGCGATTTCGATGTTGGCCCAATATAGAAAGTTGTTCAGTTTGATGGTCTGATCATCCCCTTGAAAAAAATTCTGCATATTAAGTTGGTCCCTATAGTTACTGAGTACAAAAGTAAAAATAAACATTTAAAAATTTTTAGGGGGATTATTTAGACCATCAAACTGAACAACTTTCACTATGGGACCAACATCGAAAAAATATATCTGTTCCATACATTTTGCTCGAGTAGATTTTGTAGTTTAGTATGGAACAACCGATTTTTTTTCACGATTTCGATATTGGTCTCATACTGAAAGTTGTTCAGTTTGATGGTCCAAACCACCCCCTTAAATGTTTATTTTTATTTTTGGAACACCTTGTATCACAAATATGATAATAAATACAAAAGGTGTTACAAAATTATTACTATGGCAGTGCCCAAACTGTCCAGTTAGTTAGGACAGATGTTTGTCTAGAAGTTGAAAGAAAATGGTTAAAAAACAAACAATTTCGAACATTTTCAGTCAAGATAATTATGTAAAACTTCGTTTGAACGTCTTTTTAACAGACTGACAAAATCGAATTACTAATCTGTCAAAGCAAAGTAAACCTAATCCCGTAGGTTTTTAAGAGCAATTTAAAATTCTGTCTGAATTCAGTATTCCGGGCCGAAGTAAACACTATAAATTGTATTTTTCATCGTAGGGTGACCATTATACTCGAGCGAGGCCATACTAGGATAAACCGTGGTGGTCAAAAAAAAATGTTTTCTTCATAACTTCAACATTTCTATTTTTGGGTTACTATTATCCGTCTTCATGCCAAATTTCGATTCAATAGGTGCAAAAATGAGTAAGTTATTTAGAGCGGGGCATACAGACAGACAGGTAAGAGTAATGGCAGAAAGTATTATTTGACTATGGAACCCTAAAAAAATGTCTAGTAGCCATTGAAGAGTTCCAATATCCACCTACTAGCTCCATCATGAGATCCACGTCAACAAGTTTAATGTATGGGACCCGTCAAAACAAACCAAATGAGTTCAAACTCTAGGTGTTTACTAGTAGCCATTGAAGAGTTCCACTATCCATTTCCCGGCTCCACCATCAGCTCGATGGTGTCAAATTATGTTCTTGTCAATTTTCAACCAAATTACATTGTCTATTACCTTACACGTGGCTATGTTATAAGTACGGTGAGTGGGTGTGTTGAGAAAAGTAGGCACTTCATACTATACACTTACAAAAATTTCAAAACGATACGATGATTCTTAGACAATACAACTATCGAGTTACGCGTGTAATTCTACTAACAACCTTTTCTGACACTTTTTAGAGAGGGTGAGGTAGCACGAGATCCGATCACTTTGAATTATATTCCATTACTTTAAATTCTAATTTTGGTTGTTAAAAATAGTCTCGTGAGGACCCCGAACACGACTAGTTTGAAGTTATTGCTCCGCAATTATATAGGTAGGCTGTGTCGTTTAGTGATAATGTATAAAATTGTATGCAAATCCACATGATCAATTGATCTTGTAACGTGGCAGAGGGGAAATGCTACCGCAAGGCTGGTCCCTAGTTATATTGTCTAAGCGATGATTAGAAGTAGTATAAAATCGACTTCCTAGATTTTCTTACATTTGTATGTCTCTTCTTTACCAGAGTGTGGTCACCCTATAGTGAAGGGTATCTCCTTACCGGATACTGAATTGTTTATTTAAATTTGAAATATGATGATAAGTTGAGAATAATAAACTGTAAGCTTGTACCAAGTAAGAGTTTCCGCTGAAATTGTTTCCTAAATTTTGTAGTTTGAACGATTTATGCTTATTTGTGGGCGTCCACGCGAAAAGGGTCCAATTTTGAGTTAAGAGTCTATGATACTTCAAATCGCTTAGCTTAATCCTTTGTTATATTAAAACTACTACATCCTTTGACTTATTATTATAAGGACTAGCCTTGCGGTAGCATTTCCCCTGCCACGGTATAAGCACAATTGATCTTGTGCATTTACATTCAATTTTACACCTTATCACTAAACGAGACAGCCTATAATTGCAAAATAATAACTTCGAACTTAGAACGTTTGGGGTTCACACGAGACTACTTTTCATGATTTTTAACATTCAAAATTAGAATCTAAAATTATGGGGAATAAAATCCAAAGTTGCGGATTTCATGTTACCTCGCCCCCCGCAAAAAGTGGCAGAAATGTTTGTTAGTAGAATTACACGCGTAACCAGTCCACATATAAATAGTCAAAGACTACATCATACACTTTGTAATGCATATAATGTTAAAGTTGAGGACCAATGCTAGGTCCTATGTATGGCGAAAACACGATTCCATATAATTTTCTAGATAGAAAACGATCACAAAGTTACCTCCAAATCATACAATAAACCGAAAGTACTCAAAAACAACTTTAAATTAGAGCATGAAACTTCGCATAATGACTGAACTAACCATATAGCAGATCCCATGAATTGTAGATTTTGAAAATAACCATTATTTTCTCCGTGATGGGTATAGTATTACCGTTGGCGCGCTCCATACAAACGAAGTCTGGTGACGTTTTCAATACGAACCGATTAAATTCAATGAAAGTTTGCAGAAACAATCTAGAAACTAATCTCTATGCTTGTATCGTGTCAGATTTTCTTTAAAATGTACAGTTTTAAAGTTACACTGCCTCAAAGATTTCCATACAAATCTTAAATTAATCCTAACATTGAAACTGTATATTTTAACGAAAATCGGACACAATGCAAGCATAGAGATTTGTTCCTAGATTGTTTCTGCAAAATTTCATTGAGTTTAATTGGTTAGTATTAAAAAATATCACCCGACTTCGTTTGTATGCAGCGCGCATTTACGCATTCGGAATAAACGTCTCTTAAACAAAATTATCTAAATTTATGAGCGTTGCATCAGAATTTTAGCTAAAGTAGTATAAACTCTTCGGATTGAATTCAGCAAATCAGTCCCATTATCATATGGAATGATTAAAAAGATAGGTAAAAATTCCACTGGACCCTTTTTGCGTGGACGCCTACATAGGGAACCGACATGCACTTGACCAGTTTTGTTTAAAAGTTGCGCTACGTCACAGAATAGGTAATAGTATACAGAGTCCAACTTAATATGGTGACACTTTTATAAGGGGATGATCAGACCATCAAACTTAACAACTTTCTCTATGGGACCAACATCGAAATCGCGAAAAATAATGCAGCTGTCTCATACATTTGGCTCGAGTAGGTTTGCGCTTTTGTATGGGATAGCAGATTTTTTTCGCGATTTCGATGTTGGTCCTATAGAGAAAGTTGATCAGTTTGACGATCGATCCTTAAAAAAGTGTAAGCATATTAAAAGGGACCTTGTACTGTTCTACTGTACCCTTATTTAAATGATCAAAATGCTTGGGTCTGAGGTCACTAGCTTATAAATCAAATCAAATCAAATCAAATAATTTATTTGTTGAAAGTAGGTACAATGCATATTATAGTTTATTTACTTTACTGTATAGTATTAATTATTTTATTAAATAGACTATGTATTATTGTATACATAACTTTAGCTTAAGAATTTATATTGTAATAGTTATTATGTCGTGTTATGTTGTAGAGTTTCTGGCCGCATCTTCTCTACAGCGACAACTCGTTCCAACGCGGTGGTAGCTTTAAAAAAAGATTTGACTTTTGATAAGTGTGCTGCAAGCTCCTATATTGAATAAATTATATTGACTTTGACTTTGACTTCTACATAGCTATACACCAACTTTTTACATTAAGAGGCTATGTGAAAAAAATTGGATTCTTTAAAGCATCATATCTCATGAAGTACTAACAGTAGGAGTATGATTTGCGGATATGTGTAAATTGAACATATAATTGAAGTTTTGATTAGAGCCAAAACACGATTAAGGCACATTTTCTCGATAGAAAAACAAGCCAAAGTAGCCTCCGTCTTTATCGATAAACGCTTGGAAGTGCTAAACGGTGAATATTAGAAACAAGAGGCTTGATTTAAAAAAAAGAGATTGATTTTTTATAAATTTTGATTAGAGCAGAATTCAACTCACATAAATAGTACAATTACAATTAAATAAAGTTTGTTATATGCTTGCGTCATTTCGCTTCAATTATTTTTCGACATAGGCCCTTAATTAAAAGTTCTATGGACAACATTTCCGAAAATATAATAAAGATGTACTGCAAGTAGATCGTAATAGCCAGAGGAAAACCGATAATAACCTAATAAAATCTGTAATCTAACTACCCTTACACAGGGTGCGTGAAAAAAAGAACAATTTTACAAGAAAATAATATTATTGATAAACCTTTGACTAATTATTATAAGGACTAGCCTTGCGGTAGCATTTCCCCTCTGCCACGGTATAAGCACAATTGATCTTGTGCATTTACATTCAATTTTACACCTTATCACTAAACGAGACAGCCTATAATTGCGAAATACTAACTTCGAACTTAGAACGTTTGGGGTTCACACGAGACTACTTTTCATGATTTTTAACATTCAAAATTAGAATCTAAAGTTATGGGGAATAAAATCCAAAGTTGTGGATTTCATGTTACCTCGCCCCCCACAAAAAGTGGCAGAAATGTTTGTTAGTAGAATTACACGCGTAACCAGTCCACATATAAATAGTCAAAGATCTGTACTCCATTTCAAAAGGCAACGAATTTTTAAGGCTTTTTTTAAATTACAGAAACAGAGATTTGAAACACTTCCTCTCAATTAATCTTAGATCAGCTGTAGTAACGTCCGAGATATGTCGGATAGTATAACTTTCTGATAAATAAATTATATTTGCAAATCAGAATTGGCCAGAAAGCTATACAAGGTGTTACAAAAGTAAAAATAAATATTTAAAACTTTGAAGGGGGTTGTTATACCATCAAACTGAACAATTTTCACTATGGGACCAACATAAAAATCGCGGAAAAAAAATCTGCTGTCCCATACATTTAGCTCTAGTAGATTTGTAGTTAAGTATGGAACATTCGGTATCGTTTCGTGTCGCAGGACAGTGCTCCCAGGAAAATGGTTTATTGTGTTGTTTTTCAATGTATTCCGTTGTGTGTGTAACCTGGATGTTCTGAGGTTTCAGAATATCTCTGACTACCCCCTCGGGGAATATAGTCGTGAGTATATGCATGCATGTATGCATTTTCAATGTAAATGGCGATCTGCCACTTCAAATCTGCATGAACATGACATTTCCTATCATATGTGAGGAGTCGCGCTGCAATTCTGGCGGAGTGCGGACGCTTGCGTATCGGCGCGTTGGGATTGCACGTGGCTCCACCATTTTGTGAACTCTTTTGTGTTTTAACCTTAAAACAATCACTTGAGATTATAACCTACTTACATTGGCAAAACTTCCACTCTAGATTTAATAAATACTACTGATCATTTTCCTTCACATACTATCCACATAACGAGACATTGGCTGAATTGTGATAACACATCGGATGCCACTAAACAAAAATTGAATTGAATTGAATCATATGTGAGTATTATTATTAACTATAAGACTAAGGCGCGCACGAGCAATTCTTGTCTCCGCAACTAATTTGTTTCTCACGTTTTGATGTTGGCTTCATAAAGAAAGTTGTTCAGGTTGATGGTCTGTAGCACCCCCTTTAATATTACTAGGGTGTTTTGTTACACCCTGTACAATGAAGTGTCTACCTTTCTCAACCACCCTGTATAACATATCCACGTGTAAGGTTGCGTGAGAGACAGTAATACCATTTGATGAGCCACCGAGGGCTTCAGTTATTAATAGACGGTAGGTATTTGCAACTTGGTTGAGGGCGAAATTGATCAAATAAGGATTTTGAGATAAAAATACTTTGTAAGGGATGCGTTACTGATCAAAAGGTAGGATTAATTAGGCCGGCTTTTATTGGTTAAATGATGAAAAGGAAAATGTGGAAACGACATTGTAGGTACAGCATTTTTTTTTCATTATTGATAAGATACGAAGTAAGAAAGTCTGATATAAAAATAATGTTGCCTATGCCGGGTGTAACAAAACACCCTATTATTAAATGGGTTGGTTTAGAACATCAAACTGAACAACTTTCAATACGGAGCAAAAAAATACCTGTTTCAAGTTTTCATTGTCTAAGACAATGTAACTATGGACCAGCCTTGCTGTAGAATTTCCCCTCTGTCATGTTACAAGATCAATTGATCTTGTGCATTTGCATACAATTTTATACCTTTAGACAGCCTATAATTGCGGAACAATAACTTAATACTAATCGCGTTTGGGGTTCACACGAGACTATTTTAACAATCAATATCAGAATCTAAAGTAACGGAATAAAATCCAAAGTTGCCGATTTCACGCTTTCGTCCCCCGCAGGAAGTGTCAGAAAAGTTTGTTAGTAGAATTACACGCGTAACTCGTCCACAGTTATATTGTCTAAGGTTTCAAGTGCAAAAAGGCACATGAATAAATATCCTTACAGAACAAAAGCTTTATACCAGCGGCCGCTGTCGGTGTACTCACACCGCTGAGTGTGTGCATCTGTTGGTACGTCCTCTAACGCGCGCTATGCTGGGTGAAGCTTTCGTTCTGTAGTGATATTTATTCATGTGAGAAAGGTAGGATATACAGCGACTCAGGAAACACGAGAAAAAATCAGCTGTCCCATACAGTCGGTATGTACAGCAATATTGTATGGGACAGCTGATTTCTTTTGCGTTTCCTGAAGTAAGCTCCATAGTAAAAGTTGTTCAGTTTGATGGTCTGAGTTCACCGTTTCAGTATTTGCTAGACTGTCACTCTACACCCTGTATTATAATCTGAGTCGAGGTAATAGCAACGGATGCCTAACCAATATTCTTCCATTTCTGTCTAACAGGGGGATGTTATTTTGAACACCAATGAGGAAGAAAAAAAAACAAAGGTATGGAAAATCACTTAAAATTTATTGCATACTTACAAATTTAACAATTTTTATAACTTACTTCTAACTTAGCCTATATGCACACTATGTACACTTCAAACATCTACAAAAACTAAGTTTTTTAATTATTTAACAAAAACATTACTTTTTTGACTAGAAACAACAATTTAATTTAAATCGAATTTGAATTATAACAGAAATATAATTTTATTTTCAATGTACACACATTTATACTTATATTTATAATTTCGACAAAATTAATGGCATAGCACATTAAAATCGAGTTGCACTACGACTTAATTATTCAAACTTAAACATATTTAGTGTCGTTCTATCTCTTTGACTAATTATTATAAGGACTAGCCTTGCGGTAGCGTTTCCCCTCTGCCACGGTATAAGCACAATTGATCTTGTGCATTTACATTTAATTTTACACCTTATCACTAAACGAGACAGCCTATAATTGCGAAATAATAACTTCGAACTTAGAACGATTGGGGTTCACACGAGACTACTTTTCATGATTTTTAACATTAAAAATTAGAATCTAAAGTTATGGGGAGTAAAATCCAAAGTAGCGGATTTCATGTTACCTCGCCCAACGCAAAAAGTGGCAGAAATGTTTGTTAGTAGAATTACACGCGTAACCAGTCCACATAATAATTAGTCAAAGTTCTATCTCTCACACTTATCACACTGATGGGAATCGAACATAATATCGCAAACAAAATTATAAAATAGCATTAGCAGCGTATTCTAATACAAATTTTGCGGCAAAATAAAAACTCGTGGTTTTTTTTATACAAGAGTGTATTCCATATTAGCCAACACCTGACCTTTAGCACCTAAATAAAATACATGCGACAAGCCAATCACTGGTAAATATTTTAGTACCTAATTTAAACATATTTAAGCATAAATGCGTTTAAATACGACGTGGTGCAAGTCGGCCTAAAATTCAGAAGGGTACACATTATCCACTTAATTATGAGATTTAAAGGTACCGTCCAATAAGAAGGGGTACACATAATCCGCTTGTCAAATAAAAATGTGCAAATTGACATAATAGAGCTAGGTACAAAATCAACAGAGACTGGGCTCTGCGTGACGGTTGTCGACGTCGAGGAAACCCCAGAAAAAGACGGAGACAATCTGGATGCCTTTCTGGAAGGTTAGCCAAGGTTTGCATATTAGAAAGGAGTAGAGAAAGAGAGGGGAGGTCTTTTCCCAGCATTGGGATACTGAACAGAACAGGCAACATCTAGACACCTAACTATGGTTGCCAACCCTACTATATAATATAGTATCCTACTATATTAGGGGCGCTACTACTATAATTCTGAAAAAATATATAGTAGTCAAAACGACTATATTTTTAAGAGCAGAAACTGAATATTAATTTCCTTTCTCTGGAATCTAATTTGAACTCCACTAGGTCTGCACTGGACCATGTAGGTACTTATTTTCTTTTCAATCAAACATTTTTTACTAAACCTAACTGCGAAAAATGTCAACAAAATTCCTCTGCATTTAAGTAGGATAAATCTGACTCTCTATCACTATTTAACTTAGTTTACTAGTGATAGTGAGATAGATTTATCCAATAATACTTAAAATTATATCTTGTCTCTATCGATTCCAGCGACTTCTGTTTTTACAGAGTGCATAATTTTATTTTCTATGACAAAAATACGAAATGGAGAGATAATGCAACAGAGCTTGTACTTATTTGTTAAAAATTAGCAGTGTATTTTGTATATTAAGAGAGAAAAAGAATTCTGTGAACTAATGAAGCTTTCTTGAAGAATAAAAATAATTATAGTACGTACGTAGGTATACAAACCTAAAAGTAGCCAACAATAAAATGAATTCGAAAAATACTATATATTTTCTTATTTTTCACTGATCTACTATATTTTTTGGGCAGCCAAGCTCGAAAATACTATATTTGATGAACAAAAAGTTGGCAACCCTACACCTAACCACCTTATCATATTCTTTTTTTTTGTAAATATCTTCGATGTACACTTCTGTACACACGGCGACAGATCAACCTACCCATAGTTGAACTCTATGTTCATGGACATAAGGTCCAACTATGGGTACGTTGATCTGTCGCCGTGTGTACATACACATTTTATTAATAGTGTAGATTCTGTGCCTTTTCTCTTTCAATGTGAATAGATCCTAAGTTATGAGGAATAATTATTTATTATTAATAGTCAGGAACGTAACTCAGAGACATTTAAACTTTAACACATCAAAGGGAAAGACTTCTCGTGAACTGTGGAAGCAAAGTTTTAATTTCACTTTCGAACTCACAAAGGGTTTGCGTTTCCGTGAATTTACGAATTAATCGTTTTAAATATGAGGGTTATTCTTACTTTGACCTATGTTTCATATAATTTCCATGCAAAAATTAATACAGGATCTTTCTTAATATAATAACGGTTTTTATAAGATGATCAGAGCCTATAGACAAAGTATCTTTCGATTAGCGTTAACGACAGTATGTGTGTATAGATTGAGGAGCCACATTTGCTATTGAAAAAAGGATTCTATGCTCATTTTATAGGAAATTAGTAGATTTTGTATGCCCAATTATGGAATTTGTAGCAAAAGTACCGCCAACATTCGTGATTGTCAAACATTTGCGACCTTCAAAAAGCAAGTAAATGAACTCTATCACTCTCTTAAATAAGCCATAGTTTATGTAAGTTTATTGTATCTATTTGTTTATATTTAAATATGTATTTTTATATTTATAGATAATATATGTATATATATTGACGCACATCTACTCATTATAGTTTTTATCATTTCTGCTGTACACATTATGTCTGCCTCACACTTTAGAACTGTCTCTGTTGCGGGTCTGCTGGAAGAAATCTCTTTAGAGATAAGCTTGCCCTTTGTACATGTCTACTTTAATTGTTTTTTCTGTATTGTTATGTGTACAATAAAGTGTTAAATAAATAAATAAATAAAAGTATAGACAAGTTGCATGAACAAAAATGTGGATCTTTTTTCAACTCCTACAAAATGCTACAAAATTTTCAAAAAGATTCATCACGTACTTTCTGAGATCCAGATATCTGGTGTGAGGAGCCACCTTTTTGTTCATGTAACTTCTCTATAATTTTGCTACAAATTCCAGAATTGGGCCTACAAAATCTACAAATTTCCTACAAAATAGGCATAGAATCCTTTTTTCAATAGCAAATGTGGCCCCTTAATCCATACACATACATACGACAGTAGAAAACATAAAAATGTATGGACTTGACGTATGGTGACGAAAGCAAACGTCAAAATGTTTCGATCGCTAATGTCAAATCCATACATTCTGTCATTCTCTACTAGCGTCAACGCCATTAGAATGTCACTTTGTATGGGGGGGCTGACCATTAAGGGGATATAATTCGGAGCGCGCTCCATACAAACGTACTATGGTGATATTTTCAATACTAACCAATTAAACGCAATGAAATTTTTCAGAATCAATCTAAAAACAAATTTCTATGCTTGTATAGAGTCAGATTTTCGTTAAAATGTATAGTTTTAAAGTTAGTGTTAAACATCCAAGTTCAATCCTAATCCAGTTTCAGTTCTAATCACATTGCAATCCAATTACTATTCAACTGTGCTGAATTTCGCATCGCGCTAAACTCTATGTGACTGACAGCCTTTAAAGTCTGAGTGATCTGTCAAAACGGCTCTAACGGCTTTCAAATGAATAGCGCAATATCGTATGTGTTAATAGTTGTGGTTCGCACGCGGTCCAATCATGGTTCAGTTGAGATTTATTTATCGCGATTGCTCCCTTGAACTCTCCAGATGATAAAAGAAAGGATTCTACGAATAACCCTCCTGTAGAACTTTGTCGAAGACCTTTGAACCCGGGATGTTAATTTATTGGCAGTTCGTATCCAAAAAGGTGTTTGGACTTTGGATATCCTAGAAAAAAATTGCAGTCGCTGTAATGACCGTGAAGGGATCATGTCGTCACCAAAACAGCGAGTTGGGTATGTCGAAAAAAGCACAGAGGGTTCCGTACCACCATACAATATTTTGATTTTCCGGGATCCTTAGGTGCGGTCTATACAGAAGAGACGTCTGGCGGTGGCGGATAGTCAAAGTAACACAATTATAAACCTTATAGTACGTAGCATAGCGTCGTCTGGGGAATTACGCCCGCGCCTCCAGGCGACGTCACCTGGAGGCGCGGGCGCGATTCTCCTTTACTACGTACTATAGGTTTATAATTATTGTGTTACTTTGACTATCCGCCACCGCCACACGTTCCGTATGTATGAACCGCGCCTTAGAGTTTGACTCTAATCACAACAAGTTTGCAGCGTATTACCGTTTTACGAAGGAGTAAAAACAAAAAACCCTTGAAAATCATTTTTTTATTGAAAATCTATGAAAAAATTATAACAGTAATCACTGTTCCTTACAAATATTTGGATTTCGGAAGGGATAAATCCTACCAACTTATCCCCCCTAGATACGTGCTTGATTGGTGAAAAGGGCAAGACATGACGTGGGGGGCATGAGCTCCTGTCCCCTTCCCAAATTTGTGTAATTTTTTTGCTTGGTTTTGTTGTGTATTGTGTGCTTTTTATGATTTTTTGTTTGTTTTAAACTGTTCATGTATGTATTTTTCTTTTAATGATTTTTTTTGGAAATAAATTGATTTGATTTGAATTGATTCAACCAAATTCAATGAAAAAAAGATATCAAAACATGATTTCCACACTGAGTAGGTATTATTTTCGTTTACGTAACGTTTCCACCGCATCTTCTTTTTTACGGTTCCATCTAAGACCTTGGTCGTAAATTTTATGACTTATTCCTCTTAAATTAGATCCCTATTCGCTAAATTATAGTGCTATTAAATTTGGGTTTTATGTTTTACTATGAATCCCTAATGCCAGATTTTGGTTAATTAGTTACTTTTGATTACTTTACTCTATCCTTTAACTTGTTTGGTTTACTGCCAGTTGCACGTACGCTCATTAAAGTTAATCATCCATTAAATCTCTCGCTGTCACTTTTTGTCTTTTTGACGTAGTAAAAGCTAGCAAGAAATTTCAAGGTGGACTTCCGATGCCAGCGGCCGATGCGACTGACGCGCGTGTCTGACGCGTGGTTTTGTCATATGCCATATGTCTATCGCATCGGCCGCACGCGTCAGTCGTTGGCATCGGAAGCGGCGCCATACGTTTTCATAGTAACTATACTTAATTCCAAATAAAAACGACGAGATTTTCCGATTCCTATTTAGCTTTCTGGCCAATTCTGATTACCAAATGTAATTAATTTATTGGATACATATACTATCTGACATATCTTGAACGTTACTAAAGACGTTTTAAGAATAAGTGAGAGGAAGTGTTTCAAATCTCTGTTTCTGTAATGCAAAACAAACTTAAAATTTCGTTGCTATTTTGAATGGAGTACGGGCCGGGAGTAGTGGCGGCCGTCGGCCGCGAGCCGCGCGTGTCAGACGCATCGGCCGCTGGCATCAGAAGTTCACCTTAATGGAGGATTAACATTAATGAACGCTCGTGCAACTGGCAGTTAGTTCATTGCCATAATAAACCAGGAATCAAAGTTAGTGGTGTCTTAGAAGGAAATAGTTTTTATCCGACTGCGCGACGCAAAGGAAGGGTAATGTGTTTACCAGCCTATTATGTAAGTTTGTTCTGGCACTCTAGAGACCAAACGCGTGGGCCGATTTTGATGATTCTTACGTCAATCGATTTGTCTTAATCTTGCAAGTGTTACTAAAGAAATAATTTTTTTGCCGCTGGCAACATTGCCAAGCGGTTGTCAAAATAATCATCGTAGTAATTTTATTAGAAATAATTAGTAAAAATATATTAAAATACGTCTAATTTATATTATATTAGTAATTATCAAGATATAAAACCATTACGTAAACAAAACTCGTACGGTGAAAGTGTTAATACAAAGTTAACAACAACAAGTACCCAAACGTCAACCGCCAACGGACTACGTTTGAATTCTTTGGACGATTTACTGGAAACCAGGGGAGTAATTGTGTTCAAAATTAATTAATTTATCACCTAACAGTAAAACAATTCACCCATACACGTCTCACAGCCGTGAGACACGTCCATCTTCACGTTTGGCGCCGTTACAATCTCACTTTGTTTGACAAACTGTGGAAGCAAAGTAGACGATAAAAACACTGGCCACAGTCATAATTAACACTTTCTAACAACTCCTAACATCTGTACATCCAAACTAGTAAGATTAAAGCCTATTCTAGTGTTTACTCTTATAGTAAACATAATTTCTTCAAACAGTCCCAACCCACGATTTAGCTGCCGTGTGTACACATTCCAGGTGTCATTGGAGTCACTGCTGCCTCAAAATGACGACCCGCAGCAAGGCCAAGACACTGGAATTGGAGTCCAAACTACGGGTAGCTCTCGAGGAGTTGAAATGTTCCAAGCACCTGAGCGATCAGCTGTTGCAGGAACGTGACGACAGCGAGAAGGAAATTAAAAACATCTTGCATAAAAACACTGAGTTGAAGCGTGAGCTGGCGGAGCTACACAACCACTACACGGACGTTCTTGATCAGCGTGATCAGCTCACCAAGCAGATCGAGTCATACAGTCAGTGCCGCGACATCTTCGAGCAGGCGCTGGAGCGTGTGAGTCATCTCGAACGTGAGCTGAGCGAAGTGAATGACTTTGTCGCCCAAAAGGAAAGGGAAGAGAAAGAAGAAAAAGCACGCCTGGAAGCGAACACCACCCAAAGTTTGTACTGCGAGCTGATCGAGTCCGGTTCAAGTGGTCTTAGCCATATCTCAACGCATTCACAACAGACAGGTTTTAATAATAACAAAAAACTTAAGAAATATATCAAAGTAAACAAATTTATTCGAAAATTGAAAAAAGTTGTTAAACCAAATGTAATTTGCTGTAAAAGAAACTTGAAATTAAGAAAACAACGGTCAGATTTAATAGAAAAATTAGATTTACATAAAATTAAATTAGAATCCCAGTTGATTCGGTATGAGACAGACACAAACACCCTACAGGCTGAAATAACAAGCCTAGAACAAGGTATTAATGATATTACCTATAAATATATTCAGGCCCAAAGACAGATGAGTGATCAGATTCAGAACGCTAGTGAGTTGTTGGAGCTGTGTACATATAACGAACAACGATTTGACTCATTAGTTAATAATCATATGACATGTTGTTGTACACATCCAGCAAACACGGAGCGGCCTGAAACTCTGCTACAACCACCTATATGTACAGATCAGTCTGAGGAACCGTGTTTTGTTTCTTTGTCTACTTCCGAAACAAAACCGAAAACATTAATTTACTCTGATGGTATAGGGAAGGGATTAGGAATTTTAATTAATCACAAAATTAATCACAACATTGTGAATTATTGCATGCCAGATCGTTCTTTGGCACATATATTAGAACAAATCCAATCGAGCGACTGTGACAGCAAAACAAACATTATAATTTATGTACAAAATTGTTTGGGTGTTCAGGTGAAGGAGTTAGAAAAGAGTTTTGAATTGTTATCGCAACTAGGTGCTAACAGAATAATATTTTGTGCGATCCCATATTCTTCTCCTCATTGGGGAAGCCAAAATGAATTTATTTATTCCATAAATAATTGTATATTTAAATTGACATGTCGTCATAGTGACGTTTTTTCTTTTTTTGACACTAATAAAATTATTAGTGGAAAAATGTTGACGAAGGATACATTGTACCTTCGAAAATCAATTGCTAGGCTACTAGCAAGACAAATAAGATCAATATATTATGTATCTGAGGAAATACATAGTTCGTCAACGACGGAGCTGATTAATGTGTCCCCGGCTTCGCTAGATGGCGCCACATGTTCTTTAAACTCAACCTCGAACATCATTGAGTCAAGTCGCGAATGCGCAGATATCGTGTCGGTGGCACATTGTTCAGACAGTACTTTGATTAGTGATATTGCTAACAATGTACTCGAATCTCCTGATTTAAACTAAGTAAGGTGACAAAAGAAAAGCCGTATACACTTAAATTAGTTCATCAGAATATTGAAGGCTTTTCTGGCAAAGAATTAGAAATCGAATTGTTTTTAGAGAAATTTCAATTCGATTTGTTTTGTGTTACTGAGCATTGGCTCAAAGAAAGTGAAATGTTATTTGGCTTCGAAAATTATCAAGTAGCCAGTGCTCTCAATCGAAAGTCGACAACTCGCGGAGGATCAGTCATATTTAGTAGAAATAATCTTAAAGTTAAGGAACGTAGAGATATTGTCCGACTTTCCGTTGAAAGTAACATAGAACTATCTTGTGTCGAGTTACAAAACCACATTATCATTTGTGTATACAGGCCACCCTATGATTCGAACTTCCATGTTTTTGAGTCAGTAATGGAGGATGCGTTGAAATTAGTATCGAAAAGTAATAAATCCATCATAGTCTGTGGGGACTTTAACGTTAATTTACTTGAAAAAGACACATACTGCCTTAGAATTACTAGTTTATTCAATTCATTTGACCTACAAAACTTATTTTTGGAACCAACTAGAATAACAGCTACCACCGCCACATGTATAGATAACATATTTTGTAACTGTGAGTTCGTTGATAAAGCGGTAATTAATTGCCTTAAATCTGATCACAGCGGACAAATAGTTTCTTTCCCAGCTTTAAAAACTAACGATAAAATTACGAAAAAGAGTAGGCCCGTCACTGTTGGAAGGATAGAGAGATATAAAGACACGTTAGAGAGTAAATTGCCGTTTCTTACCTTAAACCAGACTGACCCTAATAATTTTTACAACGATTTTTTCAATGTACTTTGTGCAGAGTATGACAAAATTTTCAAAATCCGTAAAACCACATCAACCGAGAAATTCAAATTCAGCGAATGGGCTACGGTTGGAATCAGAAAGAGTAGGGACACTCTTTTTGAATTATACGATAAAAAGACCTATCTCCATAGTGAAAAATTTAAGGACTACGTTAAGACCTATTCAAAAATATTTAGGAAAGTTTGCATCTTAGCGAAATCAATACATATCCGCAATAAAATTAAGAGGTCAGACAACAAGGTTAAGACTGTTTGGAATGTGATTAACCGAGAAACTGGGAATATAAAACCGAGAGAACAAGACATCTCAATTAAGACAGATTACGGTATAGTTAGCTCAGAGGCGGAAGTGGCTGAGGAGTTTGAAACTTTCTTTACCAACATCCCTGTAAAGACTACAGAATCTTTGAACTCCTCACCTGCTCTTGCCGAAGTTTTGCTAAAAAATAATGTAAACGAGTGTACTTCCCCATTCAGTTTTGACCATGTTGACCCTTATACAATAGTCAAGGTCTTTAAAGCATTAAACCAAAAAAATACTGAAGATTTGTGGGGTATGTCAGTCAAACTCTTCAGCTCTGTAATTAAAACGTTAGCACCTTATTTAGCATCTTTGTTTAATTGCTGCATTGATTCAGGAACTTTCCCTGACTTAATGAAACATAGTAAAGTAATACCACTTTTCAAAACGGGCAATAAAAGCGACCCTAGTAACTTTCGACCTGTGTCAGTTCTACCCGTTCTCAGCAAAGTTTTTGAAAAGATTATACTCGGTCAAATGCTCTCCCACTTTAACTTCAAGAGGCTGCTGCATGAGCAACAGTTTGGATTCACCAAGGGTCGCTCAACAACAGACGCCGGAGTTAAGCTGGTTCAGCATATCTTCAGCGCTTGGGAGGAGCACCAAAATGCAATCGGAGTCTTTTGTGACTTATCCAAAGCATTTGACTGTGTTGATCATAAAACAATGTTGATCAAATTAAACCACTACGGTATTCAAGGCAGGGCATTGGATATGTTAGAATCTTACTTAGAAAAGAGAATTCAAAGGGTGTCTATCAATGGAACAAATTCTTCTGGCTCACAAGTAAAAATGGGCGTTCCACAGGGTTCTATATTGGGTCCATTTCTCTTTCTGGTTTATATAAACGATTTACCCTACATGGTACAGAACTTGTCGAACATAGTGTTATTTGCTGATGATACTTCTCTTATTTTCAAAACAAGTAGAAAGGCACAAGATGTTGATGATATAAATGACAATGTAAATGATACTCTTCGACAAGTTCTGAACTGGTTCAGTGTTAATAATCTTGCATTAAATGCAAAGAAAACTAAATGTATTAAATTCACTCTACCAAATGTTATTAATACTGAAAATCAAATAACTTTAGATAATGATATATTACAGTTCACAAATAATACTGTATTTTTAGGGATAAAGATTGACTCGAAGCTGCAATGGGGTCCACATATAGAAACCCTAGCGGGTAGGCTGAGCTCGGCAGCCTATGCAGTTCGAAAAATTAGACAGCTTACCGATATAGCTACTGCGAGACTGGTGTACTTCAGCTACTTCCATAGTATCATGTCTTATGGTATTTTGCTGTGGGGCCGTGCTACAGATGTTGAGTCTGTCTTTATCCTTCAAAAGCGGGCAATTCGAGCCATTTATAATCTGCGTTGTCGAGATTCACTACGAGATCTTTTCAAAGAGATCAATATTCTGACTTTCTACAGTCAATATATTTACGAAAATATTTTATACGTTCGCAAAAATTTGTCTCTCTTTCCCAAAAACAGTGACGTTCATAATTACAATACAAGAAATAAAAATAAATTAGTATTCCCACATTTTCGACTTAGTAAGGTCAACACATCTTTCATGGGGCACTGTATACGTTATTATAATAAGATACCAGAGAATATTCTTAACTTGACGGACAAAAAGTTTAAGTCCCATGTTAAACAAGTCCTCTGTAAAAAAGGTTACTATAAACTCGATGATTATTTGAATGACCAAAATGTCTGGTCTTGACAATGTTACACTATGTAATTTAATATTGAATTTATGTAATTGTACTTTGTATATTTTGTTTTGTTTAAAAGAAGTGTGTTGTAGAGTTTCTGGCCGCATCTTCTCTACAACGGAACACCTTCCGACGCGGTGGTAGATTCAAAAACATGACGTCAAAAAGTTATCTATGTGATATTATTTTGAATAAACAATTTTGAATTTTGAATTTTGAATTTTGAATGACAGTAATCAAAATTCAATATGGCGACAAACTGGTGTAACTTCCTGTTCCTGGATTGACGTTGAGTTTCGGGACATTATCTACAAGGTGTTACAAAAATATAAAAAAATCATTTAAGGGGTTTAGACCATCAAACTGAACAACTTTCAAAATATGACCAATATAGAAATAAGGAAAAAAATATCGGGTGTTCCATACTAAACTAAAAATCTACTTGCGGTTAATGTATGGGACAGCAGATTTTTTTTCGCGATTTCGATGTTGTCTCCACAGTGAAAGTTGTTCAGTTTGATAGTTTGAAGCACCCCTTAAGTAACTCTCTGTATACTATGTTTTTTGGTGTAAAATAAAGTATAATTGATTGATTGATTGAAGTATTACTAGGGAGTTTTGTTACACCCTGTATAACCTGGTGTAACTTCCTGTTCCTGGCTTGACGTTGAGTTTCGGGACATTCTCTATACTAAAGATTTTAAAGTACTTTTTTTTCATATTTGGTTTGTACTTGGCTTCAGCTCACCTGATGGAAAGTGTAGAATAAGCCGAGGATGTAGCGCGCTCACCCAGAAAATGCCAATAGGGTATTTGACAGGTTTTAAAACTGTTCTACGTTAATCACTGATGTCTAAGGAACCTATAGAACATTTATATTTTACGTTCCATTACATATAGTGCAAGAAAAAACGTAAACAAAAATTATTGTTTAAATATCCCGCGAAAACGCTTTTCCTGATAAAATACGTGCGTACAAGCAGGTGACGTCACGATGATGTAAACTTTGCACGACACTCACACTCTACACGCAAATGTTTACAAGCAGTTGACGTCATTCAGCAATCGGCCAATCACAGTCGTTTACGATCACGTGACTAAAGTAGACAAAAACAATATATTCTTTGTCAATTTTCTCTTAAAATATCCAGTATTTTTCTTAACTTACTAAATAGTTGGTTTCCAAAATTCATATTCAATACGGATGCCATCAATAGATCCTTTATTTAACATGCTGTCAAATACCCTATTAAAATAGAAAAGAGTTCCAAACCTTACCGGTTCCCATTACAAAAGAGGATGCGAACCTTTTTGTGCGGATTGTTCTTAGACGGTTTATATAAGGACCCGCCTCGCCTTAGCATTTCCCCTCTGCCAATGTACAAGATCAAAAAATCATACGCATTTACATACAATTACCTTATCACTAAACGCGACAGCCTATAATCCACGAGTTTCCAACTAGACAAATTAACAACTCTTTACCAAACTTCAAAACGCGTGCTTTGTATGAAATAATGTACTAAAAATTGAATAGTGACGTCATTGTTTTTCGTCGTCGTTTTGATACTTTTTATAGTTTATCCAGTTATTAAAAATAGTATTCAAGCAACAGCATTACCGAAAATGTGAGTTTAGAGTTATGTTCAAATGGTTTATTTACTGAGCAGTTAAAACTAAAATATATTTTTTATGTATTGCGTAACAATAATTTCGAACTTATGACGTTTGGGGTTCACACGACACTATTTTTCATGATTTAGAACATTCAAAATTAGAATCTAAACTAATATAATAAAATTCAAAGTTGCGCATCTCGTTCTACCTCACCCCCCGCAAAAAGTGGCAGAAAAGTTTGTTAGTACAATATTGGAGTTGACTACATAAAATATATTTTAGTTTTAACTGCTCAGTAAATAAACCGTTTGAAAATAACGCTAAACTCACATTTTCAGTAATGCTGTTGCTTGAATACTATTTTTAATAACTGGATAAACTATAAAAACTATCAAAACGCCGACGAAAAACAATGATGTCACTATACAATTTTAGTACAATATTTCGTACAAAGCACGCGTTTTGACGTTTGATAAAGAGTTGTTAATTTGAATAGTTGGAAACTCGCGGATTACACGCGTAACTTGTCCTCGTATAAATAGTCTAAGGGATTGTTGCAATATCAACTACGTATGGATGCAGTCTCACACTACTAATAGAATAAAACGCTATCTCCACAATACAAACAGCATAGTATTGTCTATAGGCAGATATAAATTGGACACATTCAGGAATCCTAATGGGACTGCATCTACTCTCGTTCACCCCACGTTACAAGTCCCCCAACATGACCCTTAATCCCCACGTCGTAAGAACGAGAAAGCCTTGTTCCACGAGGCTTAGGATTAGTAACAAGCAATGGTTAAGTTACTGCCGGTACTGTGGCACATAAACTATGCTCTGACATTTGCTATGGCATGGATTTATTGTTGTTAGGTATTGGATATTGACTTGACTTGTTAGGTGGTGTATGCATGAGTTTAAAAGCAACGCTTTTGTAACTAAGTCTTTGAGATCAAACCATTGGTCATACAAAAGAACTACAGGAGTGGGATTTTTGAAACTCATTCTTTGAACTCGGCAGTTAAAAATGACAAAATTACTATGGAGATATGCATCTTTCTACTGCTGATTACGGCTTACGGCTTTTCGGTGAAGGAAAACATCGTGAGGAAACATGCATGCTTAAATTTCGAGGCATGTATTGTACCAACTGTCCATTATAAGTGGCGACGGGCTCACCCCCCGTCACACTGGACAGAGTTTCGGTACTACTGGTGAAACGTGGATGTTCTGAGGTTTCAGAATATCTCTGACTACCCCCTCGGGGAATATAGTCGTGAGCATATGCATGCATACTGCTGATTTGACTTTTAAAAATTTCACTCCTGAAGTGTGATTTGAATGAATGAATGAATGAATGAAATATACTTTATTTAGCATGCATGCATTAGCATATGCTCACGACTATATTCCCCGAGGGGGTAGTCAGAGATATTCTGAAAACGTAGAACATCCACGTTTCACCGTAGTATCGAATTTCTGTCCAGTGTGACGGGGAGTGAGCCCGTCGCCACATTAAATGGACAGTGGGTACAATACATGCCTCGAAATTGAAGCATGCAGGTTTCCATACTGTAATTACACCAAACAAAATACAATGCACAATAGGAAACAAAAACTGATTATGGTACAAATAAGGCTGTCTTATCGCTAAAAAGCGATATGATTTTTGAAAGTCAAATCAGCAGTAGAAAGATGCATATCTCCATTGTAATATTGACATTTTCAACTGCTGAGTTCAAAGTACGAGTTTCAAAAATCGCACTCCAGGTGGTAATTAAAATGAGTCGACAGATTTTTAGGGGTGGTGATGACTATCAAACTGAACAACATTTTCTATTGGGGCAAACAAGATATCCCAAAAAAGCTATTATAAACTGCAATGACAACTCGACTCAAATGTGTAAATACCAGATTTTTTTTGCAATTTCAGTCATTCACATAGTAAAAGTCGACTCATTTCAATTATTCCCATTAGAGCAAAGTCTCGTGCGACAGCGCAACACTACCTATGAGACCAAAAACCCCTCCAAGATAATTTTGCCCCTCAGCATTTTTAGCTTTGTTTTGCACATTAGACATTTGTTTTTGAAAAAATAAATTACATTACAAGTACAATGAAACGCACAATGTGTACCCTTCTTTACAAATAAGTACGTTCAATTCAAATTATTATAAAACGTCAACATACATTTCAATCATTAAAGGCCAGAATACACATGCAACGAATAATTTTAGCCTCTACGCGCTTACACACCTGGGGGCCTAGACAAAGTAAGACACGCTTCTTATTCTAAAGACCGCAGCGTTAGCGACGATAGAAAATTGACAGAATGCACAAATTAGGGTAAAAAAGCTAAATCTGATCGATGGTTAGTGTTCAGTTCACTCAATCATTCACTCTTGTTTCTTTTTTATATGCTAAATCGAGTTCGATTTTCGTAAAATTTCAAATTGCTGTCAATTTCCCGCCGCCCGCTATTTTCTAGCGTTACCTGCAAGGTCTGGTCGATCGAGTAGAGTTTCTGGCCGCATCTTCTCTACAACGGAACACCTTCCGACGCGGTGGTAGATTCAAAAACATGACGTCAAAAAGTTATCTATGTGATATTATTTTGAATAAACAATTTTGACTTTAAAAAAAAAAAAGATCAACAAGAAGCGTTCAAAACGAAAAGCTCACTGTCGAAAACAACTGTCAAAAACTGCAAGTTTTCTAGGCCTTTTCTATTTGATTGCGTTCTTTTCTACAGACCCATACATTTTTTATGTTTTCTACTGCCAATCGAGAGATACTTTGTCTTGGCCCCCTGTACAGTACGACCAAGAAATTAATGCCAATCGTCAATCTTCATTCGAGCAGACAGGGACTAACATTGCTCGACGGTGCTCGGAACCGTTAGATAATATAATCAACCTTATGGCTACGCTGTTAAAGAAGGAAACTGACTACCGTGCAGTCAATTGATCGAATTTAGATCGCATCGGTCATACGTCAGGCACGAAATCAATCAACAAATAGAAGCAGGAGCCCGATTGCGCTAATTTAAAACATCAAAGTTCTATTCTTATCCAATTTCAGTTCTAATCACATTGCAATCCAATTACTATTCAACTGAGCTAAATTCCGCATCGCGCTTAGCTCTATGTAAACTATATGTCTTGCCCTATGGGCTATCATCGCTCTAGAAAGGATAGGTACGTGTCGAGATAACGCGAATGAGCGATGATAGTCCATACGGAAAAGAGCTAGCGACTCAATCACGAGGCGGCGGTTCGATTCCTGGACTGTACCACTAAGTTCTACGGAATTTATGTACGGTTGTATTTATCATTATCACTAGCTCGGCGGTGAAAGAAAACATTGTGAGGAAACCTGCATACCCGAGAATAATTCGAAAATATTTCGAATTTAAGTGTAAAATATGGGTGAGCTTGGGGCGAACACAATAGACCAGCAATGGTCGTAGTGTTACATAACGACCATTGCTTGCAATAGCCCAGCCAACAATAATAATAACGCGAGTCGAATTTACATGAATATAATTTTAATACTGGACTCTAAAGTAACATAAAATTGTAAAAGATCTATTTTAACATCGCACGTGTACTTTGGCCTTTAGTTAAAATAAAAACATCTTTAGTATAACTTCTCTAAATAAATCATTACTAATATTTTCCTAGTAATTCATTTGCTACAAAATTATGATATTTGGCACTCATCCTACTAAATTGAACGAATGTGCCGATTCTTGGCAAGCTTTTAGTTCTTTTTACATTTCCTCTAGTTTTTATTTGTGAATGGAAAATTATTGGTTGGAAAAAGGTTGGAAATAACATTATTAAATACGACCCGAACTATGAAAATATTTTCAATAAACAGGGTGTAAACAAGTGAACGCAAAATCTGAAAACCATTTCTCCAGAGTCCAAGTCGCCATCCGATATATCGTAGCATACAAGGTGTTCAAATATTTCTGAGAAGTACTAATTTTCAATAAATTCTTTACAGAAAATGTTACCAATTATATCTAAACGTAATTTGGTCATAAATATCTAAACAGTTAATTAAAAAAATTTTTTTGCAATGTTATTTGCAATTTTAAATGTATTACAACGGAGTAAGGTCTTTTTTCCTAAACTGCTCAGATGTTTATCATGGCCTTGATTGCGTAGATATATTTGAAGTTCTAAGCGTTTCGATAGTTTTGATTGGTGTAAAGAAATTATTGAAAATAAGAACTGCTTAGAAATATTTGACCAATTTGTTTGCTATGATATATCTGATGGCGACTGTTTCTAAGCTACGTAATAAAACAACATCATTAGAAACTTAAAAAAATTAGAAAAAAAAAATCGTTTGTGTATTTCATTGTTTATCTATTTTATCTATTCTGTACAAACTGTTATCAAGTTTTGCATCAATTATTTAACACCGTGTATTTTTATTACTAGTTTATTCATTATTGTCAAGAAATAATATATTTAATCACTGAAATATATTTTTTTTAATTTAACCGAATTATACCAAGTGACTACTGAAATATAGGTTCCTTCTTAATATGCTGACACTTTTTTAAGGGTATGATCAGACCATCAAACTGAACAACTTTCTATATGGAACCAACATCGAAATCGCAAAAACAAATCTGCTATTCCATACAAAACTACTCATGTCTAATGTATCGGGCCGCAGATTTTTTTTTTCGCGATTTCGATGTCGAATTTGTTCAGTTTTATGGTCTGATCATCTCTTTAAAAAAGTGTCAGCATATTAAGATGGATCCTGTATAATAGTGCGTCCAAGATAGCTTCGTGATTTTGACAGTTCGTTTAAGAACGATTATTTTACTTTCTGAAAATGTTTTAAAAGTAGTAAAAAATGCGTAAAAACTTTAATTTTATATAAATGTTAATTAATCTTGCATACTTTTAGTGTATTATAAAGTTTTTACGGCTCAAACAGTTTCAAAAAGTAAAATGAAATTTCTAAAACCGCCTGTCAAAATCACGAAGCTATCTTGGACACACTATAATCAAAATCTGTTTATAAATAATTAAATAGTAAAAACTGTTTCAACATTTTAAAACCAGAGTCGAGTAAATTATTAAATACTAGCAGCCCGTCCCGGCTTCGCACGGGGTAGACAAATAAATTTTAAGACTCATTTTTCTACACCTTCAGTTACATTGTTCAAATTTTACCAAGGATCCCTAATTTTTTTCAAAATGAAATGAGCCTATGTCAAATTGGAGAATGTAGCATTCTATTGGTGAAAGAATTTTTTAAATCGGCCCAGTACTTTTTGAGCCTATTCATTACAAACATACAAACATACAAAAATAGGTACAAATCTTTCCTCTTTATAATATTAGTGTAGATAATGTATATTTCGGTAGTCACTATAGTTCGGTGGGCAAGCATTTCACTCAAAATTTCTTTCACTATAGCAGAGCAGCTCTATCGAAAGTACTGGAAATTCCATAGTTTAAAAAAAATATTCCTGTCCTTCAACATAACAGTCGTATATAAAAATGAACCTTATGTCTTCATCGCTTACGGCGTAATTTGAATTGCTATGATTATCTCTGATAGAGTCGAAAAACGTCGTAAGCGAAAACGCATTACATCCAAGCCGTTTATTTTCACAGACAAAAAAGTACACGTAGACTATCAAACTGAAATGCTTAAAAACGTAACCAACAACAACAATAAATTATTTTAAAATTAAAACTTGCACACAAAAATCCACAACACTAAAGTTTAAGGTACCGTTATCTATTCGGTTCCACATCGGCGGTCACGACAAAAGTCTTGTGTTTTCTGCAAGGTGAATCAACACCGTAGAAACAAACGCTCCTCTGAGGATGCACTTTAGGTCTAAAATCGACTGACGACCCCAAATTCCTTGGCAATGTCTTTGCTTTATAAAAATCACTTTTCAAACAATAATCGTAGATTACTTTAGGTCCTTCGTGAAAATACTGGCTGTAATAACTGCCGTAGTCATTGAAATTCATGCTTTTTGAGAAGTTGTCGTGGTAGCAGGAACCTTCGGGGCAGGTTCTTGGTTCGCAGGGGTCCCAGGAGTCTGGGGGTGTTGGGGCCCAGGGCGGGGGCCCCAATGGTCAGCCTCAGCCAATCGGTTTTGAGACAATAATGACGTCGGGAGCAGATCGCGTCGTTTCTGTGCTCATCGGTCGACGGTCGGAGATTTTCTTTTCTGTAACAAGTCGTGAAAATTTTCGTTAAAGAGATTAAGGCGATACCGCCCGATTTTACCGTAAAATTTTGTAACTTTGTACCTTTTTATACATTAACTAAGACACTTTTTAGGTTGAAAAATCTTCCGGGCATGAGATTTGGTTTTTTTCGAAATCTATTTTAATAAATAAAACTGAAGAAAAAGGACCCCTATTTAGTTGTATCCATTATACTCTTACATTGTTGATCGGAAAAAAATGAAAATTTACAATATACTTCACAATATAACATGAACAATGATTTGGTTTTCTTATTTTCTTCAGAAAATTCGTCTCATTTTTAGTCTCAAAACGGCTAAACTCTGACCGGAGCCACGCGCACGTTCACATCTATTAGTATAGAGAGTCTTAGTAAAGTTTTAGGTCGTACTCTTAGTTCTCGGGCGGATACGCCTTAAGTTCAAAACTCAATGCCACAAGGCGCTTATTGGCAAAGTGAAGCTTTGGTCTGTCAGATTCTATCAGAATTAACAGCGCTAGACGCTACAGCATCAGCCAGAGTGTAACAAGTCTAACGAGTCTAGTGATTCAATGGTACAGGAAAGGCCCTATACAGTGAATGATTCTTAGCTAATGTTTGTATAGTACTCTTTCTTTTTTCACTTATATATCAAATACTATTTTTAATTGAATAAACTTGTTATGAGTATCTGTTTGTCGGTAATGGATCACCAAAATAAATCAATGCAACCTTCAATGGATCCTTCTTAAAATGCTGACACTTTTTTAAGGGGATGATCAGACCATCAACAACTTTCTCTATGGCATACACATACATACATATCCTCACGACTATATTCCCCGAGGGGGTAGTCAGAGATATTCTGAAACCTCAGAACATCCACGTTTCACCAGTAGTACCGAAACTCTGTCTAGTGTCTGTTTCTCTATGGCACCAACATCAAATCGTGAAAAAAAAATCAGCTGTTCCATACAAAACTGCAAATCTACTCTAGTCAACGTATGGGACAGCAGATTTTTTTTTCGCTGTTTCCATGTTGGTGTCATAGAGAAAGTTGATCAGTGTGATGGTCTGATCATCCTCTTAAAAACTGTCAGCATATTAAGTTGGACCCTGTATCCAGGGTGTAACAAAACACCCTAGTAATACTTAAAGGGGTGGTTTAGACCATCAAACTAAACAACTTTTACTATGGAGCCAACATAGAGAAATAAAAACCTGCTGAAATACATTTTAATCGAGTCGGTGCTGCAGTTTTGTATGGGACAGTAGATTTTTTTTACATTTCTCGATAGTGAAAGTTGTTCAGTTTGATGGTCTGAAGCACCCCCCTTAAGTATTACTACGGTGTTTTGTTACACCCTGTACCTATGTAGATGGGTGATCGTTATAGTTGTATTTTATCTCGAGTGTCATCGCAGAAGGCACGTCAATCAGTTGTTCCCGAATAATGTCGCTAGAAGTTGTACCGATTCGATTGCATAGTGATATGCCACTTTGTGCATTTTTCCCCTGTTGGCTATGACATTCCAGGCTGAATCACCTCTGATTGACTGAAAAGAAAGATGATTTCGCGGATGACACGTTAATCCGTTGTTCCCGACTACTGTCTCTGGAGGTAGTAGTCGATACATAAAAACTACGTCAGAGGCCGTAAGGCGGCTTGAAAAAAACTCTGACACCAGGGTTTGCAGCCTTCACAATAAGAAGAGGAAGAAGATCTGTTCAAGGCTTACGTGGTTTAGATTCCTGATGCGGCGGCACTTGCTTTAACAGTTCTATGGTGATATGCGAAGTGTTGGTAGCGGGAGCTGGTGAGGGTCTGGCGATGGTCGCTCCGGAGTAGCCGAAGGTCGAGAACCCTCTGCTGTTTGACCCTGAACCTGGTAGTGAATAGAGTATTTTAATTTTGAGTGATTCTAGATGATATTATGAACTTTTTCTACTCCTTTTTGATTAAATTATTTGCGGGTTCCAAGACAGAATAGGGTCATCCTCCGGGATTGCTGGACTTCATTGTTTAGTGTTGTCTTGTCAGTGGTCGCTCGCCACTGTTGATCTGGGTTTACAGGGCTGCAATCTGATTGGACTACGTACGAAACATAACTTTTGACACATTTGAGATTGCGCTAATCGCGGTACCGACCCTCTAGCATGATTTCTCGGCCTTTTCCCATACTACAAGTCGCGGCAAGCGCGGCTTTCGCTCTCCGAAAAGCGAGGAAACAGGTTATTTTCTATGCAGCGAAGGCGCGTCGACGCGCGTGTAGAGAAATCATGCTAGACGTGCTGCTCTTGACAACCGTTAAAGCCGTTTTGACAGATTGCTCAGACGTTAAGGGCTGTCAGTTATATAGAGTTTAGCGCTTTGCGGAATTCAGCACAGTTGTGAGTAACTGGATTGCAATGTGATTAGAACTGAAATTGGATAAGAATATAACCTCCAGGAGTTACAGTGGTTTTTTCGATTCTATGGCATGTCATAGAGTTTTACTTGCCATCGTGGTGAAGAGATTTGACAATCAGCGTTAGACGCTTGCTGATTGACCAGGGTATTCCAAATGTGTCGGGGGTTAAGTACGTCACTCAGGGAGCTGGGGTAGTTTGAATTAATTCCGTATTTTGTTTTTAGTACACAGAAGGACAGTCTGTTACGATCACACGGTGAGTCGGCGAGATACTCATAGGCACACTAAAAAATATCCTGCGAATCTGATTGCTTTGTAAATCAGGCAGTCGCTGTAGTCTAAATCGTCTATGAGAAAATTGAGAAATAATATCATCACGGCCTGGCGGTATCTCTGTCTTTGACGAACCGTACACATTCAAGAAGACTTTGACGCTCATCAACACAAATTCCTGTTAAAAAAATGTACCACCTTCTTTAATTGGTGTACTTCGGAAGTCAACAAGCTCACTGAAGTTTAAAAGTTCAATTTTCTAATTAAATTCTTCAATTATCGAAGTGCCAATAGCATTCAAAAGAAGCGCTAATGAAGGGCATAAGTCCTCCAAATTAACTTGTCAATTAATTTGTTTGAAATCCAATTAGCAGTGTTCAAAAGGATCTTGGTACAAATCGATGTCATTTAGAGGAAAACAAAAATTGAAGTGAGGTTAAAATTGGTGGGGGCAGGAATTCAGGGAGTGTCCGTACTGTTATGTAGTACTATATTATCATTCTTATTCTTATATGTACACACGGCGACACATCAAGCTACGCAAAACCAACATAACCTGGCCGCGCGTGCGGTGAATAACGTATAACGTCGCGCGGCCAGCCTATTTTGGTTTTGTCGCCGTGTGTACAACTTCATCTAACAGCATGATCCGGGAACACTACCTTAATCAATTGGGCAGTCCACCAGGCTGGAAGGCGAACCACATTATGCTTGATAAAAAACATTAATGCCGATGATGATTGGTGATGACGATCATGATGATGATGATAGTGACAAAACCGGTGCAGGATTTAAATAATTGTTTGAACAATATTTACCATCAGAACTTGGAGCGGCTTCTTGGAAGAGACTTTCCCTCGTCTGGCACCCTGACTCCTTTGTGTCTGGAACTCCCACCGACACATCTCTTATCTCCTTCCTCTCCTTCCTTTCTTCACTCTCTCTTTTGCTCCTTATTGACTCCTCTTTCTTACTCAAGTCGCTTCTTCTTGTTCTCCCATTTCTTTCGATCTTGATATCTTGGGCTTCGATAGGGATGCTATCGACTTCTCTTCTCCATGGTTCTTCTTCATCAATGTGGGTTTCTTGGATGAAGTCAGAGTCTATGCTGGATGGCTGTGGATTTGAAAGAGAGAATATACATATTATTATATTTATGTATTTCCTATCAATATTAGCGTTAGTTTCAAGTTACTATAATGACATGTAAGATTAATAAAAGTTCTAGTAGACTATAACACATTATCAGGCCTATCTCACTCCACAACTCAGGTACGCTTGACGGCCGATTCCCACCGAGCTGGAAAAGCTGGAAATAGGTATTAGGTATTGATGGCAATAGGTTAGGTATACCGTGTTAACTTCTTGGTTAAATCACATTAGACTTGCCGCCATTTGTGAGTAGTCAATGCGAGACTTGAAAACCCTAGCGATGTCACGCTGCCAGCACGTGAAAGAACGAAAGATGGAGACTATGTAAAGGAAGCTTTTCTATTTCTAATGACTCGGCTCATTTTTGTCTGTGACGTTTGGTAGGTTATTTGCGAATTGTACGATAGGATTGGGTACGAATAACTTTGCATCTTATTGCCGTGCAGAGACAATCGTTATTTATTTAAATCTCTTTTCGTAGTGATTCTTCTGTAAGGGTAGTACTAGTATTTATTCTGAGGCCATGCTGCAATAAACCCAGCAGGTGTTTTCTGCGCAGGGCGTATTAAGTCAGTTCGAAAACATAAAAAACCTACCTTCCTTTGTGGGAAATTCCTCTGCTGTTTAAACATCTCATTGGTGTGGTTTTCTCTCTCAAGACTTGCCCGAGGAATGGAGTCTCTTTGTAGCTTCTTTGGGTCCAGAGTAAACCTACTATCTGTTAGGTTGTCCAAGCGGTCTTCACAGGATTTCTGGATGTGCTCCTGGTGAAATTAAAACTTTATTTCAAGCAGATAAGCTTTGCTAATGTTTGTCACTGTCTATGGTTGTCTGGAAGAAATCGCTTTTAGTGATAAGACCGCCATTTGTACCCTTACGTTCTATTATTGTTGCTGCATGTTTTTGGTGTAATAAATCGATATATATAAAAATTAATCCCTATTTCCCTTGGTCACGGCATCACGCCTGAACGGCTGGACCGATTTCGCTAATTCTTTTTTTGTTCTGTTCGTTATTATCAGGAAAAGGTTCTTATGAAGGAAAAAATTAAGGAAATTGCGCGGAAAATTAGAAAATTTAAAATTACTTAACCACCTTAATAAAATCAAAAATCTGCTCATTTATGGCGTCTAAGGCGGAACAAAGTTCGCCGGGTCAGCTAGTAAAGAATATTTATGTTATGTTATGTTAAGGCAAAATGCAGTGTCAATTCAATTTATTGTATTTGTACACGCTCAAATGACCGTATCATTGTTCACACGTAACAGCGTTCAATTTTACCATTGAACATTATTGAAAGAAAGTAGATTGGTCGACTACTTCGCATTAGGACTACTAGGTCAACTAATCAACTTTAAAAATCGGTCCTAGAAAGATAACTAAATTTAAAAAAAATCCGATGCCAGCGGCCGATGCGTCTGACGCGTGGTTCTGTCATATGCCATATGTTTACCGCATCGGAAGCGCGCGTCTGACGCACGCGTCAGTCTCTGGCATCGAAAGCGGCGCCATACGTTTTAATAGTAACTATACTTCATTCCAAATAAGGACGACGAGATTTTCCGATTCCTATTTCGCTTTCTGGCCAATTTTGATTATCAAATGTAATTAATTTATTGAATACATATACTATCCGACATATCTTGGACGTTACTAAAGCTGTTCTAAGAATAAGTGAGAGGAAGTGTTTCAAATCTCTGTTTCTGTAATTCAAAATAGCCTTAAAATTTCGTTGCTCATTTGAATGGAGTATAGTATCGCATCGGCAGTCGGCTGCGAGCCGCGCGCTTTAGTTGCATTGGCTGCTGGCATCGGAAGTCCACCTTTACCTATCCATTTAGTTAAAATTTTGTATGTACAGGGTGTCTCAAAAGAAATTTTATATTTAGTGGATCGATTAAAAAAAAGGAAGCCGTATATAGAAAAAATGTTTATTAATTATTGAAATACACTTTTTGGGGATTTATTTCTTAAAAATGATATCGTCTAAATGTAGACCCTCGCGTTCTCGGCACTCATTTAATCGAACAGTAAAAATACTTATGACGGCTCGGCAGGTGGATTCAGGGATGGCTGCCATTTCGTGACGGATATTTTCTTTCAAATGGGCCAGTGAAGTCGGTTTATCGGGTTTCTGATGTTTGCGTTTTGGATTCGTTGCACTCCAGTAGCGGCAGTTCTGCTTATTTACGTGGCCATTAAGATGAAAATGAGCTTCATCCGAAAACAAAATGTTGGTAAACGTTGAAAATCGCTCAATCACCTGATTTACGAAATGAAGCCTCTGACTGGCATCTTGGGGCTTTAATTCTTGCACCAATTGAATTTTGTAGGGGTGCAGCTTTAGGTCTTTGTGCATGATGCGATGTAATGATGATCTATGCACATTTAAAGCACTTGCGCGCTTCCGAATTGAAAGGTTCGGGTCGTCACGAACAGACTGATTAACATTCTCCACGTTTTCTACCGTTCTTGATGACCTAGGTCGCCCGGATTTTGATTTATCTAGCGTTGTACCGGTCTCTTCAAACTTTTTAACCCAATGTCGAATGAGAGGAATGCTTGGCGCATCATTTAAGTGGCGAAAACCTCGAATACTGCAGAATTTTCTACGCGCTACAGTCGCCGAATCACCGTTTTTGTAAAACTCTCGCACGCACAACGCGCGGTCTGCTCCCGAGAAACGCTCCATAGCGACTGAATTCCCAAGAGCCAGGCTACCGATTGACATAACCCCCGCGCCCCTCGGATACGTTGCGCTCACGCAGTAAGCTAAATAAATATAAAATTTCTTTTGAGACACCCTGTATTTTTTTTATTTCGCCACTGATAATAAAATTGTCACTTTCCAATTTTCGAAATATTAGTTTCAATCTGATATCAAGTTTATAGGTAGGTACAAACCATTCTAACTGATTTAAAAAAAAGCTCTCTTGTCAACTGACTTTTGACTTTTTGAGTGAGAAATAAAGAAGGCACTCCCGTTTGATTTGGATTGATCATCGCGTAAAACTCCTCTGAACATTGGAATGTGTGTACCACCCTCGCATTTCAAGATTTAGGTATTAAGGTTAGGTTTAAGTGCAAAGAAAAATATAAGTTAAGACCACGGATGTAAGGACTAGTTCCCATTGCCTTTCTGAAAGGAAAAACTATTTTAAAAAATTTAACAGAAATATACACCTACGTGTATATACACGTAGGTGTATATTTCTGGAAAGGTTTTATTTTGAAACCGACTAAAATACCAAGTAGGTACATACCTTAATAATCTTGTGGTCCTGATACAACTTTCTTATACACTTGAACAGGAATACG
Organism: Agonopterix alstromeriana; assembly: GCA_963924505.1. NCBI lineage: Eukaryota > Metazoa > Arthropoda > Insecta > Lepidoptera > Depressariidae > Agonopterix > Agonopterix alstromeriana. Next base: position 10,489,250 of record OZ004683.1, read on the forward strand.
AAGCTCATTCCTGACAGGATCAGGGAGAAAATAACGAGGATCACCAAAATGTGGGGCTTGTTGATCACAGACTCTGTTTTAACCTGTAAATTATTCAAAATTTGTTAAATTAATAAATAAAAAGTCGTTAATCAAAACACCGTAAGGAAACCAACATCATATTTTTTTTATATCCGGCATAGGCCCACCACACATTTCCACCACTGCAACTCCTGTGAACCAGGATCAATAGCGGCGACCATTCCTAACACTAGACAATGAAGTCCAGCGAGCCCGGGGGATGACTCTAATCTGTCTTGGAACCCGCAATAAATTAATCAAAGAAGATAGGAGTAGGAAAAAGAAATATCCGCCTTCCCTCCATTGCAAACGGGAGACAGCAATAAGAAAAAAGCAAGGCTATTAGAGAGCCAATTCCAGAGATCATTTAAGGCAGAGTTGAAGACCACAAAAGCAACAAAAATTAAAATTAAAAATTACCAAATAACGGAAATAAAAGAGGAACCTAACATTGTACTGAAACTATGACTTATTTTGCTTCCAGTAATAAGTACGGCAAAAACATCTGAACGCACGGAAGTTATCCCTAGTTGCAACAAGATCCATGTTGCATCATAAATGTTTCAATAAAATTTCTCTGAATGCATGTGGATGGCACATCGCTCGCAGAACAGATTGCCAATAAACCTGGAGAAATTCGCGAGTGGCGATTGCGTACCGGAAGACGTAGAGTGGATATGCAGTGATCAGCTCACAACTGACTGGTGAGCCGAACTACCCGGTGAAGGTGGCGAGAACGAGATGTGGGCAGCGCAGTACCGGTCGTTGTGGTGATCATTGGTTCTCAGCCGATAGACTTCCACTCTTGGATGGGTAACCAACATCCAAGAGTGGAAGTCTATCGGCTGAGATGATGAAAAGGTAAAGAAAAGAAAGGCTAAAACAATGGTGGATGGATTATGTAACAATGAAGACTAAGAAACGAGTGTGCACGGAACTGACAGCTAATGGAGGTAAATGGAAAATGGCATATTGCGACCACAAACTAATAATGGACAGATGGATGACGATGATTATGGAGTTTGCTGGAAGACATTTCTTCAGAGATAAGCTCGTTGTCTATTTTGATATATTCATCTATATTTTCTTGTGTACAATAAATTGTTAAAATAAATAAAATGAGATTATTTGACATACCTCACAGAGTTCCTGATCCTCATCAGCTTTAAGTCTGCAATGAGCGGTCTTATCACATTTCAGAACCACAGGTATGCATGTATTGTCTTCACAATCGAATTCTTCATCTTTGCATTCCTCTGGAAGAAGATAAAGCATTATAGTGGAGTATTTCCGAACAGATTAAAACTACTCCGATTTGGATAATTTTTATACAATGTAATATTAAAAAAATATGGTAAGAGCACAGTTGAAGATCTGACCGTTGATTTGCGTCATAATATCTGCTCAGATATTGCTTGCCACTTTTCGGAAAGATATTTTAAATTGTACGAAGGTTATTTTATACCTCTTTCAATTATCTTTTTCTTAAAAAAGCGTTATTTTTTCATTCAGTAATTTGAGATTCGCGCGAAAACAGCCGATCACGTGACACTTGACAGTGTGACGTCATATTTCAATTAACAAAGTAAAGCTAACTACGACGCTTAAACTCACATGACGTTCTATTGTTTGACTTTACACGATGCTCAATCATGGCCGCCCGTGTTAAAGTTTTTGAAATCCACAGATAAAAAAACTCTAATTTATTTTTGAAAAACAAAATATTTACAAGTTACTTTAATGCATAAAGCATATTGTATAATACATATTGTGAACCTATAAGCCACTAAATCTAATATATTTAATATTCCATCGTTACAATTGTCAAATAGCCAATTTGTTATGATTTCGGGCTAGATTAACTTCTGCAAGTCGTTGTTGATTTTAATGTTTTTGGAAAGCTTACGATAATGTTCTTTCTAGTGATATACTTTTTTTCAGAAAGTTTTTATTTTTTGGGATACTTTTTTTTACATAACGTACACTCAGTTGTAGAAACGCTCATTAAATTTAATCCTACATTTAATATCTTGCTGTCACTTTTTGTCTTGTTGACGGAGTAAAAGCTGGCAAGAGGTTTAATGGAGGATTAACTCTGATGAGCGTTTCTGCAACTGGGTGTAAGAGCGTCAATTTTTAAACTATGAAGGTTAAGTTAAGGCAAAAATCATGAAATCGGAGTAGTTTTGACCGGTTCCGAAACAATAGACTTTTTAAATCTACCGGTACTCGACTATTATTTTATTCTTGAGAGCAGAATATAATAGGATACATTTATTTGTCAGTAACCTGCATGCTTCAATTTCGAGGCATGTATTGTACCCACTGTCCATTACAAGTGGCGACGGGCTCACTCCTCGTCACAAAGTTTCGGTACTAGTGAAACGTGGATGTCCTGAGGTTTCCGAATATCTCTGACTAACCCCTCGGGGAATATAATCGTGAGCATATGATACATTTATTTATCAGTACGACCGTTTATGACAGGCTGCGTTCTACCAAAGTGCATAAAACATTACAGAGAGGAAGCTCTTAGCAGTTTTCTTCTATTAATTGGCTATTACTATTACTGCGCAAGGCACCTAATCTTCTTAACTATTTTAAAACTGTAACAGAAGTGTGTCTGTACATTGAAGATACTTACATGAAAAAGATTACGATATGGTTCCCGGACTCCAAATCAAACTTTTTTAGAATTTTTGTCTGTATGTTTGTCTGTTTGTTTGTTTTTTGTTTGTTTGTATGTTTGTAACAGTGTCACGCAAAAACTATTGAACCGATTATGATGAAACTTTACACTCAGTACACTCAGTTGTAGAAACGCTCATTAAATTTAATCCTACATTTAATATCTTGCTGTCACTTTTTGTCTTGTTGACGGAGTAAAAGCTGGCAAGAGGTTTAATGGAGGATTAACTCTGATGAGCGTTTCTGCAACTGGGTGTAAGAGCGTCAATTTTTAAACTATGAAGGTTAAGTTAAGGCAAAAATCATGAAATCGGAGTAGTTTTGACCGGTTCCGAAACAATAGACTTTTTAAATCTACCGGTACTCGACTATTATTTTATTCTTGAGAGCAGAATATAATAGGATACATTTATTTGTCAGTAACCTGCATGCTTCAATTTCGAGGCATGTATTGTACCCACTGTCCATTACAAGTGGCGACGGGCTCACTCCTCGTCACAAAGTTTCGGTACTAGTGAAACGTGGATGTCCTGAGGTTTCCGAATATCTCTGACTAACCCCTCGGGGAATATAATCGTGAGCATATGATACATTTATTTATCAGTACGACCGTTTATGACAGGCTGCGTTCTACCAAAGTGCATAAAACATTACAGAGAGGAAGCTCTTAGCAGTTTTCTTCTATTAATTGGCTATTACTATTACTGCGCAAGGCACCTAATCTTCTTAACTATTTTAAAACTGTAACAGAAGTGTGTCTGTACATTGAAGATACTTACATGAAAAAGATTACGATATGGTTCCCGGACTCCAAATCAAACTTTTTTAGAATTTTTGTCTGTATGTTTGTCTGTTTGTTTGTTTTTTGTTTGTTTGTATGTTTGTAACAGTGTCACGCAAAAACTATTGAACCGATTATGATGAAACTTTTTTTGTTTGATAGCTTAATGATCTGACTTAAAATCTGATATATTATTTTCCAGAAGTCTCTATATTTTTAGAACTCGCGGGTATTAAATAATAACATACCATCATTCCTGGGCTCTATGGTTCTAAACGAGGTGTACATGGCTTTGAAATGTGAACCATCTGCTAGCTTAGATTTGTACATTCTGATGTACATAATATTTCCTTTCTCTACTCCATTTGGTCCTTCACCATTTTTGGTAGTTACTGAATTCGCTACCGTCCCACAGTAGTGCGCCAATCTGCATTTGAAAGATTTAAAAAAAAAGGTAAATAAACCGGCCATGTGCGAGTCTTACTCGCGCACGGAGGGTTATACAGGGTCCTTCTTAATATGCAGACACTTTTTTAAGGGGATGATCAGACCGTCAAACTGAACAACTTTGGAACCAACATCGAAATCGCAACAAAACAATCGGCTCTTCCATACAAAATTGCAAACCTACTCGAGCCAAATGTATGGGACAGCTGTTTTTTTCGTGATTTCTATGTTGGTCCCATAGAGAAAGTTGTTCAGTTTGATGGTCTGATCATCCTCTTAAAAAACTGTCAGCATGTTAAGTTGGACCTTATATGTATTACCGATTTCAGGATAAAGCAATAACAAATACTTTGAAGAAAAAAAACCACGTTTCTTGTATTAAAAAAAAGGGGGGGGGGCTTAATTTTGTATTTTTTGTTAGCAAAGGATTAGAGGATTAACGGTCAGTTGCACGTACGTTCATTAGGGTTGATCCTCCATTAAATCTCTTGCTAGCTTTTACTACGTCAACAAGACAAACAGTGACAGCAAGAGATTTAATGGAAGATTAACTTTAATGAACGTACGTGCAACTGGTAGTAAGTGACGTTAATTAGACCCTGATGTATTATTCTGAGGTCCCACTGCAAGTTATTCTTATTTTGTCGTGTAGCTGATACGATTAGCTGCAATTTTGTATAGAATTGATTGCCTAAACAAATGAGGATATAGAAAATCAACAGGCGCAGCATATTTGCAATCGGCTATGTGAATAAGTTGCGACAGTCTTCGTAGTGGCAACCCTATTTATTTGGATCCTCAAAGTACGACATTTCCACAACTATGATGTATAAACAAATACTGAAGAAAACTTGCACTGGGATCTTAGTCTATATAAAAGTGATCGAAAGGGGGTAAGCGCGATGCCAATGGCTGGCCTACCATTATTAAACGTACTTGGCATCGTATTCCAGTATAGAGCCATACACTTGAACGAGATTTTCTTCGCACTCGTTTGGTTTAGTCAATAAGTATGACGTGAAATTCAGGTATATCTGAAAAGAGTAAAAAGATATTAATTAGGTGTGATCCCGGGCGTTATACCGACTGCTCTCAAACGGTGAAGAAATACATCGTGAGGAAACCTGCATACGCTGAAGAAGGAATTCCGATACGTATGTGAAGTCTACCAACCCCTTTGACTAATTATTATAAGGACTAGCCTTGCGGTAGCATTTCCCCTCTGCCACGGTATAAGCACAATTGATCTTGTGCTTTACATTCAATTTTACACCTTATCACTAAACGAGACAGCCTATAATTGCGAAATAATAACTTCGAACTTAGAACGTTTGGGGTTCACACGAGACCACTTTTCATGATTTTTAACATTCAAAATTAGAATCTAAAGTTATGGGGAATAAAATCCAAAGTTGCGGATTTCATGTTACCTCGCCCCCCGCAAAAGGTGGCAGAAATGTTTGTTAGTAGAATTACACGCGTAACCAGTCCACATATAAATAGTCAAAGACCAACCCGCATTGGGCACGCGTGGTGGACTAAACGCCCATACACCCTCTCTGAGGAAAGGCCTGTAAGTCCTGCAGTGAGACGTGTATAGGCTGATTGACTATAATGATGACTTTGTATACAACGTGTTAATGAATTAACGCAAAACTAGAAATTAGTTTGTTTAGAATCGAGCGCAGAATCGAATTATCATAGTTTCAACTTAGGATTTTGTTTTCATTATTTTGGTAGTTAAAATTTAAAGTTATTCGCATTTTAGGTTTTGAGGCTAAAATGATTTGTTATCATTTCAGCAATGAATGAAAGCGCTAGCGTGCTCATGGATACATTTTAAGAATCTTGTTTTGGTAGTAAGTAGGGTGAGAGTGCCCGAGCGGTGGGTTGAGATCGAGTTCAGTAAATTTTAAATTATACGAACAAATTATTTCATATTTTGAAAAAAATTACCTATGTTGAAACCATGATAATTCGATTCTGCTCTCGATTCTAAACAAACTACTTTCCAGTTTTGCGTTAATTCATTAACACGTTGTATATCTGGAGAACAGACAGCCTTACGCGGTAAAACATGAAATCAGGCCACAGAGGTCGGTAATGTTTGTCTTTTTTTCATAAATTACTGTCTACGTTTCCAACGTGTTAACTTTGCCCCTTTCAGTCATGCGTAAAACCTAAGAGGAAGGAAATTGCGTTGTTGTATAGAGAGTGACAAAGAAAACATGTTGGAAACATCGACGGGAATAAGACGAACATTAACGACCACTATGACCGAATTTCGTGTTACAATGCTTGTAAGGAGGATTGGCATCAATTGGTTTATATCACACTTTGACTAATTATTATAAGGAATAGCCTTGCGGTAGCATTTCCCCTCTGCCACGGTATAAGCACAATTGATCTTGTGCATTTACATTCAATTTTACACTTTATCACTAAACGAGACAGCCTATAATTGCGAAATAATAAGTTCGAACTTAGAACGTTTGGCGTTCACACGAGACTACTTTTCATGATTTTTAACAATCAAAATCAGAATCTAAAGTTAAATCCAAAAATCCTAAGTTGCGGATTTCATGTTACCTCGCCCCCCGCAAAAAGTGGCAGAAATGTTTGTTAGTAGAATTACACGCGTAGCCAGTCCACATATAAATAGTCAAAGATATCACAGAACATTATAAGAGGGGTTAGAAATGCAAAGTAGCGCTTTTGCTTCGGAAACGGCTGTCGGCACTTGTCTTCCCGCTCACGCTGCTACAATTACTCATGCCCTCGCTTGCACTACGCCGCGCGCCTTATGGTGTTATGCAAATCATTGCATAACCTGTGGCGACACGTTCGCACTTTGCACTTCTAACCCCTCTTATAATGTTCTGTGGTTTATATCCATGCTTAATGCTGTTTCTTTCGTAATCTCTTACCTTCATATTTTCTTTAACACTTATGAACCATATCACGTCCAAGCCTTGGTTTTTACTGCTGCCGTCTATGCAGTCTTTAGTTATATTCTCTTTAGAGTTTATTTCTCCGAAAGGCGTCGTCATATTCATGTAACATGAAGATGGAATTTTACCTGAAAATTAAATTAACACGTAAAAGAAACCGGCCAAATGCATGTCGGGCCACGCGCAGCTTAGGGTTCCGTAGTTGCCCGTCACAATATATGGACTTAGAAGGGGGCTTTTACGGCTACTAAAGTCTAAAAAGTACATTTTACCAGTTGGTCGATTATTAGGCTCGGTAACTTGTAAAGCCTACTTAGCGGTGATCGTTTTCCTTTTAAATTCATTATAATATACTACTGCCGTGAATTTTTTCACGTAACCACAAACAACAGTTTAACTGGCAGGGGAGGGGGGGGACTTGACTCTAACAAAAATTTGCACGAAAAATGGTTTTCCCATACCCACAATATTTTGATACCACTTTGTCGGCGTGATAAATATGTATATTCATGTCAAATTACAGGTTTCTAGTTCTACTAGAGCTAGGCCGCGGACAGGCGGACAGACAGACAGACGGACAGACGGACAGACGGACGGATAGACGGACAGACGGACAGACGGACAGACGGACAGACGGACAGACGGACAGACGGACAGACGGACAGACGGACAGACGGACAGACGGACAGACGGACAGACGGACAGACGGACAGACGGACAGACGGACAGACGGACAGACGGACAGACGGACAGACGGACAGACGGACAGACGGACAGACGGACAGACGGACAGACGGACAGACGGACAGACGGACAGACGGACAGACGGACAGACGGACAGACGGACAGACGGACAGACGGACAGACGGACAGACGGACAGACGGACAGACGGACAGACGGACAGACGGACAGACGGACAGACGGACAGACGGACAGACGGACGGACATGGCGAAACTATAAGGGTTCCTTGTTGACTACGGAACCCAAAAAACCGTCAAATCTGGTTGTGCTGGATCGATACGGAGCGGGCTATTTGATTTAGTGTATAGGTGTTTTTTTTTTGTTTCTCTTAATTCGTTTTTTTTTATTATGTTGTATATTGAAGATTGAAAAATTTGTCTCGGGTGGCAGTTGAACCCGCACTCTTCCAAACCGGGGAAGTGCGTTATCCAATTTCGCTACCGAGTCCACTAGCCAGAGAACGAAATTTTTCAATCTATTGCGTCTTAAGCGGACGTGACGTGAAGCGCTAGTGGACCCGGTAGCGAAATTGGATAACGCATTTCCCCGGTTTGGAAGAGTGCGGGTTCAAGTCCCGCCCGAGACAAATTGTTCAATCTTTAATTTGATTTGAACTAGCACAACATGGCTGTAACATGTTTATAATCAATAATAGTTGAAGTATGTTGTATATTGTTGTAAATAAATAACCCCAGAAATAGTCGGGGAAATCTACGGATTTTTGTATGGAGTAGGTTGCATTAATTGCACTTTTGGTGAAAATTTGGAATATAGTAGATACATACCTGAAAAACATAAATTCTCAATAATCCCCGATTTTTTATGTTGTATTATTGAATAATTAAGACTTTTACAAAACATTAAATTTAGGTATGAACAAAAAATGGAAAACTGGTAATTTTGTACAGGATGGCTTCGTTCAATACGTTTTACTTATAACAATAATAATCCACGGTTAATATCGTTAATTTGGGTAGATATTTAATATTTTGTAAGTCTTCAAAAATTATAACCTCAAAACTAAATTATTTACTGTTTGTTTTTACACATTAAATTTGCCTTTTGATAATTAACTGTCTCTATTGCTGGTATGCTAATCGAAATATTTTTAGAAATAAGCTTGCCATTTGTACATTAATATCGATTTTAAGGTATTTCTCAGGTTCCTGAGCCTATATAACCACGAAATCTCGATAAAAGTGTTATAAACTAACAGTAATATTATTTCAAACACAATTTACTAAAGTGTCTTTAATGCAATCTCAAACCTTATTTTTCCTAGACTAAAAGTGAAAAAAAAATACTCACGACTTTCTGGAGTGTTCTCAAATTTAACTTCGATGTGGAAACCTTCGTACTCAATGGTATTGTCAGAGTGGAACTTCATCCACAAGTAAGGGCCTGATGACCTGATCTGTGAAGGGAATGTCTCTCCGCAGAATTTGCCAAGAAGATTCGCGTAACCTTCTTTTCCATCTCGAATCTAAAAAAATTAAAACATTAATATTTCTGCAAGTGCCAAGTATTACGCCAAAGTGAAAACCGAAGGAACTTAGGAAAGATAGCTAGGAAGTTATCTTTGTATGTCCCTTAGAGACAAATTAATAATCGTTTATCGATCGCCAATAATTTGGAATTTCCATCATCCTAATTTTATAACTTATACCGGACGATATGGGACAGATTCATTCTAAGTCTTAGACATGGTTTATACAGAAGAGACTTGTCACGGTGGCGGATAATCTAACTAACACAATATAAACCTTATAGTACCTTGCATAGCGTCGTTTTTGACGAAAAAGAGAATCGCGCCCGCCTCCAGGTGACGTCGCCTGGAGGCACGGTCGTAATTCTCCAAACGACGCTATGCTACGTACTATAAGGTTTATAATTGTGTTACTTTGACTATCCGCTATCGCCCCATGTCTCTTCTGTATAAACCGCGCCTTAGATATTATAGTACCTAACTCGGTTTGATTTTGAATGAAACTAGAACTTACTTCTAAATAGTCGTATTCACATTTAGCATGGTCTTCTATATGAAATACGTCGACAAATGTTAGTTTTATAACTTGCATATCACCAGCTGAAAAAAAAACAGTCAATTATAATGATAACCAATTCATAGAAGTAACTTTTTGAAGTGAAAACTTCTTTAGCACCGTTGTGATTTGGAACTCGATGAAACGAAAAAGCGACACTAAAATTAGTTTCTGAAGATTGAACTCTTTATTCTACCGCGTGTGAACTGCTCACAATGTTTTTTTTTTAAGTTTGTGTTTGTTCAGTCCCTTATTCCTCAGTATTTTTAATATCCATAATATAAACACAGGTCTTTTATTTACAACTTTAAAATTTACATTTTCACGATTTCGATCGAAAAAGCGTGAGTCTATGTAGAGACTAGGATCTGCACTTTCGCGAGCCTAATATACTTCTCTCGTTTCCTTTAAATTAAATAATTCCATCGTTTTGTCATTCTTTTTGGTTTCAGGTTTGGTTTCTGATGAAGACCCAATCAGGTCCTCCTAAATCTGCCTTTACTTATATTAATTTCCACGGTCACCTTATTATATCCGTTTCATAAGTCAACTTTCATTTATACTTTCGATAACTATCGAAACATTTTCTCCAATTGGCTATTTGAAAGTTTTCGGAAAGTTATTTTAAATATGCGTAGGTTTATTTTATACCTCTTACAAAGCGTTATTAATTCGAAAAAAATATATAATTGTCATTAATTAATTTGAGATTCGCGCGAAAACAGCCGGTCACGTATGACATTTCTGGCTGTGACGTCACATCACAATAAACAAGTAAAGCTAACTACGACGCTTCAACTCACATGACGTTTTATTGTTTAACGTCACACGATGCTCAATCATGGCCGCCCGCATTTCAGTTTTTGTAATCCTCAGATAAAAAAACTCTAATTTATTTTTCAAAAAATAAAATATTTACAATTTGCTTTAATGCAAAAAAGATATTGTATGATTATTGTGAACCTATAAGCTACTATATTTAACTTATTTTATATTATATCGTTACAGTTGTCACATAGCCAATTTAACTATGGTAGAGAATAGTTCAATATTGTATTGTAGTATAGAATAGATTTTAACTAGCTTACCTTGTATAACATACAAACAATCTCTGTTACTATAATAATTTTTGCTACCCTTTGGATGCGGGTGCGTTATTTTTCCTTCAACCTTCAAAATTGTAGGTTCACATTTATTATCGTCATCTCTTTTAACTCTCTTCTTTCCTAATCTTCCAAGATATCTTTCTTTCAATTTGTATTGTCTAATTTCTTCATTAATGTAACTTTTTATATCTTTATCTCTAAACTCATCTTCATTATATATTTCATCAAATTTGCTATCGTTTTTTTCATTATTTAAATAGTCTTTGCTTAATCTATAATTGTATACATTGGTCCAAACGGTTTTCATATTTATGTCTGTGTTATTATGCTGTATCATTATTTGATTTGGTTCATCGATTTTCATCTTGTGGGTACTGTCATGATCAGCTTGCTCCGTTGCTATGCCGAATGTGGAACAAACTGGAACAAAAGAAAGAACATATTAATCACAGGAAACTCTACTGCCTCCGTGGTCTAATAGTTAAGAAAAGTTTATTCCGAATGCGTAAATGCGCGCTGCATACAAACGAAGTCTGGTGATATTTTCAATACTAACCAATTAAACTCAATGAAATTTTACAGAAACAATTAAGGAAAAAATATCTATGCTTGTATCGTGTCCGATTTTCGTTAAAATATACAGTTTTAATGTTACAGTGCCTTAATAATTTCCATACAAATCTTAAATTAATCTTATTCGCGATTTCGATGTTGGTCCCATGGAGAAAGTTGTTCAGTTTGATGGTCAGATCATCCCCTTAAAAAAGTGTCAGCATAAGTTGGACTCTGTATATAAAAATTCGGATTACTTTATCCATATTACAAAATCAAATAAAAAGGATCGTAACATAAGTAACACGCATTTCTTCCAAACAGCAATAATATTCTATTATTTATTAGTTTTATTAACCATAGTTCTCTTGCAACTGCAATCATATTTCACAAACCGACTCCAACGAATTGACCGGCGTCAATGACCCCGCGAAGTCGTGTCGGAGCATACCGTTTGAGTTAATTTTTGACAAACTTTCCCGAGCTGAATGGTCACCGTGAGTACAAAATGAGCAATGCATAAATTATCGTCAACCCCAGGGCACGTCCCCTGGGAGGTGTTCCAGACGGCTTCAATAGTGATGGGAACACATGGGGGTAATTTAAATTACCGGGGACAAAAGTTGGGTAATTTAGGCTCGCTGAAGGAAAAACAATTTATTCAGTATTGGAACTTGTGGGCATTAGCCCACTTATTATATGTTAAATCTTCTTTGAAGCTACCACTACGTCGGAACGCGTCCATCAATTACGTGAGGTGATTTTGATGATTTTTCGACCAGCGAATTATAAGCAATCAATGAATTATACTTAAGAGGATATAATTCGGAGCGCGCTCCATACAAACGTACTATGGTTATATTTTCAATACTAACCAATTAAAGTCAATAAAATTTTGCAGAAACAATCTAGAAACAAATCTCTATGCTTGTATGGAGTCAGATTGTCGTTATAATGTATAGTTTTAAAGTTACAGTGCCTCAAAGATTTCCATACAAATTTTAAATTAATCCTAGCATTGAAACTGTAAATTTTAACGAAAATCTGACTCCATACAAGCGTAGAGATCTGTTTCTAGATTGTTTCTGCAAAATTTCATTGACTTTAATTGGGTTAGTATTGAAATTATCACCATAGTACGTTTGTATGGAGCGCGTTCCGAATTATATCCCCTTAATACTCTTTCTATATTTTACTTTGTATTCCTCTTTCACTCACACTTTACACAGCATTACATGTGCTAGCCTCTTCTTATGTGAGCCCATTTATATAAAGTGTCTTGGTTGCGGTTTAGCGCACACACTCGTACATTTTTAAATATCATGTACACCTGACTGCCTTTGTAAATAAGCAGGGAACATATTCGGAGCGCGCTCCATACAAACGAAGTCTGGTGTATTATCAATACTAACCAATTACAGTCAAAGACATTTTTCAGAATCAATCTAGAAACTAATTTTTTAAACAGATTTCGTTAAAATTCTTTAAGATTTCCATATAAATCTTAAATTAATCCTAGCACTAAAACTGTACATTTTAACTAAAATCTGACTTCATACAAACATAGAGATTAGTTTCTAGATTGTTTCTGAAAATGTTCATTGGCTTTAATTGGTTATTATTGAAAATATTACCAGTCTTCGTTTGTATGCAGCGCGCATTTGCGCATTCGAAATAAACTTCTCTTAATCTATGAGAAATCACAATACAATCACATCAATCGAGAAAATAGCTAAGAACCGCATTTACAGACGTCTTTTATTAAATTAATGACCTTTCTATAGTAAATCTCTAAGAGAGTTCGATTGTGTAACTAACCTTTTGACTGTTATGTTACAAGCTTTTACATCACTATAAGAAAACTCACAATAATGTGATGTCCCAATTTATATAGATACCTTTGTGATGTGTATCTTTTGTAAGATACCTTTGACAAATAAACTTATAATGGACTTCGAATAACGACAAAGTTATGTACTCTTAGTGAACTTAGTATACATTTATACTAAGTGTTATAAAAGTAAAAATAAACATTTAAAACTATATAAATTTTGAACAAATTCCACTGTGGGGCCAACATCGAAATTGCGGAAAAAAATCAGCTGTCCTATAAATTTAACTCAAGTAGATTTGTTTGTAGTTTAGTATTTTAGTATGGAACATCAGATTTTGATGTTGGTCTTATAGTGAAAGTTGTTTAGTTTGATAGTCTAAACCACCCCCTTGAATGTTTATTTATATTTTTGGAACACCTTATATTACACAACATAATTTTTTTTAGTTCAGTTATATATATTTTTTTCTCTACCTACCCAATGTGGTCTCGATGAAATAGATACCTATTTGTAAGACTACCTAGTTGACGTGCCTTACAAAGTACAAAATCGTGCTAAAAATCAAAATATCGTAATGAGTTCGATTGTTGTTTCCATTTTCGGATGAGAAACGATTGCATGCAGCTGAGATGAGAATGTTGAGATGGATGTGTGGTGTACTAGAATGGATAAGATAAGGAATGAGTATATTAGAGGAAGTTTGAAAGTAGCACCTATGACGGAAAAATTGCAGGGTAATAGATTATCGTGGTATGGTCATGTAATGCGAAGAGACAAGTGTCATATTACGAGACGAGTGTTAAGTATGAATGTGGATGGCTGCGGTAGGAGAGGAAGGCCGAAGAAAAGATGGATGGATTGTGTGAAAGATGATGTGCGTAAGAAAGGAGTGAGTGCTGAAATGACGGCTAAGAGAGATGAATGGAAGAGGATGACATATTGCGCCGACCCCAAATAATGGGAAATGGGCTAGAAAATGATGATGTTGTTTCCATTTTCGAGATAGCGAAAGGTACCAACAAAAAATTACTTCATTATAGAATACAAAATTTGCGTTAAAAAATTTCAATTAAATTCTGTAAATAAAAAAAACAACCCTCCTTCTGGCACAGTCGGGTAAAAACTAGGTCAGATTTACTATTACCCAGTTTTTCCCCATGGTAACAAAGATACTACAACACTAGTAGCGTCAGAAGTGTTGATAGAGAAAAAACTGGCCAAGAGCATGTCGGTCCCACCCATGATAGGGTTCTGTAGCCATTGTATAAGTAGAATAAGAAAAAGTTGTAAAATCTATTATCTTACCTAAAAGAAAATTTTGAAACCTAACGATAGCGCGATTTAATTTCCTGCAACGCCATCTAGTTTGTAATTAGAAAATATATTTATGTTACAGGTTTTATCAGAAACTAGGTTACAGCATCCGTTATAATTTTCATTGAAAGTACTTACTGAAAGCTATATTTTATAACATTTTCACATTTTTTACTGTAGTATTCTAGAAGTTAGAGGGGGTGAGGTTTACGCCCTATTTTTGATTTCGCGTGCATATATCTCGAGATAGAAGCATTATATCGATTTAGTTTCTATGGTTTTGCTCCATTAGTCAAAACCTATCCAACAACACCTCACTCGATTTATTAAAAAATTCTATTTTTTTTTCAACCCCTCATTAGCAGTATACGACCAAAAAAAATGTGTTTCTTCATAACTATTACTTTTCTGTTTTAGGGTTACCTGTTATCTGTCTTAACGCCAAATTTTGATTCAATAAGTGCAAAAATGAGCGAGTGAGGTGGGGCATACAGCACACAGAAAGACAGAATGGACGAAAGTATAAGGGTTCTCGGTTTGACTACGGAACCCTAAAAACAGAGTGAGAAAAACGTAAAAACATGCTTTCGAGGCGTGTATGCATAGTGGACGCACATAGACATTAGGCCTTGACCACACCGTGGACACTTGTCATTCATATAAATTGGAACAACTGCCAAGAAGAGTCAAGTGTGCGATACTGAGTGAGTTCGAATGAGAGAGGTCTATACTACCAAAGATAAATATACTCTTAAGAAGAGAAGTTTATTCCGAACGCGTAAATGCGCGCTGCATACAAACGAAGTCTGGTGATATTTTCAATACTCACCAATTTAAGTCAATGAAATTTTACAGAAACAATCTAGAAACAAATATCTATGCTTGTATATTGTCCGATTTTCGTTAAAATATACAGTTTCAGTGCTAGGATTAATTTAAGATTTGTATGAAAATCTTTGAGTCACTGTAACTTTAAAACTATACATTTTAACGAAAATCTGACAACATACAAGCATATTTATTCGTTTCTAGATTGTTCCTGAAAAATGTCATTGACTTTAATTGGTTAGTATTTGAAATATAACCAGACTTCGTTTGTATGGAGTGCGCTAACGGTAATATACCTTAACCAAAGAGATTATACCTAAAGTGAGCCATACCAATTGTAAAGAGTCCACTTTTTTTGACGTTTAGGTTTGAGTGTGTGTTGTCAAGTAGTATGGACTACAGGCACCGACTGACATATGGCCTTATGTTTACGGTCACTTTTCACACACACTATCACAAAAAAAAGTGGACAGCCGCATAAACAAATATCTATAGTTCTATCTCCTTCTACTATTAAAAGTACGTCATAAGACAAAAGAGACTAACTACAATCGTAAATTTATGCGGACTCTGGAGATCCTTCCTCTGAGACCTTAATATTCCAGTAATAGAGACAAAGAAATTTTTAAGTACTTATAGAAAATGAAATTACAACGAACATATTTCAAACATGTTTATTGTAAAAATTAACACAGATGTCAAATGTGGCTTATTAAATTGTCCCGACTTTATTAATCATAATCATATAATCATTTCAATTTTACCCCCGGGGTAAAATAGGTACAGCACTAGCTCTTAAGGCGTCTACCGTCGTCAGAAACGGCGCTGAAAGCCGGGTCTTAGCTTACAGGCGAGTATTATGTCTCATATTTGCGGTTACACTTCTTTTTAAGAATACGAGGTAGGTAGTTCATAATTTATAAGGACCCTGACGGCTTTGTAAAGTTATTTCTTATGTAATTATGACTGAAATAGAGAATGTGAAAATAATTTGATTTGCCAAAATGTACAAACACAACCAATTTGTAGGTACAGTAGGTAGTAAAATGAATTAAACGTTTTTTAATATTTCTGTAATCAAGATCATTTTCTTCCTCACAATAATATTATAAAACTGTACATAAAACATTATACAAATCCCCACAACAAGCTTTTTCACATAACTCGGAAGTAAAATAAATCTAAAACTAAATTAATAAAGTTAGTATGTAACGTATTTAAGTTTCCAACCTATACACCGTGTTCCTGAGGATATGCGTTTCCTTTGGCCTGTTGTTCAGACCATTAAATTGGTAATTTTTCTGTATCGGACCCTTTTTTTTTTGCAATTTCGCTTTTGGCCCCATACAGTAAGTTGTTCAGTTTGATGGTCTGATCATCCTCTTCAAAAACCGTCAGCATATTAAGAAAGACCCTTTATTTGTGATTTCAATGTTGGTCCCATAGTGAAATATGACAAATTTAATGGTCTAAACAACCAGTCAAAGTTAAAGCATATTCTCAGGAACATATAAAACCAGTCAGGTTACAAAATTATTCATTTCAGGAAATCAAAATCTACAGTAAAATATTACCTTGAAATTGAAACAGATTTACTTGCACATCAATTTAAAAAAAACTGTCTATTATAATGTTTAATTTATAAATTTTTTTATTGTACAGGCATTTGAATATGTTGGTGCTTGGGGTACCAATACGTTTGTATGAAAAACAAAATAAATAAAAAGAACCAATTAAAAAAGCGACCGAAGTAATTTCAACTCGACTACAAACTTTGTGTTACGGTTACGTGCTTTACTACCAGAGTGCTCCCTAGTTTACTGTGACCACATTTAATTACTAATGCGGGATAAGAAAATATTTAAGATAGCGTATTCGTTTTATTTATTTCTTCTTATCGTGTGGGCAGCAAGCCCTGGGCCCTATTTAATAAACGTGACAATTGACAATGACAATTCAGAGTACATTGCTGAGAATGCTAGGAGAAAGTTACCTGCTGCAAGTTTAGCGTCATTAGTAACCAGCAATGTACTCTGAATTGTCATTGTCAATTGTCACTTGTCACGTTTATAATATAGGGCCCTGGTGTCAGAGTATTTTCAGGCCGCCTTACGGCCTCTGACGTAGTTTTTACTACTACCACGAGAGATAGTAGCCGGGACAAACGGCTTAACGTGCACAAAATCATTTTTCTTTTGACAATCAGGTGATTCGGCCTGCAATGTCCTAATCAACTGGGAAAAACGCACAAAGTGACATATCACTAGGTGTCTCCCGTGGGAATCAAACCCACGAGCTCCGTGTCAAGAGCCCAATGCTCTTAATTATTTGTTTAACCTACATCCTACATCACAGTATAAGATATAGTATCTAGTACTAGGTACATAAATAGTACATTACAGTACACTCGCTGCCCCCCCAACAACTTTAACCTCTCCCCCGCTTGGTAGGAAACGTGGCGAAAAGTTTGAACAAATACAAACAATTTATTTACCAATAAATAGTATTGTAGTGTTGTATTAGGTAGGTATAGTAAATATTAGATGTTAATATGGTATAATTATTGAGGACAGAGAGAACAATACGCGCTTCGAAATTGAAGCATGCCGGTTTCCTCGCTATGATAATTATACGAATTCCTTAATTACATTTATAGAATTTAAGAATATACCTAATTAAGATTTCAAGAACATTCCCGAGAATGTCCCCTAAAATCAGTAAATTAATGGTGAACCTACAAAACGCGTAGAGGGAATGCTAAAAACTTGTACAGGCAAAATTTGGCCTGAAATTTACTTAGAAACGGTCTCAAATGACTCCAAACAAAACATCGAGCACTCGAACCCTAAGTATTGTGTTCATAAAACCAGCAAGACCTTACCGTTCAAATAATGAATAATTTGGGATTCACCAATTCAACTCTAAAAAAATCTGAATTATATTTGGTTTTTTGAGTTTCCTTGTTGACGTATAATATATAGGGTGTAAGAAAAAGTATCATTAACCTTTAAACCACATACTCTACCGATCAAACTGAATAACTTTTACTATGGGAGCACACCTGTCAGATCAAACAAAAAATCAGCGTGTATAGTTTTAAAGTTACAGTGCCTCAAAGATTTCCATACAAATCTTAAATTAATCCTAGCATTGAAACTATTTTAACGAAAATCGGACTACATACAAGCATAGAGATTTGTTTCTAGATTGTTTCTATAAAATGCTTTGACTAATTATTATATTTACTGGTTACACGTGTAATTCTACCAACAAACATTTTTGCCAATTTTTAACATGAAATCCGCAACTTTGGATTTTACTCCCCATAACTTTAGATTCTAATTTTGAATGTTAAAAATCATGAAAAGTAGTCTCGTGTGAACCCCAAACGTTCTAAGTTCGAATTTATTATTTCACAATTATAGGCTGTCTCGTTTAGTGATAAGGTGTAAAATTTAATGTAAATGCACAAGATCAATTGTGCTTATACCGTGGCAGAGGGGAAATGCTACCGCAAGGCTAGTCCTTATAATAATTAGTCAAAGATAAAATGTCATTGACGTTATTTGGTCAGTATTAAAAATATAAACAGACTTCGTTTTCGGGCCATAGGTTGAGACGAATATTTTCTTTGAGAAACGCAATTGCTCAGCCCTCCAAAAAGTGCGTGCGTGTGATTTCACTAGATAAACTAATGGTGAATATGTGAGTATAAATACCAACAATCGGAAACTATTTTAAGTTCTTCTAAAACGAGAAAAATGTAAACATTTTAATATATGAAAATACGTCATCTTTGTGACGATTTTCTATCGAGTGAAGTAATTCCAATTATGATTTCACTAGATAAATTCGCTGGGTGAATACAACAACGGCACAACTCAAAAATTGGCAGTTTTGAGTTAGCACCGTATTCTGGTTCTACATCGCATACTTTATCTTGTGCAATATAGACCTGACTCGATATTTCACTGAATCAAGAGATAGATGGTAGTTGTGCCACTACTACATTAAATAAAATTGTTATTTTGTGTTATGCAACAATGACACTTTTGAGTCAAAAAGTTGAATTAAAATTATTCCCGTCTGCAAAAACTACCCCTGTTATATTCTGTAAGCCACAATGTGAAGGTTTGTGATGTCAAAGTATGTCCTCCCTACTTCCAACTCTTCAGGGAATCATAACATCGCTTCTCCTATAAAGTTTTGACTTATGATCATCTACCAATCTGCTTTTTGTACCATGGCTTTCTAGTATAGATAGAAGACTGATCTGTTGTATGAAGTTCCAGATCAGAAGATTAAAACAATGTGATAGTGTAATTTTGTGGAAAAGAACGTAGCTATGTAAGCGTGAGGCTCTATTACTGTTTTCGTATGGTTACTTCGTAAATATATAGCTTTGGTAAATAATCTGATTCCTGCATATTCAATATTACCTTTATGCTTTTAAAATTCAGTTTTCTTTTCCTCTTACCTCTTCTTGTCTTATCATTCATCTTTCATCCCAAATGACTGATGTCAGGATGTCTCCATTTATTTCCTCTCAGATAATTTGGGAAAACTTCAACAGATCTTTTCATTGGCTTTCCCCAGATGAAAATATCTGACGACGTATTCATCCAATTGCAAACGAAGGTATTCAACCTGAACATAGGGATCAAGGAAGACCCATGAACAGTGACGATAGAACTAGTCCATCATTGAGCTATGGAAACAGCTACTGGTTGGTGTTTTTCTAAGAGATAACATCAGAAATGAAGTAGTAACGTCTGAGAACTAAAGCAAATAACCCAGCCCTGAAAATTAGCAAGCTGAAGTGGCAATAGGCTTGTTATATCTGCTGAAGAACTGGCAACTGATAAGGAGTATGTGTTCTAGAACAGAAGCTACAAACTAGCGTGGTTATTTTATAATTAAATAGTATGGGACGACCACCGGCCAACTGGCCTGACTACGTAAAATGGGTAGCTGGTAAGAAGACCGAAGATAGAGATTGATAATTGTTTTACACATCGTTCTTGATTTAAGCAGTACTAAAAGATCTATTGAGATCAACATGTGATTGGGCTCACGAGTAATTTCTTGGTCTAGCTCTTATCATCGAACTCGTTGTGTATTTGTCTCGAAACTCTGTCCGAGTTTTGGTACTACTGGTGAAACGTGGATGTTCTGAGGTTTCAGAATATCTCTGACTACCCCTCGGGGAATATAGTCGTGAGCATATGCTTATGCGTTCTGATATGATAGGATTTCATCAGACAACTTCCGCCAATTCAGTAAAAGATCAAATTTCCTTTTCCTCATTGCTTTGTAAATTCCCATTTCTTCAGTCTCTTCTCTAATGCCATAATTGTGTTTTATTTTGGGTACTAATTACTATCACATTTCTTCATGTTTTCTCAATAATTATCTGGCATAAATCTAAATCGTACCAAAAAGTTAATGCAAAACTGGCATAACTCGGAACCCCCATATTTATGGCCCTATAAATAAAAATATTGAAGTATATAAATAAAATTCTCAACTGTTATAGATTACTGATATAACACAGATATACAAAAGGCAAACATCAACAATCTAACCCTTACTGTGTAGTAACTACAGACGAATTTGTTCGCGCGCACTCTCTCGCGCCAACTTTAATGTCATTTTTCTCAAAATCAACTTTTTTGACTTGTGCCGTTGTTGTATTCACCCAGCGAATTATCCATGAATACTGAGGTATGACTTTGGTTTCGGTAAATTGTATAAAATCTAGTCGAAAAATGAAAAATAAAAGATGCCTCCAAGGTATTTCATCCTACTATTACGCCTTATTTAAAAAGCCGTGGTGGTCCAGTGGCGAGTAACATTGCCTGCCGTGCAGGAGGCGATGGTTCGATCCCCGTCCAGACCGACTCGTACCAATCAGTTTTTCGGTGAAGGAAAACATCGTGAGGAAACCTGCATGCTTCAATTTCGAGGCATGTGTTGTACCCACTGTCCATTATAAGTGGCGACGGGCTCACCCCCCGTCACACTGAACAGAATTTCGGTACTACTGGTGAAACGTGGATGTTCTGAGGTTTCAGAATATCTCTGACTACCCCCTCGGGGAATATAGTCGTGAGCATATGCTTACGCCTATGCATGCTATGCTATGCTATTACGCCTGTAATAAGGCCGGCTTGAAGTCCTGCGGGTGTTATGTGCACTAAGCATTCAGCGACTAGACTCACGCCCTGGGAATGTAGGCATTAGTCAAAATAACTCCCTCTTGTGAAAATGTGTCTGTTTACTACAAAAGCGTCAATTCGTAAACCGTAATGTTTTCAGAGTCTTGAATTGGGTCAGTCGTGTGGTTACTTTAAATTGGACCACGACATATCTTCCCGTGGTAGTTGTATGAGGCTGAGGCGGCTATGGGACAAGTAAGTTATAGCCTGTACAATCCCGCTGCAGGGCAAAGGCCTCCTTTCACGAGTAAGGTCGAGAGGGAGTGGGCCATACTCCACCGCGCAGGCCCAGTGCATGTCGGTGGAGGCAAGTTAATGGTCAACATGCTGTCAGAGAATTTTCAAGCCGCCTTAATAGGCCTCTGACGTAGCTTAACGAATAGTTATAACGCCATCTGACGGAACTATCCGAGACCAACTGCTGAAACGCTCGAGATGAAATACCACTAAACGGTCACCCATCCAAAGACTGACCGGACCTGACGTTGCTTAACTTCGGTGATCGTTTCCAATACGGAAGCTTCGTGTCCAACGACCGCTTCTCGCGCTATGGGATAAGGTATCTTGTATTATTTTTTGTGGGGGAAAAGGCTGACTATTCGATACTTCAATCCACCCCGGAACATTCGATATGCTTTTGGTATCTGTTTTTGGTAGGGTAGGTAAATCGGGACTCTAGTATAATGTGGATATGTTGAAAATAGGTACAATGTGTATAACGAGAATCTTGAATCTGGTTCTCGCTTTGACTAATTATTATATGGACTGGTTACGCGTGTAAATCTACTAACAAACATTTCTGCCACTTTTTGAGGGGGGCGAGGTAACATTAAATCCGCAACTTTGGATTTTATTCCCCATAACTTTAGATTCTAATTTTGAATGTTAAAAATCATGAAAAGTAGTCTCGTGTGATACGTTCTAAGTTCGAAGTTATTATTTCGCAATTATAGGCTGTCTCGTTTAGTGATAAGGTGTAAAATTGAATGTAAATGCACAAGATCTATTGTGCTTATACCGTGGCAGAGAGGAAATGCTACCGCAAGGCTAGTCCTTATAATAATTAGTCAAAGGGTTCTCGGTATGAAAGAATGGTTGCCCGATTCGAGTTTTAAAGTGTGCATGATTTTTAAGAGTCCTAAATTCATTATCAGTCGTATATTTAATATCTGCATGCAAGTATAGCGGAATAGATGAAACCAAATATTTATTATACAACGTGTTAATGAATAAGCGCAAAACCTCATACACCCCAATTGATTTATAACAACATAATTAGATTGAAGCAATAGTTGCATTATTTTGGTAGTTAAAATTTAAAGTTATTCGCATTTTAAGATTTCAGGCAAAAATGATTTGTTATCATTTCAGCAATGAATGGAAGCGCTAGCGTTCTCGTGGATACATTTTAAGAATCTTGTTTTGGTAGTAAGTAGGGTGAGTGTGCCCGTGCGGTGGGTTGAGATCGAGTTCAGTGAATTTTAAATTTTATAAACATATTGTTTAATATTTTGAAAAAAATTACCTATGTTGAAAACATGATAATTCGATTCTGCTCTCGATTCTAAACAAACTACTTTCTAGTTTTGCGTTAATTCATTAACACGTTGTATTATAAGATCCCAGCCAAGACCTTCTTTGTAGATAAAGATTTCATTGTATTTCGAAGAAGTCTTATGGTTTTATTATGATTGTAAAGCTTAGCAAACAATGCAGTATTCTTTCCTTCTTATCGCGTGGGCATAAAGCCCTGAACGTCTAGCATGATTTCTCTACATGCGCGCGACGCGCCTTTGCTCGATAGAAAACATCCTTTTCTCGCGCTTTTCGGAAAGCGAAAGCAGCCTTGCCGCGACTTGTAGTATGGTAAAAAGCCGAGTCGCGCGCAAGTAGAGAAATCATGCTAGAGGGTCTGGTGTCAGAGTTTTTTCAGACCGCTTTACGGCCTCTGACGTGGTTTATGTAACGATTACTACCACCAGAGATAGTAGCTGGGACCAACGGCTTAACGTGCCATCCGAAGCATAGAATCATCTTTCTTTTCAGACAATCAGGTGATTCAGCCTGCAATGTCCTAACCAACTGGGGAAAAACGCACAAAGTGACATATCACATGGGGGTCACCCCCATGAGAATCGAACTCATGACCTCAGTAAACAATTCGACAAGTCTTCGTTTGATCGGCCGACTCCGCGCACCGTTTTTAGTTGGTTTATATTACTTTACTATACGTACTTGTCACACTGGACAGAGTTTCGGTACTACTGGTGACTCGTGGATGTTTGAGGTTTCAGAATATCTCTGACTACCCTCTCGGGGAATATAGTCATGAGCATATACTATGCTACTACACGTACTTATGTTTGCGTAGTTTAGTCTCGGACAATTTTTTCGAGAATTTAGTACTAGACCCGACGTCCATAGTATTCTACGTCAATGACGGAGGAAGTTTATTTCTTTCCTTACTATGCAACATCTAAGAACTGAAGCCTTAAGCCGTTTTTAATAAAATATGGCGACATAACCTGGCTGCGGTCCAGGGTTAGGCCCCAGCTGTTGCTGCTGTAATGCATTAATAAAATACACCCGCCTTCTGGCCTTAATATATGGACCTTGGTTTATGGAGAAAACAATACCTGAGGGCCTTTTAGATGCTACAATGTTTTGTTAGGTTGACAAAATATACTACAAACCGTGTAGTACACGATCCATATACAACGTGTTAATGAATAAGCGCAAAATCTTATACACTCCAACTGATTTATAACTAAATAATTCGATTGAAACAATAATTTTCATTATTTTGATAGTTATAATTTAGAGTTATTCACATTTTAGGTTTTGAGGCAAAAATGATTTGTTATCATTTCAGAAATGAATGAAAGCGCTAACGTGCTCATGGATGCATTTTAAGAATCTTGTTTTGGTTGTAAGTAGGGTGAGTGTACCCGTGCGATGGGTTGACATCGAGTTCAGTAAATTTTAAATTGTACAAACAAATTATTTAATATTTTGAAAAAAATTACCGATGTTGAAACCATGAAAATTCGTTTCTGCTCTCGATTCTAAACAAACTACTTTCTAGTTTTGCGTTCATTCATTAACACGTTGTATAAACTCACGACCGTAATCCCTTTCAGGGTAGTCAAAAACATTGCTACAACAGTTCTGACTAGTATAGTAGAGTCTATACACGATAGTCATATAAAATGTTACAAAAAAAGTTAGGTGTTCCGTAAAACGTGAACTTTAAATAAAAATTGATTCGAAAAAAAAAACAAGTCCTGCAGTCTAGAATTCTGTTAAGTAATATTGAAGCGACTTTAACAGTCGGGCCCCATTAAACATTCTAGACGGGATAAAATTTTACCAATAATGGGTCCCGACTGTGAAAGTCGCTTCAATATTACTTAACAGAATTCTAGACTGCTGGACTTGTTTTTTTCTTTTCAGTTTTCATTTAAAGTTCACTTTTTACTCAGACTGGTTTTTTTTCGCGGTCACGATAGTGTCGATCGACTATCGTTTCATTATAATTGTTCGGCAACACTATCTCTATTGTGTGAATGTATCTGTGTGTGTATGTCGCAGGATTATATTGTCAAAGCCGTAAAATTATAATTACTAGATACATAAAATGGCTTGTCGTCCAATGCGTAAAAAATAAACAATTAAAAATTTTACTGGCCTACAGGGTAGGTGTGTATAACTTGTGTATAATAAACTAACAGAACCGACCGAAATGTCAAATATTATTGTGTAGAATTTTTAGGGTTCCGTAGTCAAACAAGGATGCCCCTCCGCAATAACCTATTAAATTGAAATTGAAACCATTCCCTCCCCCGCGCCCCCTTTATCTTCTAAAATACTGGAATTAGCATAAGCATATGCTCACGACTATATTCCCCGAGGGGGTAGTCAGAGATATTCTGAAACCTCAGAACATCCACGTTTCACCAGTAGTACCGAAACTCTATCCAGTTTGACGGGGGGCGAGCCCGTCGCCACATAATGGACAATACATTGCCTCGATATTGAAGCATGCAGGTTTCCTCACGATGTTTTCCTTCACCGAAAAGCCAGTGGTGTTACAAATCGTACATAAATTCCGAAAAACTCATTGGTACGAGTCCGTCTGGACGAGGATCGAACCATCGCCTCCTGCACGGCAGGCAAGGTTGCTCGCCACTAGACCACCACGGCTTTACTGGAATTAAAAAACCGAAAATGTTATAAAATTGAGCGTAAAGTAAGTTTCAGTGAAAATTATAACGGATGCTAATAGCTCAACTAGTTTCGGAAAAAACCAGTAAAATAGATTTGTTCTCTAGTGACAAACTAGATGGCGTTGCACGAAAATAAATCGCGCTATCATTTTGTTTAAATAAAAATTCCTAGGTAAGATAAACAGGTTAAAACTTTGACTATTTATATGTGGACTGGTTACGCGTGTAATTCTACTAACAAACATTTCTGCCACTTTTTGCGTAACATGAAATCCGCAACTTTGGATTTTATTCCCCATAACTTTAGATTCTAATTTTGAATGTCAAAAATCATGAAAAGTAGTCTCGTGTGAACCCCAAACGTTCTAAGTTCGAAGTTATTATTTCGCAATTATAGGCTGTCTCGTTTAGTGATAAGGTGTAAAATTGAATGTAAATGCACAAGATCAATTGTGCTTATACTGTGGCAGAGGGGAAATGCTACTGCAAGGCTAGTCCTTATAATAATTAGTCAAAGGGTTAAAAACTTATTTTCTTTTCCGAAATAATTTTTACACAAGCGCGCGAATTTATCCTTTATTGCGTTCTTGAAAAGCGGCGATCGTAGAAATAGGATTGTACTACGTTTTAAGATACGTGAAAGGATAAAGATAGTAGGTATGTTTTATGCTTGCAACTCAAAGAAAACTCAAAGTCCGCATTAGGCTAAAAATAAAAATGGAGGCATGAAAACAGTAATATCCCACGTATGGCAGTACTGGCCGGATATTTATTATGTGCCGAGCGAATTTTCACTTGGCAACACAGAAAGTAATAAAATGCAAGAAGCGTGACAACAGCCGCGGCACTACTATGATTTACATTCTCACTTTTTTCTCGTTTTTTAGACTACAAAGAAAAGAAATGCGTAAAATAACCAAGTTAACTTCATTTCTTGCTCAAATTGCGTCTTTGTATAGGGTTTAAGGGGCAGCCCTCCGCAGACTGAAACGTTAAACTCAGACTATCAAACTGAACAACTTTCATTATGGAACCTACAACAGGAAACGCGAAAAAACATCTACTGTTTCGTACAAAACTGCTGTACCTACCCGACTCAAATGTTTTCGACAACATATTTTTTTCAGCGTTTCCTGAGGTAGGACCCATAGTGAAAGTTGTTCAGTTTGATAATCTGTGTCCACAGTTTCAGTTTGCGGACGGCTGTGCCTTACATTCTGTATATCATTCATTATAATAGAAAAAAATCGTATAGAAAACGTCTATTGGGACTCGACCCGACTGTGTATGGAATAACGGTTTTTTACGCGATTTCTTTGTTAGTGCTATAGTGAACATTTTTACGACCATTCGTTGCGGCGATCCTTGGGGGAGGCATATGTCCAGTAGTGGATGTCCGTCGGCTGTGATGATGATGATGATGTATTTAAATTGTTTTTACACCGTCACATAAATTATAAATAAAAAATCCATGGTGATCCAGTGGAGAGTAACCTTGCCTGCCGTGCAGAAGACGATGGTTCGAGCCCCGTCCAGGCCGACTTGTACCAATGAGTTTTTCGGAATTTATGTACGATTTGTAACACCTCTGGCTTTTCGGTGAAGGAAAACATCGTGAGGAAACCTGCTTCAATTTCAAGGCATGTATTGTACACACTGTCCATTACAAGTGGCGACGGGCTCACTCCCCGTCACACTGGACAGAGTTTTGGTCCTACTAGTGAAACGTGGAAGTTCTGTGGTTTCAGAATATCTCTGACTACCCCCTCGGGGAATATAGTCGTGAGCACACACATAAGTTATCAAGTCACTATCTTATCACAATAATGATATCCAATAATAATTTTATTATAGCCTGTTAGATTCCACTGCTAGGCAAGAACTTCGCATCAAAATAAGGTAGAGAGAGAGAGTAGTCTATACTTCAATATGTTTGGAGTAGTGCATTCGTTTATACAGGGTCCTTCTTAATATGCTGACACTTTTTTAAGGGGATAACTTTCTCTATGGGACCAACATCAAAATCGCGAAAAAAAAACAGCTGTTCGATACGAAACTGCAAACCTACTCGAGCCAAATGGGATAGCTGTTTTTTTTTCGCGATTTCGATTTTGGTTCTATAGAGAAAGTTGTTCAGTTTGACGGTCTGATCATCCCCTTAAAAAAGTGTCAGCATATTAAGAAGCACCCTGTACGTACAAATTTGATCACGCTTTAAATCAACAGTTAGTATATTTCACAAGTTCCAAGTTAAATTGGATGGTTGTAATTTATTTTGTTATGCAAAGAAGAAGTTTTTACACCCATTTTTTTAAGTTTTCTTAAAAGTTTAAGTTAGTTGTGCTAATTAAAATGAACAAGCTGTTTTTGAGATGCAATTTATTTACTTGTGAATTAAAAGCAAAAAGGTGCTTGTATTATCTCATATAATCTTCAAGTCAGCGATGTCTTTTTGTGGTTACGACACATTGATTGATGACGATCGACGGATTTTTCATACATAAAGCACGATAGGTATTTGCCACTACGAATGGAATGCGAAAGCATGTGTATGGCATCCCATATCCAATTACCCATACGATTGACAAACCGTCAATCGCCGTCGATCAATGTGTCGTAGAGTCGTTGTTAAACAAGGAACCCTTAAACTTTCGTTCATTCTGTCAGTCTGTATGTATGCCCTGCCTCAATTACTCTCTCATTTGTGCACCTACTGTAACATAATTTGGCATATAGACGGACAATAGTAACCCAAAAACAGAAATGTGAGAAGTTATGAACGAATCAATATTTTTCACTTTAAAAGAGGGTTAAAAACAATTTTTTTCCTAATGAGAATTGTTTTTGGATAGGTCTTATAAAGCACCCATGAAACTAAGAAGTTAAAATGCTTTTCTCTCGAGATATTTGTGCTCTTACCTAAAAAAAACCGTCTGCGTAAAAAGTGAACTTTAAATAAAAACTGAAAAAAAAAAACAAGTCCAGCAGTCTAGAATTCTGTTAAGTAATATTGAACCGACTTTCACAGTCGGACCCCTTTATTGGGAAAATTCTATCCCGTCTAGAATTTTTATTAGGTCCCGTTGTTAAAGTCGCTTCAATATTACTTAACAGAATTCTAGACTGCTGGACTTGTTTTTTTTTTCAGTTTTATTTAATTCATTAATTTGTATGTCTTTCAAATAACGAGAAGATAGCTTCTTAAAACCAGCAAAATATGGCCCGACCCTGCCTTTACCTATGGGGAGCGTCTTAAGTAAGTAGATTAGATTATAATGTTGGACTAATACACGAAGGGTATGTGGTCTGGGTTCCATTAGAAAATTTCTCTTAGACTACTTACTTATATGAGGACAAGTTACGCGTGTAATTCTACTAACAAACTTTTATGCCACTTTTTGCGGGGGGCGAGGTAGCACGAGATACGCAACTTTGAATTTTATTCCACTAGTTTAGATTCTGATTTTGAATGTTAAAATAGTGTCACGTGAACCCCAAACGTCATAAGTTGGAAATTATTGTTCCGAAATTATACGCTGTCGTGTTTAGTGATAAGGTATAAATTGTATGTAAATGCGTAAGATCTTTTGATCTTGTACGTTGGCAGTGGGGAAATGCTAAGGCGAGGCGGGTCCGTATATAATTCCTCCTAAGACATTTCACAGTAAAATCCACGCCGGATGTGAGAAACTATACTTCATTCCAAATAAGGACGACGAGATTTTCCGATTCCTATTTAGCTTTCTGGTCAATTCTGATTACCAAATGTAATTAATTTATTGGATACATACACTATCCGACATATCTTGGACGTTACTAAAGATGGAAGGATGTGTTTCAAATCTCTGTTTCTGTAATGCAAAATAGCCTTAAAATTTCGTTGCTATTTTGAATGGAGTATAATTTTAAGCTTTGACTAATTATTTTAAGGACTAGCCTTGCGGTAGTATTTCCCCTCTGCCACGGTATAAGCACAATCGATCTTGTGCATTTACATTCAATTTTACACCTTATCACTAAACGAGACAGCCTATAATTGCGAAATAATAACTTCGAACTTAGAACGTTTGGGGTTCCCACGAGACTACTTTTCATGATTTTTAACTTTCAAAATTAGAATCTAAAGTTATGGGGAATAAAATCCAAAGTTGCGGATTTCATGTTACCTCGCCCCCCGCAAAAAGTGGCAGAAATGTTTGTTAGTAGAATTACACTCGTAACCAGTCCACATATAAATAGTCAAAGATTTTAAGTGACAATTGTTCGAGTTACAATGGTAGCAATTTCGGAAGTGTATCGCTTCGCTTTCCTCTTTTTGCGTACAGAGCATCCTTTGAGCTAAATACGACTGTGACTTATTGTTATTAAGGTTCCCTGCGTGAAGTTGCCAAATTAATTGGCTACCTTTACCTTTGCCGCGTTTACTGTAGATGTGAAATATGAGTTTATGGACCTTTTAGGTAATGACGGTTATCAGAGCATGTGGCTTATGTCTGGAGGGTGGGTTACCCTACCGTGACGATGTGTGGAAAGCATTAGGTAAATAGCGATAAAGAGCGATGATAGTCCATACAGAAGAGAGCAAGCGACTCAATCACGAGGCGGCGGTTCGATTCCTGGCTTGTAGCCATTGAGTCGCTTGCTCTCTTCTGTATGGACTATCATCGCTCTTTATCACTATTTACCTAATGCTTTCAATCACGAGGCGGCGGTTCGATTCCTGGCTTGTACCACTAAGTTCTACGGAATTAATGTACGGTTGTTTTTATCATTATCACTAGCTCGGCGGTGAAGGAAAACATCGTGCGGAAACCTGCATACCCGAGAATCATAAAAAAATAGTTCGGATGCATGGGTGAGCTTGGGGCGAACACAATAGACCAGCAATGGTCGCAGTGTTACTTAACGGCCCTTGCTTGCAATAGCCCAGCCAACAATAATAATAATTAGGTAAATAATAAAGGGAAAATTTCATAGACTCCAAGTCTCATATAAAATCTTAGCAAATTTTTGTCCGTATCTGACACATAGCCCACACAAATTATGTATGCATGCTGTTGGGTGGCACGAATATGTTGTTTTTACCCGACTGCGCCAGAAGGAGGGTTATGTTTTTGATTCATAAACTTAGTCGTATTTGGCTTATTTACTGTCAGTTAGTACAAAAAAGAGCTCTTAAGAGCTCTTTTGGTTCGGCCATTTTTCGAACGTTGATTGTGAATCTAGGTAGTTCAGTTTTATACAACGTGTTAATGAATAAGCGCAAAACCTAATACACCCCATCGGATTTATAACTAAATAATTAGATTGAAACAATAATTTCATTATTTTGATACTTAAAATTTAAAGTTATTCGCATTTTAAGTTTTCAGGCAAAAATGATTTGTTATCATTTCAGCAATTAATGAAAGCGCTAACGTGCTCGTGGATACATTTTAAGAATCTTGTTTTGGTAGTAAGTAGGATGAGTGTGCCCGTGCGGTGGGTTGAGATTGAGAACAGTAAATTTTAAATTTTACAAACAAATTATTTAATATTTTGAAAAAAAATCCCTAAGTTGAAAACATGATAATTCGATTCTGCTCTCGATTCTAAACAAACTACTTTCTAGTTTTGCGTTAATTCATTAACACGTTGTATAAAGATATAATATAAAACTGAACTACCTATATGGATTATTTAATTAAAAACCAGCCAAGGGCGAGTCGGACTCGCGCCCCCAGGGTTCCGTACAGACTTAATTATGAAGGAAAAACTTTGCAGTGAAAGAATGTTCTCTCATACATCGGTCTACAACACAAGGTCGATGCTTCTACTGAAAATGTAAGTTAGTAATCGAAAAAAAAATGCATATGCATATGCTCACGACTATTCCCCGAGGGGGTAGTCAGAGATATTCTGAAAACTTAGAACATCCACGTTTCACCGTAGTACCGAATCTCTGTGCAGTGTGACGGGTTGAGAGCCCGTCGCCACTTTAAATGGACAGTGGGTACATACATGCCTTGAAATTGAAGTTTTTCGGTGAAGGAAAACATCGTGAGGAATCCTGCATGTTTCCTCACGATGTTTTCCTTCACCGAAAAACCAGTGGTGTTACAAATCGTACATAAATTCCGAAAAACTCATTGGTACGAGTCGGCCTGGACGGGGATCGAACCATCGCCTCCTGCACGGGAGGCACGGTTACTCGCCACTGGACCACCACGGCTTCTATCTAAAAAAAAATGGTTTGTATGATATCAAAAAGTTTGTCATTGGCCGCGATCTTATCTATAATACGAACATAACCGATTTCATACAATCACCGAATTTTATTCTAAGTGCTAACGGACTGTACGTACATTTGGCTACGTAGCATATATTAATACGTTGTTATAAAACACACTCTGTATATTGTGCTCTTAAAAAAAAAGAAACTACGACGATAGACTCGGTCTGCGCTGGTTCGGGAAAATTTTTAATAAAAAACACTGAAAAAATATATTTGAATCCAAAAAATGTGGCGCAATAGAGACAGAAATTTTGTTGAAGTGAGTCACATGATTTTAATTAGGGTTCCTTGTTATTTTCATTGAGTTTCTTATCTTCTCTATAGCGACCACGTTTCGACACGGTGCGGTAGTGACGCTCCCTAGTGGTAAACGCAGAGCCGGGCCATATTTTGCTGGATTTGAAAAGCTATCTTCTCGTTATTTATATACTCACGACTATATTCCCCGATGGGGTAGTAAGAGTTATTCTGAAAACTCTGAACATCCACGTTTCACTAGTAGTACTGAAACACTGGCAAGCGTTACGGCCCGTCGCCACATGTAATGGACAGTGGGTAAAATACATGCCTCAAAATTGAAGCATGCAGGTTTCCTCAAGACGTTTTCCTTCACCGAAAAGACAGTTGTGTTATAAATCGTACATAAATTCCGAAAAGTCATTGGTACGAGTCGATCTTGACGGGGTTCGAACCATTGCAAGGTTACTCGCCACTGGACCACGAAGGCTTTTTTGAAAGACATACAAATTAATGAACTAAATTATTAAGATAAACAAAAAACCCGACTGCATGAAAAACCTATTAACTGAAAAGAGAAAAACAAGCTCGATCACCACTAATCAGCTATAACAACTTTGTTTGAGCTAATATAATTTGATTCTTATTAGGTAGGTATCGCAAACGGGAACAAAGAAAATTTTTGTTTTGTTATTGATTGGTTTGTCCCCGCCTGCAATACCTACCTAATAAGAATCAAATTATATTTGCTCAAACAAAGTTGTTATAGCTGATTAGTGATGATAGAGCTTGTTTTTCTCTTTTCAGTTAATAGGTTTTTTATGCAGTCGGGTTTTTTGTTTATCTTAATAATTTAGTTTATTTCATACTTTTTAATCTTGTGTCGAAACGGTAAGGTAAAAGTACTATAATATTTATATATTTGGAATCGTCTGATTACTAGCTTTCATTTGATACCCATATTGTAATTTTTAGCAAAAAAAAATTGTTTATTCCCCCTCTCTTTTTTAATTCATAGACGCCATCTTAAAACAATATACCCTATGTCACTCTCACGATTTTTACAAATCCAATGACACCTCATACGCTAAAATCCATAAAGCCGTTTGGGCTGTAGGCCGTGCCAAAGAAATAGACATACAAACATACATACATACATACATACATACATACTTACATACATACATACATACATACGCTCGAAAAACATAACCCTCCTTCTGGCGCAGTCGGGTAAAAACATAGAAATGATCGTCAACATATCGGTTTTATTTGCTATAAAGTATATTTCTTATTTTTCCCGGGTTAAAAGGAAAGCCTAACTATTTGAAACAGTATCTACTTTATAAGTTGAAGTCACTTGCGAGATACAGCATTGTGTAGACAATATTATGATCTAAAAATGCCATGTTTTAACTTTTTAAAGATCAATATTTAATGAGTTAATAAGATAATTTTAAAATTTAGTGCGAATTCTTATGATATTCGAATTTGATTTCCTTGGATTAGAAGGCACCACCGTGGCATAATGAAGGACAAGCCAGTCAAAAATAGGTATACCTACTAAAATCACGTAGTTTAGGAGAGGTGAGGTGGCTCTAAAGGGGTTAAGGTCGTTCAGTGGGGGATACGTCTTAAACAAAGAATTAACTTATTTCTCTTCTTTTCTAAATGTAGTTCCAAAAAAAAAATTCAAAAGATGACATGATCGTCGCTCTATTTAGAGAAGTGTGCTTAATTATGTCAAGGCTGTGCCTGCCTTTTTTTAAACGCTTTCCGCTTTATGATCCCTTGATCTAAAAAGACCCTGGTGCTATCTAGCGACCTCCTGGGAAAACACTAGAAAAACGCTCATCACGGCATTTAATATTTCTGCGTCAAGCCTTATGCATGTATACTCCCTTTGACTAATTATTATAAGGACTAGCCTTGCGGTAGCATTTCCCCTCTGCCACGGTATTAGCACAATTGATCTTGTGCATTTACATTCAATTTTACACCTTAACACTAAACGAGACAGCCTATAATTGCGAAATAATAACTTCGAACTTAGAATGTTTGGGGTTCACACGAGACTACTTTTCATGTGTTTAACATTCAAAATTAGAATCTAAAGTTATGGGGAATAAAATCCAAAGTTGCGGATTTCATGTTACCTCGCCCCCCGCAAAAAGTGGCAGAAATGTTTGTAAGTAGAATTACACGCGTAACCAGTCCACATATAAATAGTCAAAGATTACTTCCCACACTGGACAGAGTTTCGGTACTACTATTGGAAAGTGGATGGTCTAAGTTTTCAGAATATCTCTTATTATACCCCCTCGGGGAAAATAGTCGTGAACTTATGTTCGCCACAACGACCGGTCCTGCGCTGCCCTCATCCAACAGGTTCCCGCCGCCTTCACCAGGTCGTCGGTCCACCTTGTGGGGGGCCTACCCACGCTGCGCTTTCCGGTACGTGGCCACTAATTGAGTTCAGCGAGCAATGTGCTTTAGACTACTTATATGAGGACTAGTTACGCGTGTAATTCTACTAACAAAATTTTCTGCCACTTTTTGCGGGGGGCGAGGTAACACGAGATACGCAACTTTGAATTTTATTCCATTAGTTTAGATTCATGAAAAACAGTGTTGTGTGAACCCCAAACGTCATAAGTTCGAAATTATTGTTCTGCAATTATAGGCTGTCGCGTTTAGTGATAAGGTATAATATTGTATGTAAATGCGTATGATTTTTTGATCTTGTACGTTGTCGAGGCGGGTCCGTATATAAATCGTCTAAGGCAATGTGCCGCGCTCATAGCCACTTTAGTTTAGTAATTCTTTGGGTTATATCCGTTACTTCTTCTGCGACTCTCTTCATTTCTGATTCCATCTCGTTATGCTTATACTGTTATTAAAACTAATATTTAAAACTTGTACTCACCGAGGGGCGAGGGTTAAAAACTTAGCAGAGATAAAATTATTTTTTATTACTCTTTGAAGTTTAAACTCTAAATAGGCAGTAAAAATTTAAGAAGCAACATTTTATGGACGAAAGCTGTTCCTTTTTGTGCTTAGATGATGCAAAGAAAGGAAGATGCAGATTTTGTTTCTTATGTATTTGATGATTATTATCATATGTGTATTTTTAGGTTCATGATACTAATTTAATAGATATCATGTTAATCACATTGACTTTAAATACTAAGGCTCCAATGTCCGAATGAGCGTTTTTCTTTTGGTTTTCTAAGTTTCAACGTGTTACATAATTAACCAAAAAAAAAAAAAAAAAAAAAGTCGTCATCGAAACCAATTATAAATATATCCCAACTCTAGTGTGACATTTGAAACATAGACTATTTTTTCAGAAGTAGGAAGGGTAGTGTTTGTAAGTCATTCATCAAGTACCTAAATTTTAGTAAGAGACAAAGAAGCTTTCTTTGACGAAAAAAACGAATTATAAGATGCTTAAATTATCTTAAATGATGACAAATATGAATAATTTATTGAAATTATTCTTTATTTTTTATTTTTGTACCAATAATTTAAAAATTTTGTCAATCTGTTATTTATTGTTTTTTTGCTTGCAATAAATAGGTATTAATATTCATGTAAGCTTTAGTAATAAAGATAACTTACAGAAAACTCATCTTTTAAATTTAGCTTTTAGTGACCTTACGACGCATCTACTGCCGTTTATTCTTTGAACTACCGGCAGTCCGTAAAATAGTGCTGCGCTACAACGATTACTATTTTATTATTTTACTATAGATAATTTTTTTTTCGGTAAATAATAATACGGTTGTCATACATTCTCAATAGACTCTTGACAAGAGACTCTTTAACACCCTTTTTTCTTTAGGGGTATTTTTGTAACACCCTGTAGATGGCGCTACAGTCTGTGCGAATAAAGGTCAAGATTTTAAAAAGTGTTTCTTTAAAAAGATCAACAGAGAAAAGATGATTAGAAGGATGCCAACGCATCTTTTGATGGAATATTTCATTATTTATGAATAATTTTAATCGAAAACTTGAAACTGTTTACATCTGGGATGGTTGTATGGGCTCGATTCATTTGCCTTTATAAAAAACAGGCACAGTCGTGACATGATTTTGACGGGATCTCGCGAACGTCTCTATGGAGCGATAAATATGAGATCTGTCAAGTTTTTTAGGAACTAAATAAAAAAAACCCTCATTGTTGTCCTAATTGGCACAACACTGAAATAAAGTAGATAGAGGATAATACGTTGTGTTCTTAATTAACTACAAGCCAGTCAACTACATATATACCTACTAAAATTATGTAGTTTAGTAGAGGTGAGGCGGTTCTGAAATAGTCAAAGTCGTTCAATGCGGGATACGCCGCAATAAACTCAATAAACTTTTAACCTTAAACGTCGTTTTTGGTATGTTTACTGTCAGCTAGTTAGCTGCTACCATAGTTTTGGAGAATTGATTGTTTTTCTAATTCTGTTATATAAGATATCAATGGGCAATCAACCATTGACTATTTATATGTGGACTGGTTACGCGTGTAATTCTACTAACAAACATTTCTGCCACTTTTTGCGGGGGGCGAAGTAACATGAAATCCGCAACTTTGGATTTTATTCCCCATAACTTTAGATTCTAATTTTGAATGTTAAAAATCATGAAAAGTAGTCGTGTGAACCCCAAACGTTCTAAGTTCGAAGTTACTATTTCGCAATTATAGGCTGTCTCGTTTAGTGATAAGGTGTAAAATTGAATGTAAATGCACAAGATCAATTGTGCTTATACCGTGGTAGAGGGGAAATGCTACCGCAAAGCTAGTCCTTATAATAATTAGTCAAAGGCAATCATCATATAAAATTTTGGTAACTAATCAAAAATCAGTAGGTAACTATTCGGTTCACAATAATAACAAAACAACATTCACAGAATTCCAATTAGACTGGATAGGTACGGTGTTTTTTAATAGGTATGGCAAAAAACTGAATAATCATGGTGTTATTAAATCAACAAAAAATATTTTCATCAGAATGTGGGCGTAAAATAAAATTTCGTTGCGTTGAACAGATTAAAAGCGTTCGATGTCATGTTCAAGCGTGAATGCATGAAAAAACCGGCCAAGTGCGAGTCGAACTCGCGCCCTGGTTCCGTTTGAAGGATAAACTTAACTCTAAAGTTAATCATTTTAACGGGTTCTTACCGCGTTTTTATTGTTTTTGGAGTTCCCGATATTTCGGCAGTGTTGCAACTGCCATGATCACGTAGTAGTGTAGTCTAATTGGAATTCTGTGAATGCTTTTTTGTTATTATTGTGAACCGAATAGTTACCTACTGATTTCTAATAAGGTACCAAAATTTTAATAACCGCGTAACTCTCAAAAATTGTGAAACTTAACTCTGTAGTAGAAAAGATCTTCTTCCATACATCCTTTAAACTGAAAATGTAGGTGAAATTGAAACCGAAAACAATATGTTTTTGTGTGATATAACTTTACTACAAATAACGATTTTAGGATATATTCCTATACTTTTGTGGTGAGACTTCGCTTCTTCCCAAATTTCATGATTCTAGGTTAACGGAAAGTACCCTACAGGTTTTGATTTGAGAATTGCGAAGTTTCACAAAGTGACCGATTTCGTTTACTTATGAGCTTGAATTTTGTACACCTTCAAGCTTGACGATTAACATACGGACCCGCCTCGCCTTAGCGTTTCCCCTTATGCTAATGGGCAAGATTAAAAAATCTCACGCATTTGCATACAATTTTATACCTTATCACTAAACGCGACAGCCTATAATTGCGGAACAATAATTTAGAACTTACGACGTTTGGGGTTCACACGACACTGTTTTTCATGATTTTTAACATTCAAAATTAGAATCTAAACTTGGAATAAAATTCAAAGTTGCGTAAAATTCAACCTCGCCCCCCCCGCAAAAAGTGACAGAAAATTTTGTTAGTAGAATTACACGCGTAACTTGTCCTCGTATAAGTAGTCTAAGTCTTCAAGGGACCTGTAGATTTTAGCCTTATTTTGTATTTCACTTGATTCATCTTCAAAAAAAGGGTCTTGACAGATGGGCAATCAGACAGACGGACAACAAAGTGATCTTATTCGGGGTTAAAATTTTTTACTTTTAAGGTACAGAACCCTAAAAAGAAAATTTCAATTACCTCGAAATTTTGTATTCGACTCTATCTTTGTTATTATATTTTGGTGTAAAATGAAGTATAAATTGATTGATTGACAGATTGGTAAATAGGAGTCGAGTTGTAGGGCTGTTATACAGGGTGTAAGGAAAAGTATCCTTAACCTTTAAACTACATACTCCACCCATCAAACTGAAAACAACACTTTTACTATGGAAGCGAACCTGTCAGAAAAAAAAAATCAGCTGTCCCATACTAAACTGCAATACCTACTCGATTCAAACGTGTGGGACAGCAGATTTTTTTTTTCGACATTGGTCCCATAGAGAAAGTTGTTCACTTTAATGGTCTGATCAACCTCTTAAAAAACTGTCAGCATATTAAGTTCGACCCTGTATAGCCGAACTTCGTTTGTATGGAGCACGTAGCAAAAACTATCCTCTTAAACAGATTATTGGTAGTTGTAGCAAAAGTGTGACCACCCCGAATGGGATTATGGTCGTTAGTTTATGTCACGTAGCTTTAGAGCTAAGCGAAATAGGAATTAAGCTGGGAAATGAAATACCTTGAAGCTGAAAGCTTATGCTAAAAGAGACGAGGTACGTCCATTTTGTTAACAACTCGAAATGGAATCTCCATGTTGTTTATATACAACGTGTTAAGAGGATATAATTCGGAGCGCCCTCCATACAAACGTACTATGGTGATACTTTCAATACTAACCAATTAAACTCAATGAAATTTTTCTGAATCAATCTAAAAACAAATTTCTATGCTTCTATAGAGTCAGATTTTCGTTAAAAGTTTAGAAGTTATAGTCCCTCAAAGATTTCCATACAAATCTTAAATTAATCCTAGCATTGAAACTGTATATTTTAACGAAAATCTGACTCCATACAAGCATAGATATTTGTTTCAAGATTATTTCAGGAAAATTTCATTGACTTTCATTGGTTAGTATTGAAAATATCACCATAGTACGTTTGTATGGAGCGCGCTCCGAATTATATACCCTTAATGAATTAACGCAAAACTAGAAAGTAGTTTGTTTAGAATGGAGAGCAGAATCGAATTATCATTGTTTCAACATAGGTAATTTTTTTTCAAAATATTAAATATTTAATCATAGTGAAAGTTGTTCAGCTTTAACCCCCTTTCAATATTACTAGGGTGTTTTGTAACATCTACTTGTATAGGCAGAACTGTTTTAGGGTTCCGTACCCAAAGGGTAAAAACGGGATCCTATGACTAAGCCTACGTTGTCCGTGCGTCCGTCCGTACTAACTATATAGGGCTATAATTTTGAGCCGTAATAGCCAAACAGTTGAAATTTTCACAGAATATGCGCGCGCTATTACGGCGGATTTGTTAACAAATAGTAAAATAGTCAAAAAGTAAAAAATTAAGGGGGGTCCTCATACATGAAACTAGTTTTTAGCGTTATTTCTTCTTGCTCTATCGTAAAAACGGTAATCCATACAAGCGTCAAACTTGGTGTCATTATAGAACAAACTATACAGTATAACAATAAAATATAAAAACCGGCCAAGTGTGAGTCGGTCTCGCGCTAAAGGTCCCGGAGAAAACAAAACTAACTAAGTTAATACAGGGTCGTACTTAATATGCTGACACTTTTTTAAGAGGATGATCAGACTATCAAACTGAACAATTTTCTCTATGGGACCAATGTCGAAATCGCGAAAATAAAATCAGCTGTTCCATACTAAACTGATATCTTACTCGAGCCAAATTTATGGGACAGCAGATTTTTTTTTCGCGATTTCGATTTTGGTCCCATACAGAAAGTTGTTCAGTTTGATGGTCCGATCAAGTCCTTAAAAAGTGTTAACATATAAAGAAGGACCCTGTGTGTTGTGTGGTGGTGTAGTTTGGAACCCTCTTTGCTTGAGAATTCCGACTCGCACTTGACCGGTTTTACACAAAAAACTTGGACATGGAACGCTCGAGATGTATTTCATTTCCAAGCTAGAATAGCTTTAGTACCTCTTTACTCGTTTAGCTTAGCTTAGAAAGTAGTAGATGCAATCTGCTTAAGAGAAGTTTATTCCGAATGCGTAAAAGCGCGCTGCATACAAACGAAGTCTGGTGATATTTTTAATAGTCACCAATTAAACTCAAAGAAATTTTGTAGAAGCAATCTAGAAACAAATCTCTATGCTTGTATAGTGTCAGATTTTCGTTAAAATATACAGTTTCAATGCTAGAATTAATTTAAGATTTGTATGGAAATCTTTGAGGCACTATAACTTTAAAACTGTACATTTTAAGGAAAATCTGACACGATACAAGCATAGAGATTTGTTTCTAGAATGTTTCTGCAAAATTTCATTGAGTTTAATTAGTTAGTATTGACAATATCACCAGACTTCGTTTGTATGGAGCGCGCCAACAGTATTATACCCTTAAAAAAAAAAATATTCTTTAGCCGTGTGATTACTAGCTATTGGCCACAAAGGCTTTTCTGAAGATTATACAAGGTGTTACTAAAATACAATTAAACATTTAAGAGGGTGGTTTACATCATCAAACTGAACAACTTTCAATATGAAACCAATATCGAAATCGCGAAAAAAAATTCTTATGTTCCATACTAAACTACAAATCTTCTCGAGCTAAATGTATGGGACAGTAGATTATTTTTTTCGCGATTTCGATTTTGGTCCCATAGTGAAAGTTGTTCAATTTGATGGTCTAAACAACCCCCTTAAAAGTTTTAAATATTTATTTTTACTTTTGTAACACCTAGGTATGTTACGTAGTTTGAAGCTTTGACTATTTATATGTGGACTAGTTACGCGTGTAATTCTAATAACAAACATTTCTGCCACTTTTTGCGGGGGGCGAGGTAACATGAATTCCGCAACTTTGGATTTTATTCCCCATAACTTTAGATTCTAATTTTGAATGTTAAAAATCATGAAAAGTAGTCTCGTGTGAACCCCAAACGTTCTAAGTTCGAAGTTATTATTTCGCAATTATAGGCTGTCGTTTAGTGATAAGGTGTAAAATTGAATGTAAATGCACAAGATCAATTGTGCTTATACCGTGGCAGAGGGGAAATGCTACCGCAAGGCTAGTCCTTATAAATAAGAAGGATTTGCAAAACCATTTTTTTTTTGTCGCATCTACTAGCATCGCAGATACTAGCTTTTTCGTCTGAATGAACTATACAGAGCGTTAGGGTAAACTGTTGCATTACTTTAAAGGGATGATTGTACCCATGATACTAAACAACTTTCCCTAAGAAACCTAGAGGAAATATAAATGTGTCTCAACCCTTATGGGATCAACATTGAAATCGCAAGAAAAAAATCTGCTATTCCATACAAAAACGTGAACGTTTGTTACCAAATGTATGGAACGATTTTTCCGATTTTAATGTCGGTCCTATAGTAAAAGTATACTGATTTCAGTTACTATGTGACCACATACTAAGTGTCAATCTGTAGTGGTGGAATTCAAAAACAAATTTTAAACAACTGATAGTACGGAACACTAATTGCCCGAATCCCGACTCGCACTTGCCCTGTTTTTTAACATGACATGGCGGAATAGCTTAGACTACTTATATGAGGACTAGTTACGCGTGTAATTCTACTAAAGTCCGGCCGCTGAAAGATTGCGTTTGACAGTTACCATAAAATTGTAAAAAACTGAATGAAAACTATAAATGCCAATCATTATTTAGTAGCTTTTTGAACTTAAAAGAGCAGCTAGTGCCCCGTGTACTAGAGTGAGCACAGGTAAACAATATTTTCATTCAGTTTTTTACAATTTTATGGTAAGTGTCAAACGCAATCTTTCAGCGGCCGGACTTTAACAAAATTTTCTGCCACTTTTTGCGGGGGGCGAGGTAGCACGAGATACGCAACTTTGAATTATATTCCATTAGTTTAGATTCTAATTTTGAATGTTAAAAATCATGAAAAACAGTGTCGTGTGAACCCCAAACGTCATAAGTTCGAAATTATTGTCCCGCAATTACAGGCTGTCGCGTTTAGTGATAAGGTATAAAATTGAATGTAAATGCGTAAGATTTTTTTATCTTGCACGTTGGCAGAGGGGAAATGCTAAGTTGAGGCGGGTCCGTATATAAATCGTCTAAGCAGAATAGATAACATGGCGATCTCAAATGCTCTAAAAAGTTGGAATTTAATTAGAATTCTTCAGTCTAGCAGGTAGTTTAGATTCAAACAACGGCAGTTGTAAGGCGTTGCGTTATCAGATCAATACCTTAGGGAATTTTAGGTGCTTGAGCGCCATTAAACGCGAACCTAGCAGTTTTCTGCAATTCTGCTTAGCTATTGAATGAGCTTTGGGCGTGGTGGGAACTCATTTGTACTAGGATTGGTGTC
Source organism: Agonopterix alstromeriana (assembly GCA_963924505.1). NCBI lineage: Eukaryota > Metazoa > Arthropoda > Insecta > Lepidoptera > Depressariidae > Agonopterix > Agonopterix alstromeriana. The sequence continues at coordinate 10,532,056 of OZ004683.1, forward strand.
TGGTACAAGTGTTAAAAATGGTAAGAAAAACCTAAAAATGATTTTCAAACACCTTTTCAAAATTCAAATTTCAAATACTTACATACATACAAACATAAGCTCACGCCATTGTCCCATGGGGGTAGGCAGAGACCACGGACCGCCACACGCTACGACTCTGGCACACCTCTTTAGCCTCATTCACGTTCATACATCTTTTCATGCACTTCCGTCGATTGAGGGTGCTACGCACTTGTCCTTTTCGGAAAAGATCATTGATTTGATCATGGTATGTTTTCCTCGGACGGCCTCTCCCAACACTTCCGCTCACCTTTGCTTTATTTATGAATATATGCATACATATGAAAGTCCCACAAAACCGTTTCCACGGTCTGTCTGTGGGATCGAGAGTATCAGTACAGTAATTTTATAACATAGAACAATACTTAATACTAAGTAACTATTTATTGAATGGAGTTGAGCAGATACATTTTAAATAATCTACCGAACCTTCGCTTACTTTCTTCAGTTCACCTATTCAATGATCCCCACTCAATATAGTTCGGCAACATACATTTTTTTTCTTTTTCACTATATGGAGTATGGTTGCCGCCATATTATACAACGTGTTAATGAATAAGCGCAAAACCTCATACACCCCAACTGATTTATAACAAGATAATTCGATTGAAACAGAAATTTCATTATTCTGATAGTTAAAATTTAAAGTTATTCACATTTTAAGTTTTGAGGCAAAAATGATTTGTTATCATTTCAGCAATGAATGAAAGCGTTAACGTGCTCATGGATACATTTTAATAATCTTGTTTTGGTAGTAAGTAGGGTGAGAGTGCCCGAGCGGTGGGTTGAGACCGAGTTTAGTAAATTTTAAATTTTAAAAACAAATTATTTAATATTTTGAAAAAAATTTCCTATGTTGAAACCATGATAATTCGATTTTGCTCTCGATTCTGAACAAACAACTTTCTAGTTTTGCGTTAATTCATTAACACGTTGTATAGAACTATACAGGGTCCTTCTTAATATTTATTAATATTTTTTTTTTTTTTTTTCGCGATTTCGATAATGGTCCCATAGAGAAAGTTGTTCAGTTTGATGGTCTGATCATCCCCTTAAACAAGTGTCAGCATATTAAGAAGGACCCTTTATACTATTACCAATTCTGTGACAGAGTATAAAATTAAATGCGTTACATACTTAAGTAGGTGTTTCAGACTATCAAATACTATGGGACCAACATAGAATTCGCGAAAAAAAAACTACTGTCTCATAGAAAATGTCAATAGCTACTCGACCAAAATATATGAATCAGCTGATTTTTTTCCCGATTTTAATGTTTGTCCCATTGTAAAAATTTGATGGTCTGAACCTCCTCCTTCAATACGGTTTACATCTTATACAACGTGTTAATGAATAAGCGCAAAACCTCATACACCCCCAACTGATTAATAACAAAATAATTAGATTGAAACAATAATTTCATTATTTTTATAGTTAAAATTTAAAGTTATTCGCATTTTAGGTTTTCAGGCAAAAATGATTTATTATCATTTCAGCAATGAATGAAAGTGCTAGCGTGCTCCTGGATACATTTTAAGAATCTTGTTTAGGTAGTACGTAGGGTGAGAGTGCCCGAATGTAGGGTTGAGATCGAATTCAGTAAATTTTAAATTTTACAAACAAAACATTTAATATTTTGAAAAAAAAAACCTATGTGAAACCATCATAATTCGATTCTGCTCTCGATTCCAAACAAACTAATTTCTAGTTTTCCGTTAATTCATTAACACGTTGTATACCATATTGAGTATTAGTCCTTATTCAGACGTAAAGTAATATTTCATTTGAGTAAGCAAAAAATTAAGCTCTCTACTTATTATAATTTAGATTATATATTCTCTTATGACTTGTACTGTACCCCGAGGATTATTTTCCGTAAAAATGTAAGATTAATAGCACACAAGTGAGCCCAAGATACGATATCTTACTATAATATAGTGTTTTGAGACGCTTTTATGTTTTTGTAGCAGCCATTTTATCTCCCACTAGGTAAACGCTGGGCTGCACGACTATATTCCCCGAGGGGGTAGTCAAAGATATTCTGAAACCTCAGAACATCCATGTTTCACCAGTAGTACCGAAACTCTGTCCAGTGTGACGGGGGGTGAGCCCGTCGCCACTTATAATGGACAACACATGCCTCGAAATTGAAGCATGCAGGTTTCCTCACGATGTTTTCCTTCACCGAAAAGCCAGTGGTGTTGCAAACTCACTCTGCCCCCCTAGACAAAGTGAAATTCTATTGGCGTTGACGCTAGTACAAAATTACAGAATGTATGGATTTGACATTAGCGATCGTCAAAATGTTTCGATCGCTAATGTCAAATCCACACATTAGTGTGCGAGGTTTAGGCGGCTGGTAGCTTTGACCTTTGTATCTCAACTTTTCCACCCCGTATAAAAAATAAAAATAATATCGACCCTGTATTATTATGAAGAAAAACTCAGTTACAATAAAATTGCCTAAATGACTATCAAAAAGCAAGTATTTGGTACCTACCAACAGTTTAATTAGTAATAACATCGTATCGTGATTGCAACTATAAATTAAGATTTTGTCCGATTTAGGCCTACTTATACCTAGTATATGAACCGGGAGTAATATTTTATACATTATTATTTAAAAAATTTTGTCAAACAGTATGACTGTTTGATGTTTACTTACCTAATTACGAAACGCTTAAGGTGGTTGTCTACCGGGATAAATGCATTGTAGGCATTGGATACATTAACTGGGCAGTCCAGTTAAGCTTTAGTCTATAGCATGTTACGTAGATGTATTTAAAAACGCTTTCTCATTATTATTATTTCTTTTCTTCAGAAATTCAATTGTAATCATTGGCATCCTTTTAAACATAAGACTTTACACAATCAAAGCGGACAACTTTTAGTCAATGGGAGCCAAACTGAAAAGGCAAAAAAATTTGATATTCTATACAAGGTTCTACAAAAATACAAATAAGCATTTAAGGGGGTGGTTTAGACCATCAAACTGAACAACTTTCATTATAGGACTTAACAGATTTAAACATTTATTTTTACTTTTGTAACACCTTGTATAAAACTGCCATGCTACTCAACTCAAATTCTTGAGATTTCAGCTTTGCTTCCAAAGTAATATAACTATTAAAATCGTTATATCACCTGCTATGTATCTAATGTTCCTATTTTTTATTTCATCTTTCAGTAGAAAAGCAAGATTATATAACGTGTTAATGAATGAGCGCAAAACCTCATACACCCCAACTGATTTATAACAAAATAATTAGATCGAAACAATAATTTCATTATTTTGATGGTTAAAATTTAAAGTTATTCGCATTTTAAGTTTTGTGACAAAAATTATTTGTTATCATTTCAGCAATGAATGAAAGCGCTATCGTGCTCATGGATACATTTTAAGAATATTGTATTGGTAGTAAGTAGGGTGAGTGTTCCCGTGCGGTGTGTTGAAATCGAATTCAGTAAATTTTAAATTTTACAAACAAATTATTTAATATTTTGAAAAAAATTACCTATGTTGAAACCATGATAATTCGATTCTTCTCTCGATTCTAAACAAACTACTTTCTAGTTTTGCGTTAATTCATTAACTCGTTGTATAATATCAACGTATTGCAGTCATCGGAACCAAATTTTTAATCTGATAAGTATGGCTGTAATTTTTAAAATTAAAAATATTTTGATATAATATAGCGCAGTCTTTCTTTAAATGCTGACAGTTTTTAACCCCCGACGCAAAAAGAGGGGATGATTAGATCATCAAACTGAACAAACTTTCTCTATGGCACCTACATTGGCATCGCGGAAAAAAAATTATATCTTTAACATTTTGGTCCATTAGGTTTACAGTTTTGTAGGTTTAAGTTTTCAGGTAGAAGTGATTTGTTACCATTTCAGCAATGAATGAAAGCGCTAACGTACTCATGGATACATTTTAAGAATCTTGTTTTGGTAGTAAGTAGGGTGTAGGGACCCGTGCGATGGGTTTAGATCGAATTCAGTAAATTTAATATATTGAAAAAAAAATCCTATGTTGAAACCATCATAATTCGATTCTGCTCTCGATTCTAAACAAACTACTTTCTAGTTTTGCGTTAATTCATTAACACGCTGTATAAGATTGGGATGAGATGAGCGAGATAAACTCACGACCACAAGTTTCGGGGTAGCCAAAAATATTGCTAAAACCACCAGCTGTCTTGCATGCAGTTACAACAAATAACATCTCATTTCTACATTTCATTATAAAATCTAAGATAACGTTTAAATCATACTGCAGGATCTTATACTATTAGGGATCTGCAGTAATAAATTATAAGTCACCTATAACTGACCTTTATGTAGGTCAAGTCTCCTTTAAAAATGAAAGAAGGGGAAAAAGAGAGTGCCTATTCATTGCTCTTTACTGGAGTTTTACTTCAGATGGTACAGAGCCTCTATTTCTGTCCTCAACTTAATCGACTTTTTAGGGTTCCGTACCCAAAGGGTGCTAACGGGACCCTAAATGCTAAGCCTGGGACATTTAACTGTCATTTTATATAAATCTTAAAATGGACAAGAAGAGATAAGCATGTGCGACACTGAGTGAGTGCGAGCGAGACAGGAATACGCCATTACCTACATTTTCCGCCATGCTTTTTGCCAGAGGGGGTGAGGTTAAAATTGGTGGGGGCAGGGAGTGTACGTACTGTACTGTACTTTTTCTTATACAGGGTGAAATTGATATCATTAGCATCCTTTTAAGCTAGTAGTCTACTCATCAAACTGAACAACTTTTACTATGGGAACAAACCGATCTAAGCAAAAATATAATCAGCTGTTCCATACTAAACTGCAATGCCTACTCGACTCAAATGTATGCAAAAGCTATTTTTTGTTGTTGCTCCGATCGGTTTGCTCCTATAGTAAAAGTTGTTCATTTTGATCGGTAGACTCGTAGTTTAAAAGGATGCTAATGATCATTAATTTCACTCTGTACTGTGCCTTCGGCGTCATCCGTTCATCCGTCTGTGTGTCTATCTGTCCATCCGTCTGTCCTAACGTAACCTTAGGAGAAGTTTATTCCGAATACTTAAATGCGCGCTGCATACAAACGAAGTCTGGTGATATTTTCAATACTAATCAATTAAACTCAATGAAATTTTGCAGAAACAATTTAGAAACAAATCTCTATGCTTGTATCGTGTCCGATTTTCGTTAAAATATACAGTTTAAATGCTAGGATGAATTTAAGATTTGTATGGAAATCTTGGAGGCACTGTAACTTTAAAACTATACACATTAAGGAAAATTTGACAAGATACAAGCATAGAGATTTGTTTCTAGAATGATTCTGCAAAATTTCATTGAGTTTAATTGGTTAGTATTAAAATATCACCAGACTTCGTTTGTATGGAGCGCGCCAACAGTATTATACCCTTAAGGTATTTGTCGCAAGCATTACTTCAATTTGAAGTTTCATTCTTCCTCGACTTGAAGGAGAAAATTCCTCGACATTTTTGGACATTCAATTTAGCAGAAACGAATCGAAGAAATCTCGAAGATGCAACTAAGAATTTCCAATAGCCTTAGACTACTTATATGAGGACAAGTTACGCGTGCAATTCTACTAACAAACTTTTCTGCCACTTTTTGCGGGGGGCGAGGTAGCACGAGATACGCAACTTTGAAATTTATTCCATTAGTTTAGATTCTAATTTTGAATGTTAAAAATCATGAAAAACAGTGTCGTGTGAACACCAAATGTCATAAGTTCGAAATTATTGTTCCGCAATTATAGGCTGTCGCGTTTAGTGATAAGGTATATAATTTTATGTAAATGTGTAAGATCTCTTGATCTTGCACGTTGGCAGAAGGGAAATGATAAGGCGAGGCGGGTGTGTATACAACGTGTTAATAAATATGCGCAAAACCTCATACACCCCAACTGATTTATAACAAAATAATTACATTGAAACAATAATTTCATTACTTTGATAGTAAAAAAACACACACACTTGCAACACCACTGGCTTTTCGGTGAAGGAAAACATCGTGAGGAAACCTGCATGCTTCAACTTCGAAGCATGTATTGTACCCACTGTCCATTATGTGGCGACGGGCTCACCCCCCTTCACACTGGACAGAGTTTCGGTACTACTGGTGAAACGTGGATGTTCTGTGGTTTCAGAATATCTCTGACTACCCCCTCGGGGAATATAGTCGTGAGCATATGATGATAGTAAAAATATTTTAAGTTTTGAGGCAAATATGATTTGTTATCATTTCAGCAATGAATAAAAGCACTAACGTGCTCATGGATACATTTTAAAAATCTTGTTTTGGTAGAAAGTAAGGTGAGAGTGCCCGAGCGTTGGGTTGAGATCGAGTTCAGTAAATTTTAAATTTTACAAACATATTATTTAATATTTTGAAAAAAAGTACCTATGTTGAAACCATGATAGTTCGATTCTGCTCTCGATTCTAAACAAACTTTCTAGTTTTGCACTAACACGGTGTATAAATCGTCTACGCCAATAGCACATACTGAAAATGTAAACAAAAAACAACGAGGACAAAAAGGGGGTTTTATTATGAAAGTTAATGTAAGAGAGGAAACTTGCTGTAACTATTATCATAATATTTGTAGCGTTTTATTCATGAATTGCTGTTGTCTAGACATTACGAAACATTTTATTGTGAACTGGGGTAGATGTTATCGACTTAGCTTAGTGGATAGGTATAAGCGTTTACAGTTTTGAGAGTGACACGGAGATTTTTTTTTAAAATTTATTACGTGGAGGAACTACTGTGGATGGTTCCTCCAGTGAAAAGGGAAGATCTTCCGCCAGGCTAGGTGTGAAGCCTGGGGCCGGCCGTGGTCCAACAGATTATAGATGTAAAAAAACCGGTTTAAAACGTTTTAAACCAAATTTTACCGTTTTAAACCCGAAACAAACCATTTTAAACCGGTTTTAAACTCGCCTACAAAAATAAACGAACTGTGTTTTACACTTCATTGTGGGCGATTTTTGGTCTCCTGACGTAATGTTTCGTTTGAATTAGTTTATAGAAAGTACCTACCTACATTACCTACTACACGAAAATTGATTTCACTCGGCAGTTTATGTATGTGCATGTGTGTGTAGGGTAGGCGAGCTGGCAATGTTGCGTCGATTCATCAATGAGAGTGCGAAAGTGTGAGTTTGGTTTTAAACCAGTTTTAAACCGTTTAAAAAGATTTATTTGGAGTTTGAAACAGCAACATTTTATTTAAAAAGTTTTAAATCGGTTGTTTCACATCTATATCATATCCCTATCGGTAAAATCAAGAAAATGTAGTTATGATTAAGAAAAACAGAGTCACCAACACCAACGGTTTTAAGCCGAAAAAAACGGTTTATTTCGGTTTTAACCGTTTTTTTTGTTTTAAACGGATTGGTTTAATCGGTTCTAAACCGGCCTTACATCTACACAACAGATCTTAGTTGGACCTTGTATATAATTATATCGAATCTCTGTGATTATTTCTCTTGCGCGATTCATATCTTGTATACGATTGTGAACCTTATGTGTAGCGGCTAACGGGTTACCAATGTGACGTCGCAAGTAGTCTTACGTACACATTTGCGGGTGCGACCGTAGCGCCATCTGTTAGCTTCGTTGCTATAACTTGTGGGTGTTGACATCTGTGGCAAGTCCCCACAATTACTTCAAATAGCAACGAAATGAGTATGAGTAAATGTATTGTGATTTCTATAACGGTCGCGACCACCAATGAAAGTATTGTATAATTATAGTACTATAAAAAGATGTTTTGTTTGAACACCTGTGGCCTAGTTCGCATCTGAGCTGAGATATTTGACTCTAAAGGTTCATGAAAAAGTTACCGAAACCTTGAAGAATCAACCATTTTCAATAAATCAATGGAAACGTTTTACCTACTCAGCAAAATATACCGTAAAGAAATACATAAGATACAAAACAAGGCGGTCTTAGAGATCAAAAGTTATTTCTCCTATACAACCTTAGAAGTTATTAAGTACCTTACTAGCAAAGCTTCGATGCGACCTAGCAATGAATGTGATGTTTTTAAATGTATTTTTAAAGATCCTCTAAATGCCTATGTAAAGTTTTATTACTGGTCAATCAACAAAAAAAAACGTAAATTTTTCTCCATACAATCTTACTCATACTCATTTGAAGGCTATTTTGAATCTTCTCTTCTTATCGTGTGGGAAGCAAGCCAGCACGTCTAGTATGATTTCTCTACACGCGCGCGACGCGCCTTCGCTGCATAGAAAATAACCGGTTCCTACGCGTTTCGGAGAGCTAAAGCCGCGCTTGGCGCGACTTGTAGTATTGGAAAAAGCCGACTCGCGCGCAAGCAGAGAAATCATGCTAGACGTGCTGGTAACAGAGTTTTTTCAGACCGCCTTCCCGCGTCTCCCTGAACGAGGCCTTATTCGTGAGAGGAGGCCTTTGCCCTGCAGTGGGATTATACATAACTTACTTTTACTTTCTTGTTATTCTTATTAAATAAAAGATTCACGTGCAGTAACCAGTTAAGCCGTAATATCTTGTTCTCCCCTGTACTATTTCGCCCTGGCTTTCCACACCCTCTTTCACCCCTTCCACCCCCGGGAAATACATCAATCATAATCCTCGCATCGCACATTATCTTATGGAAATATATTATATCACAATATTCCCAAGAAAGTCGTTTAATTCGCATCTATAATCTATTTGTGTTTACCACGAGGAAAATATTTGAGGTAGAACTTAACACATATTTGATTGTTATTCAAGTATACAAGGTGTTACAAAAATAAAATTAATTATTTAAAACTTTTATGGGAGTTGTTTAGACCATCAAACTGAACAACTTTCACTATTGGCCCAAAATCGAAATCGCGAAAAAAAAATCAGCTGTACCATATTGGTCCCATAGTGAGAGTTTGTCAGTTTGATGGTCTAAACAACCCCTATAAAAGTTATAAATATTTATTTTTACTTTTGTAACACCTTGTATGCTCCCGTCTTTTATTCCCTGATGGGATAATCAGAGACGTTGTTAATATATAATATTCAGAACGTAACTTTTTGACTGATAGTGCCTGGAGAAAAAAAAGTTGTGTCGCTTTTACTAGAAATGATATCATCCAAATCGGGCCATTTTTGTAGTACCAAATATTAAGCACGGAGTCATAAAATTATGATTTATAATAGTTTGCATAAACATACTCGTATTACTAAAACTTACAATTTCAACGATATCTTTATACGTCCCTTAAAGACTTGAAAATTTCGTTCCCTGGGTAGTGGGCTCGGTGGCGAAATTGGAAAACACAATTCCCGGTTTGCAAGAGTGCGGGGTTCAAGACCCGCCCGAGACTGAATTATTCAATATTTAATTTGATACAATCTTGTCGTAAAAACGAAATTTTTTGACTGTGATATGATATTTTTCAGAAAAAGCCAGGTGGTCCAGTGGCGAGTAACCTTTCCTGCCGTGCAGAAGGCGATGGTTCGATCCCCGTCCAGGCCGACTCGTACCAATGAGTTTTTCGGAATTTATGTACGATTTGGAACACCATTGGTTTTTCGGTGAAGGAAAACATCGTGAGGAAACCTGCATGCTTCAATTTCGAGGCATTTATTGTACCAACTGTCCATTTTGTGGCGACGGGCTCACCCCACGTCACACTGGACAGAGTTTCGTTACTACTGGTGAATCGTGGACGTTCTTCGGTTTCAGAATATCTCTGACTACCCCCTCGGGGAAAATAGTCGTGAGCATATGCTTATGCTTTTTCAGACAAAGTCAGATATGCTACTCCAATTATTCCTGAGCCAGGATAGTCCAAAATTCCTTTCAAAGTAAGGCTGAGGAATTTGGCCCACACTTGGTATTGAACGGAAAGGAATGCCGCCTGAATTGCAGTCTCTGTTTATACTTCCATTGAACCGATAGCTCGATAGCTTAGTTGATAGTGAAGCTGCCTTCTGATTTGAGGGTCGCGGGTTCGAAACCCACAACGAGCAAATATTTTATAATGAATATGAATGTGCACCCGAGTCATGGATTTTCGTATCCATAGGGTCCTTCTTAATATGCTGACAATTTTTAAGGAGATGATCACTGATCAGACCGTGAAACTGAATAACTTTCTCTATGGCATGGCAATATCAATCTGGAACGCTCTTACTAGAATTGTGTAGTAAAAGCATTGATTTAGAATACAATGGACGCCAAGTCTAGTACAAAATTCTCCAAACCTAAGTACGTATAATATAAACCAACTAAAACATTGAAAATGCTGAAATTGTTCTCCGTCCCACTCCCCCATCGGGGCACGGCGTGTGCCGTCGCGCCCCCACGCGTGTGCGTAGTCGGCCGATCAAACGAAGACTGTTGCGCAATTCGTTGTCTTTTTTACGTTTTCGTTCTCTTTTTATTCGGACACTTTTGAGCGCGGACCCTCCGTCCAGTAGTTTGCAAGTCAATGAATAAAAGTGTGTTTTTTTCGACAGATCCATAAAATAATGACATTGTTTGTTGCTAAAATAATTCTGATAGACGTAACTGAAATCAGATTTTATAACAAAATTCTGATAGACGTGACTGAAATCAGATTTTATATCTTATTTAAGAGCTACGCTCTTGTCGGTGGAGTATTCGCCAATCCTGTCTCTTTTCCGCTAGTGTCTTGAGTTCTTGATACGACTCTACATCAACCTTATCCTTCACTTGGGCTAGATATCTCTGTCTGGGTCTTCCTCTGCCTCTTTTCCCCTCTATCTTCCCTTCCAGTATGGTTTTAAAGAAATTGTCGTTATAACAATATAGCACAACAATAATATTACATTGTTAAATATTTTTTCTCTGTATGTATTGGCACCGATTTCAGAGAGTGTATTTGCATGAAAATTATCAAGCTAGCCAATATAGCAACTGTCCAATATTTGTTTCTATATACAATATAGAGTCGAACAACAACCGAATATACACCAATTTTTAATGACTAAAAATATAAGGTCTAGAAAAATTAGCTGAAACTATTTTAAGGGGATGATCAGACCATCAAACTGAACCACTTTCTCTAAGGGACCAATATTTAAATCACAAAAAAATTATTAAAATAGTTTCACCTAATTTTGTTAGACCTTATATTTTTAAGGGTGTATTCAGACAGTGAAACTAAACAACTTTCCCAAAGAAACATAAGTCGAAAAACGAGAAAAAATTTCTTTGGGTTTCCCATACAAAAGTGCGGATCAGCCGATCGATTTTCTATGGGAGATCCAAAAAAAATCGTTCCACAGGGAAATATGTTTAGTTTTATTGTCTGAATACACCCTTAAAATAAGCCGTGGTGGTCCAGTGGCGAGTAACCTTGCCTGCCGTGCAGGAGGCGATGGTTCGATCCCCGTCCAGACCGACGCGTACCAATGAGTTTTTCGGAATTTATGTACGATTTGTAACACCACTGGCTTTTCGGTGAAGGAAAACATTGTGAGGAAACCTGCATGCATCAATTTTGAAGCATGTGTTGTACCCACTGTCCATTATAAGTGGTGACGCGACGGGCTCACCCCCCGTCACACTGGACAGAGTTTCGGTACTACTAGTGAATCGTGGATGTTTAGAGGTTTCAGAATATCTCTGTCAACCCCCTCGGGGAATATAGTCGTGACCATATGCTTATGCTAAAATTATGTTAGTAATTAAAAACTAGTGAGGTGTATAGGCGCATTTTTCCCGATAAAATTCTCGATAAAATTCCCGATGAAAAATCGTGACGGGATCGCCGTTTTCAATGTTTGCACTTTACTGAAAATTGTTCTGAAAGTTGTCCTTCGTCGAATAGGACACAGTTTTGTGATCACTGAAGCGAGCCGACACGACGTTGAATGTTTTTGAAAGTAATGATAAAACATTGTAATCTATTATTTCCTAGTTTATTTTTAATTTAGCAACTATATTTTTTAATATTATTTATAATGGATTATACAGAGTGTAAGTGACAGCCTAGCAAATACTGCAACGGTGAACTCAGACCGAACTGAACAACTTTCACTATGGAGCCTACCTCAGGAAACGCGAAAAAAAATCAGCTATCCCATACAATAGTGATTTAGCTACCCGACACAAATGTATAGGATAGCCGTTTTTTTTTTCGCGTTTCCTAGTAACCGAAACTCTGTCCAGTGTGACGGGGGGTGAGCCCGTCGCCACTTGTAATGGACAGTGGGCACAACACATGCCTCGAAATTGAAGCATGCAGATTTCCTCACGATGTTTTCCGTCACCGAAAAGCCAATAGTGCCAAGCCAACAAATCGTACATAAATTCCGAAAAACTCATTGGTACGAGTCGGCCTGGACGGGATCGAACCATCGTCTCCTGCGCGGCAGGCAAGGTTACTCGCCCCTGGACTACCACAGCTTTTACTGTTTATAGTAGTGTGAAAATTGGTTTATAAATATATTAAGTGTAATAAAGTATAATACAATCATACACGTACGCCTAAACATAAAAGAGGCCTCACCCACCAATGCACCAGGTGACATGAGGTCTTTATGGGCCAGCATGACCTAGCTTATACTGCCCGACTAACCTAGGACAGATTCTTGGCGCCGAATAATTAGAAGGAAGGCATGGAGGAAAAAAAGGAGCGGAGGTGTTGCAAAGCCATATTTCTATCAAGTGTTGCCAAAATGCAGGGACGGCAACAAGACGGATACGCAGGTTCCGCCCCTAAAACCGAATCTAGGAACAGCGCACTTCATGTGATGTATTTTATTGACAAAACCCCTCTCAGCAAAAAGAATGGCGGTCCGCTTCAAATTGAACATCATAGGCCACGCCCACGTCGTGTGACGTCATGACCTAATATAATAGCAACAGACCTAATTGCCTTGCAACACCTCCGCTCGTTTGTTTCCTCCGTGAGAAGAATACCTACATCAAATTAAAGATTGAAAAATTAAGTCTCGGGCGGGACTTAAAACGGCACTCTTCCAAACCGGGGAATTGCGTTTATCAATCAATCAATCAATCAATTATACTTTATTAAATTATCAAATTATTTACCAAATCAAATCCAATCCAATTGTTTATCAAATTTCGCCACCGAGCCCACTACCCAGAGAACTAAATTTTCAATCTATTGCGTCTTAAGGGCACGTGAAAGAAGAATACATGTAAATAAATGCAGAACTTTACTCACCTAATGCCACAAACAGCACACCAAACGCCGGCGTTGTCATTGACCTGCCGACCGGACGGGCCGTGCCCCTGCATTCGTGATGTCACCACCATCAATACCGTCTACCGCATGCCACTGCAACCTCACTGGTTATTGCCACTGGATAGCGTGAGTGCCACGGTTTGGGTGATTGCTACTGGATAGCGTGTGTGCCACGGTTGGGTGACTGCTACAGGATAGCACGAGTGCCACAGATTTGTCACTGGCAGTCTGACACTGATGCCACGCTAGTGTGATTGCCACTGGTTAGCACAAGTGCCACGGATGGGTGATTTCCACTGGGTAGCGTAAGTGGCACGGTTGTGCAATTGCCACGACTTTGTCACTAATACCACTGTTGTGTGATTGCCACGATCTGGCAGTGGAGTATGTACCACAGATTTTTATTTCCGCGTCTTTGCCACTGGTGTATGATTTTACACTGATCACTCTTGGTTTTTAAATCGACAATTTTAGAATTTTACGCAGTATCACTGAAAATTTTCATTTGAATTTTAGACGCTTTTAGTTTTTTTTATTTTATGTTGTCAGTAGTAACTTTCACTTTCACGAATTTTTGTTGGAGGTGGTTATTTTTTCACTAATTCACTGCCACTAATGACCGATTGCCACTTGTAGGTTATTACCTCAGCTTATCACTATTTTAATGACACTGGTTTTTATTTCACTAACACTATTTAATAACTTTTTACATTAACTTTTATTTACACAGTTTCTCTTGCTTTCAAGAAAATTATTTAATAAATATGTCACAGATTTTTCGAAATGAAGTTTAGATTAAAATAATGTTAATAAATTTTCGTAAGTGCCATCCTTGTCGAATTAATGTCGGTCGCTGATCCAAAGTTTCTCAGAACCTGCGGACAAACAAATTTTTTTCATGAATTACCATAAAATTTACAAGAAATTGTAATAAAATATCGATAAAGAAATGTTTTTGTAGCAAAGTTTATTCAATGTTTTTAATATTGAGAACTTGAGTTTGATTTCTTTGACTTTACAAATGTTATATTAGAGTTACATTAATTACATACATAAATGAACTCACGAATACAGAGTGTTGTTTAAAAGTAATCAATCAATCAATGCCTTGAATTGTTTCCTATTACTAGAGAAATGTGGTTTAACCTCTCGTCTGTGGAGATTCTAGACACAAAAGATTTGTTATTGTCTTAGTCACAGATCCGTGACATCCACAGACGAAGGGTTAAAGAAAAGCTAAAACTAGCTTAAAATTAATAAACTTATAAAAAAGACAACACACACAAACATCGTAAGGAATCCTGCGTGCTTCAATGTATTGTCCAGTCATTATCAGATATATCGTAGCATACATGGTGTTCAAATATTTCTGAGCAGTGCTAATTTTCAATAAATTCTTTACAGCAAATGTTACCTAAATTATATCTGAACGTGTATTTTGTCATAAATATCGGAACAACTTATTTTCAATTATTTATTTACTATGTTATTTCAAATTGAAATGTATAACAATGGAGTAACGTTTCTTTTCCTAAACTGCTCAGATGTTTATAATACCCTGGATGCGTAGATACATTTTTTGTTCTAGGCGTTCAGATATTTTTGATTAGGTATGTGTAAAGGATTTATTGAAAATTAGAATATTTGATCACCTTGTTTGTTGGTATATCTGATGGTGACTGAGCCCACTGCCCATTACAAGTGGCGACGGGCTCACTCCCCGTCACACTGGACAGAGTTTCGGTACTAGTGAAACGTGGATGTTATGTGGTTTCAGAATATATCTGACTACCCTCTCGGGGAATATAGTCGTGAGCATATGCTTATGCTGTATAAAAAAGATAATTTAAAAATAAACAAGAAAAAGTTGACCATTTATTTTAAGCACATCTTTTGTTCAGCTTATGCTAAGTAAAAGATGAGCTCGAAGCTAATAGGAAGGATCTCCATAGAGTCCGCATAAATTTACGATTGTAGTTGGTCTCTTTTGTCTTATGACGTACCTTTAATAGTAGAAGGAGATGGAACTATAGATATTTGTTTATGCGGCTGTCCACTTTTTTTTAGCTAGTGTGTGTAAAAAGTGACCGTAAACATAAGGCCATATGTCACTTGGTGCCTTTTGTCCATACTATTTGACACCACACACTCAAACCTAAACGTCAAAAAAAAAGAGATTCTTCCTCTTAGGCCCCGAACCACTCGAATCTTATCTCACCACTCGAATGTTTGACGTTTGTAATGTTGTCAGACGTCAACAGATTTTACTTTTTTTCTACGTTCCGTTACCCCATAATTTTTGCGGTAAAGTCCGATTTGAACACTCAAACCTAAACGTCAAAAAAAGACATTGGACATTTTACAATTGGTATGGCTCACTCTAGCCTTAAAGAGAGATCCTTCCTCTTAGGTGTACCCCAAATGGATAGGTACCGAAGCGGCATGAAAAGCTTTTTTATCGTTACAATAAGTGCATAAAATATAAAGAACAGAAGTGCTTCATTGGAAAGCATTTCGAAGAGAACTTCTCACTTAAGTAGATACTTCAGAATTTCTTCAACTTAGTTCGCCTCGGTAGTAAAAGGTTCCAGTTTTAAACTTTATTAATAGGTAGTTTAAAGACTCATTGTATGAAAGAAAATGTATTAGTTTACTTAGGTCCTTGTTTTATGTCATACCTAATATACAACGTGTTAATGAATTAACGCAAAACTAGAAAGTAGTTTGTTTGGAATCGAGAGCAGAATCGATTTATCATGGTTGTCATTTGTTTGTCAAATTTAAAATTTACTGAACTCGATCTAAACCACTCGGGCACTTTCACCCTACTTTCTACCAAAACAAGATTCTTAAAATGTATCCATGAGCACGTTAGCGCTTTCATTCATTGCTGAAATGATAACAAATCATTTTTGCCTCAAAACTTAAAATATGAATAACTTAAATTGTTTACTATCAAAGTAATGAAATTATTGTTTCAATGTAATTATTTTGTTATAAATACACACGGAAATATATATGAAAACAACATAATAGACAATTACAAAGGGCGAGCTTATCTCTATAGAGATTTCTTCCAGCAAACCCGTGACTGAGAGATAGTATACAAAGTGAGGCAGGAATAGTGTGCA
Organism: Agonopterix alstromeriana; assembly: GCA_963924505.1. NCBI lineage: Eukaryota > Metazoa > Arthropoda > Insecta > Lepidoptera > Depressariidae > Agonopterix > Agonopterix alstromeriana. Next base: position 10,548,482 of record OZ004683.1, read on the forward strand.
CATTTTAACTAATAAATCAGTATTGAACACTAATAAATACATCTACACTAATATTATAAAGAGGAAAGATTTGTACCTATTTTTGTATGTTTGTAATGAATAGGCTCAAAAAGTACTGGGCCGATTTAAAAAATTCTTTCACCAATAGAGTGCTACATTCTTCCAATTTGACATAGGCTACATTTCATTTTGAAAAAAAATAGGGATCCTTGGTAAAATAGACAATTATCTACCCCGTGCGAAGCCGGGACGGGCTGCTAGTATTAAATAAAGATACAGGTATATACTTACATATAAAATATCCAGTATGATAAATAAATAAATAAATATACTAGTTCATTGAAGAGAGAGATAATGATCTTTGACCATGATTTTTTTTTAAGTAGGACCCTGCATTGGAAACTTTCTCTGCCACGAGACATTCAAGTTGGAGAGAATATAAAATCTTTTCTAAGAGCGATGAAAACACATGTCTAAAACCTTAAGTCGACACAAAAGTTCTACCGTTTCGATTTTAGCGTAACGGCATCTGAAAAGCTCTTGTCTTGCACTTGCCAGACTCTCGCCTGGCACTTGCCTGGCAGTCTGGCACTTTGGCACTTGTCAACTGCGAAGTGACCATTAGAGACTTGAATTGTCCCTGTTTATAGTTATAAGTATACTACAGTCAAAGTATACCTACTATGGTTTAGAAACGAAGCTGGAATTTTTGTTTTGAATTGAATACTATTCATTATTTGAATTGAATAGTACATTTTGTTTAGTTTGGTCATAAAATAATCGTGTCACCTGAAGAGGATATAAATGGAATATGACAGGACAATGCCTGGATACCTAAATGGAATATGTATACCCTGTGGTATACAAAATATACTAAAATTAGCTGTCCTGTCCCATACATTTGAGTCGGGTAGGTACATCTGTTTTGTCAGAAAAAGCTGACTTTTTTCGCGTTTCCTGAGGTAGACTCTATAGAGAAAGTTGTTCAGTTTGATGGTCTGATTTCACCTTTTCAGTCTACGGAGGACTGTCCCTTGTATACCTAGTACATAATTTACACCCTGTATAGTACATAATGTAACAACTATTTAATTTAGTTGACGTTACTAGAAAATTGCGGACTTTACTAAACAAGTTATTTTATGTTGTAAATCGAATTCTGAAAAATATCTAGTAGGTATACGTAACAATTATAGTATATAGGGTCCTTCTTAATATGCTGACACTTTTTTAAGCGGATGATCAGACCGTCAAACTGAACAACTTTCTCTATGGCACCAACATCGAAATCGCGAAAAAAAACAGCTGTTCTAATACAAAACTGCAAACCTACTCGAGCCAAATGTATGGGACAGTTGATTTTTTTTCCGCGATTTCGATGTTGGTCCCATAGAGAAAGTTGTTCGGTTTGATGGTCTGGACATTCCCTTAAAAGTGTCAGCATATTAAGAAGGTCCCTGTATATGTAGACTTTAGGCGTGTGCAAAAACATGACAGAGAGAGAGATAAAAAGATAGTAAAACTATACGCGCGAGAAAGACAAAAAATTATGTTATCAACTTAACGAACTTTGTATAGTTTATCGTCACCATACGTCAAGTCCATACATTTTTATGTTTCTTACTGTCGTTAACGCTAATCGAAGGATACTTTGTCTATAGGCCCAGGAATCTAAGAATCTTGTCGTCCTTATACAACGTGTTAATGAATTAACGCTTGTTTAGAATAGATAGCTGAATCGAATTATCATGGTTTCAACATAGGTAATTTTTTTCAAAATATTAAATACCTAATTTGATTGTAAAATTTAAAATTTACTGAACTCGATCTCAACCCACCGTTCGGGAACTCTCACCCTACTTACTACCAAAACAAGATTCCTAAAATGTATCCATGAGCACGTTAGCGCTTTCATTCATTGCTAAAATGATAACAAATCATTTTTGCCTCAAAACTTAAAATGCATATAACTTTAAATTTTAACTATAAAAATAATGAAATCATTGTTTCAATCTAATTATTTTGTTGTAAATCATTTGGGGTGTATGAGGTTTTGCGCTTATTCATTAACACGTTGTATACTGGGTGGAACGTAACGAGGGACTTTCCCTTTGTGGGTGAACATGGGTCGAAAAACGAAAAAAATTGTGGACCTACCATAGAAAATAGATCAGCTGATCCGCACTTTTGTATGGGAGGTCCAAATTTTGTTTTTTTTCCACTTACCTACACCCAGTGTAAGATGTTATGACTAATTGCTATCTCTTACGCGGTTACACTGACATTTTGTCTACCAGCGTAAGCAAAAAAAAAATTGTCGACTAACAATTTTTTTTCGCTTACACATTAAGCGCATATTACGCATATAATATATAGCATTGGCTTTAGGCTTTTTAGGCGGGCGGCGGTTGGCGTGAAAATTTTAATTTAATTTAATATAATCTCAAACGAATTGATAAAAAATAAAATTAAAATACTGTTTTCAGATTTTGAAACTTATCTATTACAAGAAATATGGCGGCCCTATTAAACATTAACTGTCATTACCTCCCGAGTAAAAGTCGTAAATTAAACAAAACGATAAAATGAGAGTAAATTTTAAATTTATAGTCCCACCGGTGCGCTCCGACGAAATTGGGTGTATCCTACAAAGATATATAAGAGCTAGAATAGAATACGATTATACAGGTGTGAGTGCAGACAGTTGTACCACAGAATAACTACTAGTACTACCCGTACAGAAGAATCACTTCGAAAACGGATGAAATAAATAGCGACTCTCTCTGCACGGCTGTATCTCTGTCTGTTATTCGCACCCGTCGGATCGTACAATTTCGCGAATAACATACTAACTGTCACAACAGCGCGCGTGCAAACAAAAATGAACCGAGTCATAAGAAGTCAAAGTCAAAGTCAAAATAATTTGTTCAAAATAGGAGCTTGAAGCACACTTATTAAACGTCAATTCTGTTTTAAGCTACCACCGCGTCGGAACGTGTTGTCGCTGTAGAGAAGATTCGGCCAGAAACTCTACAAGGTAACACGACTAAATGACTATTACAATTAAATTCTTAAGCTAGGGTTATGTAGACGGTAATACATAGTCTATTTAATTAAAATTAATTATACTATACAGTAAACTATAGTTTAGTGGCACTCAGACCCAAGCATTTTGATCATTTAAATAATCATCCAGCTTGAAAGCTTCCTTTATATAGTCTCCCTCTTTCATTCTTTCACATGCTTGCAGCTTCATCGCTAGGGTTTTCAAGTCTCGCGTTGACTACTCACAAAATTCCAAGAGTCCAAGATAGCTCCGTGATTTTGACTGATCGTTTTAGAGCGATTATTTTACTCTCTGAAAATGTTTGAGCCGTAAAACCTAGTTAGTAGTAATTTTATGTATAACTAGAGTTAACCCGCGACTTCGTCCGCATACATTATATACCAGATTTTAATTCAGATCATAAGCTATCAAACAACAAAAGTTTCATCAAAATGGGTTCATTAATTTTCGCGTGATGCAAAAAAACACACGAACAAACAGACAGAAAAAAATCCTATAAAAGGTTGATTTGGAGTCAGGTACATCTAAAAACCACATCGTAATCTTATTTTTGTAAATATTTTAAATGTACAGACCCACTTCTGTATCAGTTGTATAATAGTTAAAATGTAAATAAATCTTGTATATTTTTAGTGTATTAAAATGTTTTCGGCTCAAACAGCTTTAAAAAGTTCTATAAATCTTTAAAAACGCGTATCAAAATCACGGAGCTATCTTCGACGCGCTATAAAAATTTGTCAGTTCTAGATCTCTTCCAGCTGTATCGAACATAACCGATAATGTAGGGCTCATTAAAATTACTAGCCGCCATTTTGATACAAGTGAATGCCATATTGATTTATAGTCATTTTAACGTAATCCTTTTTTAATGGAGGCTTTTGCAGCTGATTCAACAACGAAGGTACCGCGAAAATGTTCGATATCATCGTTGATCGATTTAGTAATATCAGCTGTCTCACTCCACAGCTCAGGGAATCGAGGTAAATATTCGGTGATTGAACCGTGATTGGACTACGAACCTTAACTTTTGACACATTTGGTATTGCACTAATCGTGGTACTGCTCTTGACAGCCGTTAGAGCCGTTTTGACAGATTGCTCAGACGTTAAGGGCTGTCGGTTACATAGAGTTTAGCGCGATGCGGAATTCAGTACAGTTGGATAGTAATTGGATTGCAATGTAATTAGAAATGAAATTGGATTAGAATAGAACTTCGATGTTTTAACTTAGTGTAATAGGGCTACAGGTACGCTTGACGGCGATCGCCACCGAATGATGAATGGTAATAGCTTGGTTATACCGTGTAAACTTCTTGGTCAAATCTCATTAGACTTGCCGCTATTTTGTGAGTAGTCAATGCGATAATTGAAAACCCTAACGTATCACGTGAAAGAATGAAAGAGGCAGACTATGTAAAGGAAGCTTTCGTGTCTAGTGACTCGGTTCATTTTTGTTTGCACGCGCGCCGTTGTGGCGGTTGCTAGGTTATTCGCGAATTGTACGATAAGACTGGTGCGGATAACTTTGCATCTTATTGCTGTGTAGAGAGAGTCGCTATTTATTTAAATCTGTTTTCGAAGTGATTCCTCTGTACCGATAGGTACTATTATTTATTCTGTGGTAATATCATCGATGGCACTGTCATATTTTTAAGGTGGTTAGAGGTTTTGTTATAACGAATATTATACAGCAGATTTTTTTTTGTGATTACGATGTTGATCCCTTGAAATACGTTGTTCAGGTTGATCTGATCATAGTCAAATACTTTCAGCTAACTTTGTGAAACCTTATACAGGGTGTAACGAAACACCCTAGTAATACTTGGGATGATGCTTCAGACCATCATACTGAACAACTTTCTCTATAGGACGAACATCAAAATCGCGAAAAAAAAATACCGCTGTTTTACAACGTGTTAATGAACAAGCACAAAACCTCATACACCACAACAGATTTGTAACAAAATAATTTGATTGAAAGTCAAAAGTCAAAAAGTCAACATTGTTTATTCAAAATAATATCACATAGATAACTTTTTGACGTCATGTTTTTGAATCTACTACCGCGTCGGAAGGTGTTCCGTTGTAGAGAAGATGCTGCCAGAAACTCTACAACACACTTCTTTTAAACAAAACAAAATATACAAAGTACAGTTACATAAATTGAAAACATAATTTCATTATTTTGATAGTTAATATTTAAGTTTTGAGGCCAAAATGATTTGCTATCATTTCAGCAAAGAATGAAAGGGCTATCTTTCTCATGGATACATTTTAAGAATCTAGTTTTGATAGTAAGTAGGGTGAGAGTGACCGATCGCTGGGTGGAGATCGAATTCAGTAAAGTTTAAATTTTACAAACAAATTATTTAATATTTTGAAAAAAAATCCCTATGTTGAAATCTTGATAATTCGATTCTGCTCTCGATTCGAAACCAACTAATTTCTAGTTTTGCGTTAATTCATTGTACACGTTGTATAAGTACAAAACTGCAAACCTACTCGAGCCAAAATGTACAGGACAGCTAATTTTTTTTTGCGATTTTGTTGTTGTTGGTCACATAGAAAAAAGTTGTTTAGTTTGATGGTTCGATCATCCTCTTAAAAACTCTCAGCATAATTAATTTGGACCCTGTATAGGTAAAAAAACTAGTTAAGTACCTACTAGGTAAATAAGTATGATAATATCTTTCAAAAAAGCTCTTTGAATTTTTTCTACTAGGTATTTACCTACTTATTTATTATTCAAAGAAAGTAAATTCTAAGAACCTCAAGAATTTATTAGAAAAATCCTAGACTGGAATCTAAATACAATAATTATTTCGTTTCGAAATGTCTACTATTTAAATATTAAAGGAATAAAATTCATTTGATCTTAAAATAGATCTCGATTTCTGAGACTGAAAATATTCCATGAAAATTAAAATATTTCATTATCGTCGTCCTTTTATACGTCCCAATGCAGGGCACAGGCAAACCCTCAGGGTGTATGGGTGTTAGTCCACCACGCGTGCACAATGCGAATTGGTCTTAGACTACTTATATGAGGACAAGTTACGCGTGTAATTCTACTAACAAACTTTTCTGACACTTTTTGCGGGGGGCGAGGTAACACGAGATTTGAATTTTATTCCATTAGTTTAGATTCATGAAAAACAGTGTCGTGTGAACCCCAAACGTCATAAGTTGGAAATTATTGTTCCGCAATTAAAGGCTGTCGCGTTTAGTGATAAGGTATAAAATTGTATGTTAATGCGTAAGATTTTTTGATCTTGCACGTTGGCAGAGGGGAAATGTTAAGGCGAGGCGGGTCCCTCTATAAATCGTCTAAGCCGAACGGACTTCCAGAATTCATCAAAAGTACATAAAGTCAACATTGTACTATCCTAACGCTATGCTTGTATGTACAAACTAGTATTAATATTTGTACTTCAGCTATATTTGCAACTACATGCAGTATTTCACGTAGCAACTTCATCATCGTCAAAGTACCTATATACTCGTACATACCTATAGATAGTTATCTAATATACATTTCTGTAAAGTACTTTGATACTTTGACGCTGTTTACAGAATGCATTCATATAGAATTATGAAATACTATAGTTAACCCGCGACTTCTTTTATGGGGATGATCAGACCATCAAAGTGAACAACATCGAAATCGCGAAAAAAAATCAACTGTTTCATACAAAACTGCAAATTTACTCAAGTCAGATGTATGGGACAGCAGATTTTTTTTCGCGATTTCGATGTTGGTCCCATAGAGAAAGTTGTTCAGTTTGACGGTCTGATCATTCCCTTAAAAAGTGTCAGCATATTAAGAAGGACCCTGTATAGCAGATTTTAAGTCAGATCATAAACTATCAAACAGAAAATGTGTCAACAAAATCGGTTCAGTAGTTTTCGCGTGATGCTCGCACAAACAAACACGCAAACAGACTGACAAAGATAAAAAAAAGTTGATTTGGAGTCAGGTACACCTAAAAACCATATCGTCATATCTTTTTTTTGAAAATATCTTCAAACAGACACACTTCTGATACAGATTGCTTTTTGAAAGTTGGCTGTCCTACCTTAATAATAATTTTATTATCGTAATCAATATTCAGAGTGCTTCCTAATATGCTGACACTTTTTTAAGAAGATGATCAGACTAATTTAAAAATACGAATGCACTTAAAAACTAGTGAATCAATCACAACAGCGGTTTTCAAAAAAGGACATTATTTTGGGTTACATTTAGTTTTAATTTCGTCCCGATAGCACAGTCTGTAGTGAACCTGCCTGCTGTGTCGAGGGTCGCGGGTTCGAATCCCATAAGGGACAAATATTTGTATGATGAATATAAATATTTGTACCCGAGTCATGGATATTTGTATCTATATATGTATTCTATATCGTTGTCTAGTCATCGTAACACAAGTCCAGGCTAGATTCTGGTAATTTAAATGTGACTAGATAATTTGTGTGATAATGTCCAAGATATTTATTTATTATTTATTAATTTCATCAAAATCGATTAACTTACCCAAACAAAAGATATCAGTCTTTTCCCAAGAACGTGTTTCACTGGTCTGCGTGTACGAAATCGCGGGCTTAGTATGCCAAGAAGTATTTGAAGATTTTGTGGCCTTGCAACTCTACAAATTTTTACTGTATCTACCTTTTTCTTATCACAGTTTCCCGAACAAAATCACAGCACGTTTTCACGATAAAATACGTAACGTCTAAATTCACCTATCAGCCCGCAGTAGGCCACGGAAACGACTACTGTGTCGAAATTGCTAAAATTAACGCCAGACGGAGAGTGCTTGTGGGATCTTTGAAGTCCTATTTTTAAACGTTTAATGGTACTATTAGTCATCTAAAGACGGATAGAGTGATAGGTAGAGTTTGTTATTCAGTATGTAAACTAACTAGAGGCAAACCTTTAATGGCACATGACACTAACAAAAATGTTCACTTTAAAGCTTAATATTTCGCTAACGGATCCCGGAAATCGAAAAATAGTTTTGCCACACCAACAATATTTTTAATGACGAGAATAAAAAATTTCGTCCCCACTTTTCGTTCTAAAAACAAATATTTTTCTAGATTTTATTTTACTATTTTGTCGGATTGATTAATATGTATACCCATGTCAAATTACAGCTTTCTAGAACTGAGCGTCTCTGAGCTAAGCCGCGGACAGACGGACAAACGGACAGACGGGCAGACGGATGGACATGGCGAAACTACCTATATAAGGGTTCCTTGTTGACTACGGAACCCTAAAAATGCTGCGACGGACTAGTTCTAACAAAATATAGCCGTGGCTAATTTCATCGAAATGTATGATAAGGTAGATAATTTGAATCCAAACAAAACCATGGACAATGGACCTACAGCTTTGGTGCCATAATAATAAATATTTAGACGGACAAGACCTAACTGAATACCGCAGTTTTTTTTTGGTACTTTCACATTTTTGACCCTTTACGGCACTTTCACATTTTTGACCCTTAGACGAATTATATACGGACCCGCCTCGCCTTAGCATTTCCCCTCTGCCAAAGTGCAAGATCAAAAGATCTTACGTATTTACAAACAATTTTATACCTTATCACTAAACGCGACAGCGTATAATTGCGGAACAATAATTTCGAACTTATGACGTTTGGGGTTCATACGACACTGTTTTTCATGATTTTTAACATTCAACATTAGAATCTAAACTAAAGGAATAAAATTCAAAGTTGCGTATCTCGTGCTACCTCGCCCCCCGCAAAAAGTGGCAGAAAAGTTTGTTAGTAGAATAACACGCGTAACTTGTCCTCATATAAGTAGTCTAAGTTTGAACCAAAAACGATGTCTTTTATCGGAAATATTCATCGTCTTTTTATGTTGACTGATGCAAATCACTTCCGCTTCGTTCGTCTAATGAATGGAAACGAAGAGAGTGAGATTGAAAAGCTATTGTTTCTTATTTAATTTAATACAAGCAATGAACTGGAACTCTGCAGGAGCTGGCGTCATAAAACGTCAAGTATTTTTAATACCTACTTCAGTCCTGCCCATTTACTTACATAGATCCTAAACTCGAACCATAGATTTTTTTAACACGATCCTTTTTAATATACCGAATCTTTTTTTAGTCGGCGGTCATCCTATGTAACCTAATCCTTCTTAATATGCTGACACTTTTTTAAGGAGATGATCAGACCGTCGGTCGAAAAGCCGTGGTGGTCCATTGGCGAGTAACCTTGCCTGCCAGGAGGCGATGGTTCGATCCCCGTCCAGACCGACTCGTGCCAATGAGTTTTTCGGAATTTATGTACGATTTGTAACACCACTTCTTTTCGGTGAAGGAAAACATCGTGAGGAAACCTGCATGCTTCAATTTCGAGGCATGTATTGTACCCAATGTCCATTATGTGGCGACGGGCTCACCCCCCGTCACACTGGACAGAGTTTCGGTACTACTGGTGAAACGTGGATGTTCTGTGGTTTAATATCTCTGACTACCCCCTCGGAGAATATAGTCGTGAGCATATGCTTATATGCTAATGATCAGACCGTCAAACTGACCAAGTTTCTCTATGGCACCAAAATCGAAATCGCGAAAAATAAACAGCTGTGATATATTTTACCTATAATATGTATGAACGTTTTCCCATACTCTGCATTTTTTGCGTTTTCTGTTTAAATATATTTTAAAGTAAATAAATAGTAATTAATAGTACAAATAAAGGTAGGTATACATATATTAAAAATGGAGAATATTGTCTCTTTTTCACATAAATGTCTACTGTCAGGGACATAGGTAGGGAATTTTGGTGCCTTAGTGAAAGTTGTTCAGTTTCAGTCAATCAGTGACGGTCTGATAATCCCCTTAAAAAAGTGTCAGCATAATAAGAAGGACCATATATAAAATGTATTTCGGAAGACTAGAAAATGCTGTTTATTATTGCAGCGAAGTGGTACGTCTAGACAACTCGGAATGCGTTTGCCGGACAGTTGGCGAAATGCCCGAATTTTTAACGTTCACACTTGGTTTAATTTTGTGACGTGCATTGTAGGTATGCGTTGGATTTTAACAAATGGTTAAATCGTCTTAGTTTATAGCCAATTACATTATACAGGGTCTTTTTCAAAATGCTGACACTTTTTTAAGGGGATTATCAGACCGTCAAACTGAACAACTTTCTCTATGGGCCTAAATCGAAATCGCAAAAAAGAAATCAGCTGTCACATTTGGATCAAGTAGGTTTGCAGTTTAGTATGGAAGAGTTGATTGTTTTTTGTGATTTCGATGTTGGTGTCATAGAGAAATTTGTTCAGTTTGACGGTCTGATCATCCCCTTAAAAAAGTGTCAGCATATTAAGTTTGACCCTGTATAGATACAATGTTTGATTGAATTTCGGTCCATCTTAGTCGGCAGGCATCCTATGTAACCTATGTACAACATCCACTAAAACGCACTATCTTCCTACTATACGTTGTTATAATAAAATCCCCGAGACTTTTTCCCGGATGCTGACATAGAAGGATGGAGTAAGTTAACAGAGTTTATCATAAAGAGGAAGAAATTGGAAGGGGTTGACTTACTTTTGGCCTTAACCAATTCACTGAAGGGCCGAGCTGCTGGTTGCCTAACCGAAATAAACCATGATCATATCTCATGGACCAATATAAAGGAAGTTCTAGTATCCAAATTCTCCAAGCCTATGACGATGCAAGACCACTTCGATAAGATTATTAAATTCCAGTTTCTTAAGGAAGAAAGCGTTTCTCAGGCAGGCCTACGCTTATGGCAGTTGATAGAGAAGATCCCTAACGCTGAATTACCGGAAAATATTATAACTGGATTCGCCGTTTCTGTTCTTTCAAACTGCAGCGACATCATAAGACGCGAACTGAATTCCACTATTGTTACCAACAAGATGCAGCTATTCCGCATTCTTCGAGGAGTCACCCTGAAAAGAAAACAGGATGATGCTGAGATAGTGGAACCAGAGCTGAAAAAGCCTCGTATATCGAATCTTTCCGAAAACATGTTTAAAACTCCAATAAAAAAAGTCCTCTGTAAAAAAGCATATTATAAACTGGATGATTATTTAAATGATCAAAATGCTTGGGTTTGAGGTCACTAGCTTATAGTTTATTTACTTTACTGTATAGTATCATTATTTTATTAAATAGACTATGTATTATTGTATACATAACTTTAGTTTAAGAATTTATATTGTAATAGTTATTAAGTCGTGTTATGTTGTAGAGTTTCTGGCCGACTCTTCTCTACAGCGACAACACGTTCCGACGCGGTGGTAGCTTTAAAAAAGATTTGACGTTTGATAAGTGTGCTGCAAGCTCATATATTGAATAAATTATATTGACTTTGACTATACTCGTACGTCGGTGAGGCGGCGATAGAAGTTGTGCAAGACTATGTCTACCTTGGACAGACTATAAGACTACATAGAAACAACTTCGACAAGGAGGCCGCTAGGCGCATCAAACTGGGATGGGCTGCTTTCGGGGAACTCCGTCAAATATTTCAAAACAAAGGTGTTCAATCAGTGCGTCCTGTCAGTAATGACCTATGGTGCGGAAACTTGGACCTTGACGATGGGACTAGTTCATCAGTTCAAGGTCGCTCAGCGAGCTATGGAGAGAGCTATGCTCGGTGTTTCTCTGAGAGATCACATCAGAAATGAAGTGATACGTCAGAGAACTAAAGTGGTTGACATAGCTCAGAAAATTAGCAAGCTGAACTGGCAATGGCTGGTCATATCTGCCGAAGAACTGACAACCGGTAGGGTGTCAGAGTTCTAGAGTGGAAACCGCGAACTGGTAGGCGTAGTGTGGGATGCCCTGCTGCCCGCTGGACAGACGACCTAAAAAAAGTAGCGGGTAGCGATTGGATGAGGAAGGCCGAAAACAGAGTTTTGTGGCGCGCCTTGGGAGAGGCCTATGTTCAGCAGTGGACAATGATGGGCTGATGATGATAATACAAAAAAATAAATTACAAAATTTTATGTAGCAGTAGCACACAACAATAAAAAGAAGTTCATACTTATTACATGAGAAATACAAAACTTAGACCCGAAATATCATAAACGAGACCTCCTAGAACTGACCAACAAACTTACATAATAACAATATAAAAACACTGTGAAGTATGAGAACGTTTATTAACTGAAAGGTTCAGTATACGATTTAAGAGGATAGGAAGGCTGAAATGCTAATTTGGAGAATAGGTCACTTTTCCGACTTTATACATATTTGTCCGATCCGCCCCATCGACTAGAGTGCGAAAGAGACAACTGCAGCTCGGACCTATTTTATCTACATAAAATCAACGAAAACACTATTTCGTTTTCCCCTGTTTCCACTTCCAAAACTAAACCGATTTTAATAATTCTTTCAAGAACAATATGAGAAAGACTTTGGCTACGTCTGTGTGTTTTGCTTTTTTTTTGTTTACATTCGTAAAATTTGTTTGGTGGATGTCTGAAAACGGGCGGCAAAATTAGTCATTTTCGAAGGTCCCTAGTTCATACTGTAATTAATTAATGCAAAAAAGCATTAGTAGGTAAAAATATTTTTGCTCTAGTGTCATTATCCAGGGAGGAAACATGGGAATAAGTTTGTATGGAAAAAACGGTACTCGCCTATCCTCTTAAATACTTTTATAGGTAGTAATATTGATATGGCGTATGTAGTCTAGTAGTAATAAAATTGATGTTTGGCTTAATTTCACATCGTTCAACATTTCAATGGGATATTGGGTTCACGGAAAATAAAAATGTGAAGAATTTTTCATTATTAAAAACAAATTTCAGTTATGAAACCTTATTAAGGGACCACAGGTTCAGACGAATATTTTCTGTAAGAAACACAATTGCCCAGCCCTCCGAAAAGTGCGCGCGTGTGCCGTATTTTCAATTAAAAATAATTAAGAAAAGTTATTTATAGATTTTTTTTATAATTTCACTAGATAAACAAATGGTAAATATGTGAGTATAAATAACAAAAATCAGAAACTATGTTAAGTTTTTCTAAAATGAGAAAATTTTTAAAAATACATGAAAATGCGTCATCTTTGAGACGATTTTCTGTCGAGTGAAGTAATTCCAATCGTGTATTCAATTTATGATTTCACTAGATAAACTATCCAAGAATACTAAGGTATGACTTTGGTTTCGGTAAATTGTATAAATCTAGTTGAAAAATTAAAAATAAAAGATGCCTCCAAGATATTTCGTCTTACTATTGCGCCTTAAGAGGATATATCCACGAGCGTGCTTCATAGAAACAAAGTTTAATTGTATTTTGAATATAAACCAATTCAATTCAATGTCACTTTTTAACACGTTTGTCAGATTTTCTCTCAAAGTTACAATGGCTCAAAGATTTTCATTCAAATCCTTAATGAATCCTAGCATTGAAACTACCAATGAGTTTTTCGGAATTTATGTACAATTTTTAACACCACTGGCTTTTCGGTGAAGGAATACATCGTGAGGAAACCTGCATGCTTCAATTATAGTCGTGAGCATATGCATATGCAAGTTTATTTTTACGGTAACCTGACAAACCAAAGACTGGTTGGTTTCTAGATCGTGTTTAAAAAATGTGATTGACTTTAATTGGTTAGTATTGAAAATGGGATCAAACTTCGTTTCTACGCGGCAAGCTCGGGCGCGCTCGCAACTCAAGTATATCCTCTTAATTCCAAACATGACTTTAATAAGATGCCTATCTACAAGGAACCCTAAAAACAAGAAATGAAGATGGTAGAACATTAGGGTGCGACACACGTACGCACTTTATCTACGTGCCGCGGGATTTACAACGGCCGATTGTGATTTACCACCCGTGTGGATGAGGCCTATCTGTTGCAGAGTAGATTTATGGCTCAGAGAGGGTTTTCGGAAAGGATCTGATCGTTGAGCTGTTTACAAAGAATATGAATTTGAAATTCGGTATGCCAAGTTTGTTTTTGGAGGGCTGAATCGAAAAGCGTGTCGAGAAAATTGCCTCAATAAGAATATTTTCTATTTTCGAGATTTTAGTCACCGAGTGACGACAATTGGTGCTTTGTAAACTCCATGATGAACTTAAAATTACCGGCTATTAATTGAAAAATGTGTATACAGGGGACTTCTTAATATGCTGACACTTTTTTAAGGGGATGATCAAACCATCAAACTGAACAACTTTCTCTATGGGACCAACATCAAAATCACTAAAAAAATATCTGTTGTCCCATACATTTGGTTCGAGTAGGTTTCCATTTTTGTATCGAAAAGCTGTTTTTTTTTCGCGATTTCGATGTTGGTGCCATAGAGAAAGTTGTAAAGTTTGACGGTCTGATCATCCCCTTAAAAAAATAAGAAGGACCCTATATTTACAACTGACATTTTATGATTGCCGTTTCTGTTTCCGGCATAGAATTAGAAAGAAAATACTGCTGATCCATCGAGTTTAAATGATTTTCTCGCGTCCATTTGATACATTTAGAGATCACAGATCAAAACATTTTAAAAACTTAATGTATATTGCTTAACTCGAGTAATGACCAAAAAATTAGTTTTTTAAATGATGTCTACTATCCGTAAAAATAACAAAATAAATTTCGGGTGGTGGTACGGATCCATCGTGCGTGAGTCCGACTCGCACTTGGCCGTGTTTTTCCTATAGGTTTTTCTTGTCTTCCTGACACGGGTTGACATTGACTTTATTAGATCTATAGTCTCTACGTCTAGCTACTCTGTGACACTAATCTCTTTATTGCTCTCTTGTAGTGCTTATTGAATTAGCGCCATAAAGTGACGGATAAAGCGAGTATTCATTAGTTAACTAAGTAGGCTGTACTTAAGAAGATTTGTTTAGAGTCGGAGTTAGCGATTCTATTCTTACTTATATTTAATAACACCTACCGGTTTTTATAACGATTAGATTACGTAGGCTTAAAGTCCGCGTTTGGAAAAAATAGATAGTTAAATTACGACTTCACGAGGAGAGGTATTTAAAAATACAGATTTATTATCATTTTAGATGTTTAAAACTCTGAGGTTTGCTCATGACTAACACAAATCTAGTGCGACTCATGCACATCGCACAGAAAGTTGGTTTTCATGAAATCAAAAGGATGTCGAATTTAGAACAAACAACAAGTTTATCTGAATAAACACTCTACTTACTATTCCTGGTATTAAAATCACTGCGTTGTGTCTTTATGCTAGTGGATATAGTCTTAGCAGGGTGCATAACTAGGTCTCCAAAGAAACACCGAAGTAATTTTTTTGGAGCAGTGGTGGTCCAGTGGCGAGTAACCTTGCTTGCCATGCAGGAGGCAATGGTTCGATCCCCGTCCAAGCCGACTCGTACCAATGAGTTTTTCTAAATTGATATACGATTTGTAACACCACAGGCTTTTCGGTGAAGGAAAACATCGTGAGGAAACCTGCATGCTTCAATTTCAAGGCATGTATTGTATCCACTGTCCATTACAAGTGGCGACGGGCTCAGCTCCCCACCACACTCGACAGTACTAGACTACTAGTGAAACGTGGATGTTCTGAGGTTTCAGAATATCTCTGACTACCCCTTCAGGGCATATAGTCGTGAGCGTATGCTATTTTATGCTTAATTTTTCTCTACTACATGGTCTAAAAGAAAATTGCTACATTATAAAAGCCTATTTATTATCTTTTTTTTTTATTTAGAACCTGTACAATGTATCTCATAATTATTATTATCTTAGGTGTACAAAAAAATAATATTGGATGCTGAATGTATTTTTCTTTCGAAACGAATTGTGTGGCTCTTACAATCGTGCCTTATTTGACATTTTATCGAATGAACCTCCAGTTATACTGTGACACTAATTTCTTTATTTAGCTCTCTTGTAGTGCCTATTGAATTAGCGCCATAAAGTGACGGATAAATAAAAAGATATATTAAAATTGCTGTTTCAATCCGTGTGGTTCCGGCTTAGGATGTAATATTTACCCCTTTTTGTCCCGGGGTGCCTTATAAAGCGACTAAGGGATAATGTATCTTATGCAGTGTTTCTGTGGGTGAAAGGTCAATCTATCACCATTTGATAGATTAGCTATCACCATTTGACACGTCTGTCCATCACAAAATCTCCATGCTAAAAGGTCTCTTTAATTGCATGCTTGACGCATTCTGAACACCACGGAAGGAATGTTCAATTCAATTTTTTTGTTTAGTGGCATCCGATATGTTATCACAATTCAGCCAATGTCTCGTTATGTGGATAGTATATGAAGGAAAATGATCAGTAGTATTTATTAAGTCTAGAGTGGCAGTTTTGCCAATGTAAGTAGGTTATAATCTCAAGTGATTGTTTTAAGGATAAAACACAAAAGAGTTCACAAAATGGAGGAGCCACGTGCAATCCTAACGCGTCGATACGCACGCGCGTCCGTACTCCGCCAGAATTGCAGCGCGACTCCCGGAAGGAATGTTAGGGTCATGAGTATGACTATGTATGTTTGCAGTCAAGAAGAGACCATTTTACATTGCAATAATATATGTAAGAACTAGATTGTAATCCATTTACACATGTAAACACCATCACTATCTAAAAACGTTAAAGACTTCTCAACCTGAATGGGTATGAGTAAAGGTATTGCCATTTTTTTTAACAATCGCGGCCACCAATCAAATTATTGTATAATTTTAGTACTATAAAAAACAAACAGATTTTATAAACATTTATGGCTTCGCTCGCATTGGAGCTGAGATATTTGACTCTAAAGGTTCATGAAAAAGTAACCAAAGCCTTTAAGAATCAACTCATTTTCAAAAAATCTATCGAAACATATTACTCAGCAAAATATACTGTAAAGAAATACAGAAGATACAAAACAAGGTCTTAGCGAAAAAGCGATTTATCCCATACAAACTTAGTAGTTAGCATAGCATAGCATAGCATAGCATAGCATAGCATAGCATAGCATAGCATAGCATAACATAGCATAGCATATGCTCACGACTATATTCCCCGAGGGGGTAGTCACAGATATTCTGAAACCTCAGAACACCCACGTTTCACCAGTAGTACTGAAACTCTGTCCAGTGTGACGGGGGGTGAGCCCGTCACCACGTTATGGACAGTGGGTACAAATACATGCCTCGACATTGAACTATGCAGGTATCCTCGCGATGTTTTCCTTCACTGAAAGGCCAGTGGTGTTACAAATCGTACATAAATTCCGAAAAACGCATTGGTACGAGTCGGTCTGGACGGGGATCGAACCATCGCCTCCTGGACGGCAGGCAATGTTACTCGCCAATGGACCACCACGGCTCTTAGTTAGAAGTTATTTGTACCTTAATAGCACAGCTCCGATGCAGCCTAGCATTGAATGTGATGTTTTTAATGTATTTTGAAAGGTCCTATAAAAACCCATGTAAGTTTTATTACTGGACAATACAAAAAAATGGCAATTTTTCTCTATACAACCTTACTCATGGCCATTTATGGAACTCCAGTTTTTTTCGCGATTCCAAAATTGGTCCCTTAGTAAAAGTGTTCAGTTTGATGATCTGGAACACCCTCTAAAATATATAAACATCGTAGAAGTAGCTATTTTTCATAATAAAAATTCACATATTTTTAATTTTATTCCGCAAACCAGTTCATTCTTTGTACTTATTTTAATAAATACAATTTACACACTTCACAAAGCATCAGAGACCTTTTCCACGCGAATTTATTGAAGAATAACAAAATTGAAAAAAAAAATACAAAATCCGTTTCACATTTTATTTCTTTATTCGGATATTTGTTTCGAAAATGTCGGGTCTTGCGTAACGGAACGGTACGGACGTCCGAACTTTTAACTGAGACCTTTCATCTTGCAGCCGATTTGGGACACACTGCCGTGGCGATAGATGAGCAATCCAATTCAGTTAAATACGTAATATATAGGGTCCTTCTTAATATGCTGACAGTTTTTAGGGTTCCGTATTCAACAAGGAACCTTTATAGTTTCGCCATGTCCGCCTGTCTGTCTGTCAGCGGCTTAGCTCAGAGACGCTTAGTACTAGAAAGCTGTAATTTGACATGGGTATACATGTGTTAATCACGCCGACAAAGTTGTAAAATTAAAATGACGAAAAAAAAAATATGGTACTCCCCTACCCAAAAAGTGGGGATGCATTTTTTTTTCTCGTCTGTCCCATGGTGTGGGTTGGATAGGTCTTTTAAAAATATTGTGGATGTGGGAAAACCATTTGTCGATTTAAGGATCCGTTTGCGAAATATTAAGCTTTAAAGTGAAAATTTTTGTTAGACTCAAGTGTAATTGTGGTATATATCTGAATACATTAAGTATAAGCACCAGAAGACAAACTACGTTCGGTGCAGAGGCTATTGCAGAAAGGACAGAAAATTACTCCAGTTATGGGGATAAACTGGGTGGACAGGGAAATCTGGGTTATTGCTGAGAAACTCGGGACGCCTGCCGTAACAAGTCTCAAGTTTGTCCAAAATGGCGGCCCAAAAAGGTCGCTCGCAAGGAGCGACAAGGCGGCAACATCTACTGAGCGGCTAAGGTTGTAGAGCGATGAGTCTGTGGGCGCTGGTTCCCAGTGATAAGCTCGCCACTCAGCAGGTCCCGGCGGTATGATTTTTTTCCAACCTGGAGCATAGGATCCGCTTTTGCAACTCCACTCCTGGCCGGCCGGTTAAGGCAAGTCAGGAGGTTAGGGCCAAATCAATCTGGACCCTCTAGAGAATCGAATCCGTGGTGTCGCCACTCAACAACAGCTCGCCACAAGCTGCCCTGTGGGTTTTTATCATTATCGTTCGCTGTTCGCGCAACCTCTTTCCAGTGTGTTCGTACAAATTGGCTCTTCAACTCCTCGCCATCACTGAAATTACTCTTAAAGTAAAGCTCTTCTTCTGTTGTCCAAACTTTACTCGTTGAAAACTCTTTCTGTGTTAAATAAAAACGGTTATTTTTAATGTGGGGCGGGTAATGGGACGTTTACCTTTTGGACATGACTTCCGATGTTATTTGGGATTAAAATTGTTTGTGAAAATTTTTGGGTGTAATGTTTTAATTTTATTAAGAAGTTTAAATTGAAACGGATAATGCAATTTAAAAAGAGAGAATATATCTACTACGGGTGTAAGAAAATGATGTCTACTATCCGTAAAAAATATAAAATCGACACTAAAAAAAAGTTGAATTGCGAATTTCTGTCTCGCTCGCACTCACTCAGTATCGCATATGTTTACTTTTCTTGAAATTTGTATGAAAAGACAGCTAATCCAAGATGTGGTTACGGCCTAATGCAGGGCCCATTCGAGAGGCCTGCCTCTAGTAGTATAGTATTTTCAAGTCGCTTCTATAGCCTCGTAAAACCCAGCCGTCATATACATATACATAGGACAGAGAGAATTAAGATCGAAGGTACTCTGAAAAGAACCAATTTTTGGAAGTCAAAAAGGCTGAGAACTTCAAGTCAGGATTTTAGTTTTGATGGAACCTTACGCGTTAATTCAAACATACCTGCCAAAATGTATCTGCCTTTAAGACTGAAAAATTTAGGTTTTTTAAAAGGACCAGCGGGTTTACGAGGATAGGCTTCCGACGTACCTAGCTTAAATATTGAGCCGGAGAAAATAATATATTTTGAAAACAGCACGGTCGACAATTTTTAAGGCGCCAGAGTTAAGGGGATATAATTCGGAGAGCGCTCCATACAATCGTACTATGGTGATATTTTCAATACTAACCAATGAAAGTCAATGAAATTTTGCTGAAAGAATCTTGAAACAAATATCTATGCTTGTATGGAGTCAGATTTTCGTTAAAATATACAGTTTCAATGCTAGGATTAATTTAAGATTTGTATGGAAATCTTTGAGGCACTGTAACTTCAAAACTATACATTATAACGAAAATCTGACTCTATAGAAGCATAGAAATTTGTTTTTAGATTGATTCTGAAGAATTTCATTGAGTTTAATTGGTTTATATTGAAAATATCACCATAGTACGTTTGTATGGAGCGCGCTCCGAATTATATCCTCTTAAAAAAAAACTATCTATTTGATGAGAATATACAAATTGTATAATAATTTTTTAAAATATTAAAATAACAGCCCTGAGTTCAAAGCATATATAATTACCCATTACACCATAAAATGTGCCGTGAAATTTTCATGTCTCATAATAAAACCGTTTAAAAATCAGTACCGCGTCAGATTCATAAAGATTTAAATTAGTAGAAGAGGTCTACCCTCGTTAATTTCATTTTTAATGGTCAATTTCGTTTTAGAATTACGGTTATTAACTTGGAAGTTTATTGTCTTTGTGCGCTCTTTTTTATTTTTAGGGTTCCACACTTAAGAACCCTTAGGGTGAGACGTGAGTAGTTTGTAAATTAGAAATGTTAGTTTAAGAACACACCTGCAGAATTTGCGCGACGGAAATTACGCGTGCATTACTTTTTCATAAACCGGTGACAAATCGGCGCCATTTTTTTTCAAGATGCTGCCGAAATTACGCCGCGTATTTCAGCATAATTATGTCTTCCTACTCTTAGATACAGTAGGTAGGGTAGGGTAGGCTACCTAATGGGATGTGAAATCTGAGACATTTCAACCTGAGTTTTTTTAAAAAGAATGCAACTGAACTGAATGTGTTGGAATAGTTGTTATACAACGTGTAAATGAATAAGCGCAAAACCTCATACACCCCAACTGATTTATAACAAAATAATTAGATTGAAACTATAATTTCATTATTTTGATAGTTAAAATTTAAAGTTTTTCGCATTTTAAGTTTTGAGGAAAAGTTAATTTGTTATCATTTCAGCAATGTGTGCAGCATTTCAGCAGTGAGAGTACCCGAGCGGTGGCTTGAGATCGAGTTCAGTAAATTTTAAATTAAACAAACAAATTATTTAATATTTTGAAAAAAAATATGTTTAAACTATGATAATTCGATTCTGCTCTCGATTTTAAACAAACTACTTTCTTGTATTGCGTTTATTCATTAACACGTTGTATACTATGAGAACTATATAAATCAATTAACAGTTTTATCAAATTAAATTAAGAATTGCAATGCAAGTGGTCTGACCATCCCAACTATATTATTATTGTTGGCAACATTGAATAAAAAGCAAACTGATGTAATCGATAGTAAAAGATGTTCAGTTTGATGGGTAGAGTATGTGGTTTAAAGTTTATTGATACTTTTCCTTACACCCTGTATAACTACTATTCCAACAAATACGTTTGACATTTGAATTTCATTTAAATTTTTCAACGCTGCGTCTAATGCAAGAGTCGTCACTCATACGCCAAGCCCGATGCATGCAATTTCTATGACGGTTATATCCGACGTTGGCATTGAAAAGTCAACAGCACTCACGGTACGTTCCGATTCATAAAAACAGTGCTGTGGGCGATTACAGCGCTAACACCCGTTCCATTTGCGTCAGCGCGCCTACAGCGCTGATAGCGTTCTACCAATTCGGAACGCTAAATATCGCGGTCACACCGTTCACACCACAACATTCAAATATTCCAATTATTTTCTTTTTTAGAACATAATCAAACCCAATACTACTAAAGAACCTAAATCGAGACCTAAACAAACCAAAAATATACGACAGAAAAACTGTTAAGCGTCACTTTTGAAAATTCGCTCAAAAATTTACTACAACAAAACTGTCAAACGTCACTTTTGACAACTCGCTCACAGTGCTTACGCTACGAACCGTGAGCACTGTTATTGCAAGATAGCGTCGGTAGTGACGTCATGAATGACGTCACGTTTTCGATTGTGGACGCGCTCACGTCAAATCGGAACGACATTTATCGCGCTGTCGGCGTAATTCGGGACGCACCGTCAGTTGGAGGGAACAGCAGTGGGTAGGTAAGTATAGACCGGTGCACACTGGGCATTCGTCACCCAGATAGCATGTAAGCTTGCTGCAAGCTTATTTTTATTTGTTACGTCAAAGTTGACGTGGCAAGTTTATTTCAAAGTGGCTGTTAAGTTACGGTAAAAACGTTATGTTGACCTAGTCTATCACTAGATGGCACTGAACCAAATTAAATGGGTGAGGTGGGGAATCTAAAGTCAGAAGGGGGCGGGGAGGGGCCGTTCTGGATGTGGAACTATATACTATTACCTATTCTGTGGTATTGCACTCCGTCGAATAATATTGTCACGATCCGATGCTTATTGATAGTGTGACTGGTTTTAGATGAAATCTGTCTATAGTTTGGCAACACTACTCTGAATAGTAGAGAAACTTATCGATCAATAGCAAGCACATGTGATGTTTTTGGAAAAATCATTATTATGTAATGCTTCGATAGTTTGGACATATTGAAAGGATGAATGAAAGTTGACTTACGAAACAGATATATATGGCGTGTGTGGAAGGAAACATTGGTAGAGGCAGACCTAGGAGAGGATACCTAAACCAGGTCAGGGACAGCATTAAAAAATGCCAGGTTAAAAGTAGCCGAAATCGAAGGGAATGTATGAAAAGATGTATGGACTTAGAGGAAGAAAGAGAGGTGTGTCAGAACCGCCCAAAGTGGAGATCTATAGTTTCTGCCTACCCCTCTGGGAAAAAGGCGTGAGTTTATGTATGTATATATGTATGTAAAAACGATGGAGTGTCGGTGGCGCGTTGCGGAGACGTATGGACACATCATGATAGGGTCCGGGTTAGAATCCGCACGGACGACATGCCATGTACCAATGAGTTTGCTGTTCTCAAACGGCGAAGGAAAACATAGCGGCGAAACCACATTAAGGCGCCATCGGTTCAGACGAATATTTTCTATGAGAAACCCCCGAAAAGTGCGTGCGTGTGCCGTATTTTCGATTAAAAAGAATTAACAAAAGTACTTTTAATATATTTTTTGTTATGATTTCAGTAGATAAACTAATGGTGAATATGTGGGTATAAATATCAAAAATCTGAAACTATTTTAATATCTTCTAAAATTAGAAAATGTATTAAATATACATGAAAATACGTCATCTT
Organism: Agonopterix alstromeriana; assembly: GCA_963924505.1. NCBI lineage: Eukaryota > Metazoa > Arthropoda > Insecta > Lepidoptera > Depressariidae > Agonopterix > Agonopterix alstromeriana. The sequence continues at coordinate 10,571,598 of OZ004683.1, forward strand.
TGCGACAATTTTCTATCGAGTAAAGTAATTCCAATCGTGAATTCAATTTATGATTTCACTAGATAAACTATCCAAGAATACTGCGGTATGACTTTGGTTTCGGTAAATTGTATAAATCTAGTCGAAAAATAAAATATGTCTCCAAGGTGTTTTATCCTAGTATTGCCCCTTAAGATGGAGATTAGTACAGAACCCTTGTAGCGTAAAAGCCACTCGCGCTTAGATTTTTTATTAGGTACTTAAATATTATTGGGTAAGCAATTATTGTGAAATGAATATAGTAGAGCTGCTTTTAAGATTACTTGGTGTTTTCATTTAGTTACTAGCTGAATCATCATCGCAGCCACAACGTGTTAATGGATAAACGCAAAACTAGAAAATAGTTTGTGTAGAATCGAGAGCAGAATCGAATTATCAAAATTTCAATATTGGCTATGTGCACGACACTAGCGCCCCTAGCGGTTTCGGACCGCCATGAATTATTTCAAGTAACATGTTAGTTAAAAGTTTGTTATTTTTGTAATAAAACAATGAAAAAAGTAAAGAAATTTGCAACATTATCTATATTAAAAATATTAAATTCCTATTTGCTAAACTCCACGACATTTGCAGTGCCAAGTTTCGTACTAACTTTTATCCCGGTTTTCACACCATTGAAGATAAAATCTCAAAAAACCTTCAACTGAACAAAACTTCAATGCCAAATTTTAAGTTTCTAGTCTTTACAGTTTTGGAGATTTCGTGTTGAGTTAGAGTGTGGATTTGCATAGATTCAAGCATATTTTACACAGCTTGTCCGACAAAAGTACACATTTCTGCCACCCTGACGCTGCGATCGATTTGTCAGTTCCCATCACCACTTCGCACATAGCCAATAAGTTAAATTTTTCAACAACAAAAAAATGTATACTTTAAAATTTACTGATCCCGATGTCATTCCACCGCACAGGTACACTCACCCTACTTACTACCAAAGCAAGATTCTTAAAATGTATCCATGAGCATGCTAGCGCTTTCATTCATTGCTGAAATAATAACAAATCGTTTTTGCATGAAATCTTAAAATGTGAATAACTTTAAATATTAATTAATAAAATAATGAAAATATTGTTTCAATTCAATTATTTCGTTAAAAATCAGTTGGGGTGTTTGAGGTTTTGCGCTTATTCATTAACACGCTGTATACATCCCACTGCAGGTCACATGCCTACCCTCAGGGTGTATGGGCGTTAGTCCACCACGCATGCACAATGCGGATTGATATACTTCACATACACATCTGAATTTCTTCTTCAGCGTATACAGGTTTCCTCACGATGTTTTCCTTCAACGTTTCATTGTTTATTCATCGTGAATTCGTTACTAAACCTGAGTTCGTTGAACGTACCCTGGGCAATCAGTCTCCATCATAGAAATAAATCAAGAAAGAACAATGAAGTGTGCGAAGCACGCGTGCCAACATTAAGCAATAAATTTCTTATTTTTTCATTGTTTACTCATTACGCACTGAGTCGCGCTACGATAAACATTGGTAACAACTCAGAGAAAATGCCATATTACTTGGTTTCTAACTGCAAAAACCAAAGTTCTGAGGTGACTCTGAAGATTTGAGTACTTAATTTTAATTAAAATCGTTCTTTAATAACATTTAATATCAAAATTCAAAAATAAACGAACGTCCGAAACAGGCACGCGCGGAACACAAGTAAAACAGTGATTATAATTGCAACCGTTCTATCTTGATTAATTTCTGTGGTCTCGATACTATTATTGCTGATTAGCTCATCTTTATATCTAGAAACTAGAATTTCTAAGTCAAAGTCAAAGTCAATATAATTTATTCAATATAGGAGCTTACAGCACACTTATCAAACGTCAAATCTTTTTAAAGCTACCACCGCGTCGGAACGTGTTGTCGCTGTAGAGAAGATGCGGCCAGAAACTCTACAACATAACACGACTTAATAACTATTACAATATAAATTCTTAAGCTAAAGTTATGTATACAATAATACATAGTCTATTTAATAAAATAATTGATACTATACAGTAAAGTAAATAATCTATAAGCTAGTGACCTCAGACCCAAGCATTTTGATCATCTGACTACGGCCTGTATCTTTGCCAACCCGATTTTCTAATCAAATAGCAGCGACCACACATGCAGAAATGTCAAATCTAATCTTCTTTTACCTTTTCCGCTACCCTAAGGTTGTCTGGAAGAAATCGCTTTTTAGCGATAAGACCGTCTATTTTTGTACCGTCTGTATTTCCTGTTTGTCTACCCTCTGTATAGTATGTTTTTTGGTGTAAAATAATGTATAATTGATTGATTGATTGATTATATTACATGAAGTGTATTATTACTCATTCTATGGCTACAGCACGAGTAATTATCATGCAATAAAGCTCATGCTGTCACGAAAGATGGTGGAATGGCGTGTTATTTAGTAATAATAATTTGTAAACGTAATGTGCTTACTCGCTTACTCTCGACGTGTCCTTATCGTTTTACCTAAATTTACATAAATAGTCCAGTCATTTTACGGAGTTTTATTAGGAGGGGTGGGGATTAATTATGAATGCTTAGATTAAAGTAAAATTAATGTATAGGCCATTATATTACGCGAGGCAAAACAAATGAATGGTATACTTCAAATTTGTACCGAGATGACAGATAATTGCGCTAGTTTGTATGGACCAATTGCACTAGTTGTGAGCTTCAATTTAACGCGCTTTAGGCCTACCCATTAATTTTACTTTGATCTAAATATGAATGGGACGTTTAAACTATAACCGGCACCATTTAGTGACAAAAAGACTATATGAAAACAAATGAAAAAAAAATCGGTACGCAACATAGAAATCAAAATTGTATCTCCCAGAAGGCTTCTAACTTAATAATATCAATACTAATGCACCATTTTAATTAGATTAAACAATATTCATGACTTTTGAGCAATAAAATAGTTATCGAAATTAAATAAAAATCATCGGAAATTACTAAAGCATGACAATGACAACAACACGATGACAACAATGAAACGACAAGTCTTGACAATGTTACACTATGTAATTTAATATTGAATTTATGTAATTGTACTTTGTATATTTTGTTTTGTTTAAAAGAAGTGTGTTGTAGAGTTTCTGGCCGCATCTTCTCTACAACGGAACACCTTCCGACGCGGTGGTAGATTCAAAAACATGACGTCAAAAAGTTATCTATGTGATATTATTTTGAATAAACAATTTTGAATTTTGAATTTTTTTGCATTTTTCAAAGCTTTCTAAGCAGACAAAAATATTTACTCTGCGTTTGAAGTGTGTAATAAAGCCAAAAAAAATTTGAAAAAAAAAAATGTTACCTTCAGTTTTTTTAGAACGAGATAAATGCTAAATTTTAAATTAGGGGCTGTTGCTGACGTGATTTTTTTTTATTTGGTAAATTTCTAGCCTCAAATTGGCTCTTAAGTTAAATATCGAAAAAAAAAACAATTCTTAATTAGTCCCGTATCAAACCGTAAAATGACTGGGCTAATATTTCTGATGTTTTAAGAAAGGGATATCCAAGGTAACAACGTCCTGATGCGAAGGTTACCCCAATTCCTATGTTGGATAAGAAATACTAAATAAGGAAAGAAAAAAAAATTGGATCTCCGACTCACAAATATAATCTTTCTTTCTTTTTTAGGGTTCCGTAGTCAAACAAGGAACCCTTATACTTTCGTCCAATCAGTCTGACCCAAAAGCAGAAATGTAGTAATTAGTTTGTAGTTTTCGACCCACACAACGAAAGAGGAGTTTGGAATTTTTTTTTTAATCGGGAGAGGTGTTGGTCTTGTCCAATGGAATAAAACTCCCATAGACACTAAATCGATATAATGCTTCTGTCTCGAGATATCTGCGCTTAAAGTCAACCGATTGCTTTCAAGAAATATATTTTACCGAGTCCCGCTATAATAGTATTTCTTGTTTTGCAATGTGTAGGGATACCGTATCTTAATAAGTTTACTTGTAATCGTGGTAGAAATGCTAATAACTATTACCCTAATTTGTTTTTACTGTCTTCAACTTTAGGCATACTATTATGTACACAACAAATATAAGCTAGCCGCGCGACGTTCTACATTACTCGACCTACGCGCGGCCAGCTTATATTGGTTTTGTATAGCTTGATGTGTCTCCGTGTGTACATTATAATTTAACTGTTTTATCAATGCATCAATTATTACAAATGTTTAAATATTAGAACATGAAACTGAACCATGTTAATTAATACCTACGTTACAAAGTTTGCGACGGGCTCTCTCACTATATGTCACACTTAGACACTGGTTTTCGAGAATTCATAGTGAAATTTAATATTTTCTGAATAGGGTAAGTATACTTATTTGGAATATCTCTCACTACAACTAACTTTTGAATTTGAAAAAAATGAATGGAACATTAATTTAGGTGATTTATTTATCTATAGGTATGTTTTTTCAGACTGTAGCTACTATTTTTGGCAACCCAATTTTCCAATCAACTCGCTGAAACCACGTATGTAAATATGTCGACTGCAATATCTCAATGTAGCTCGTATTTTTGGCATCCCAGTTTTCCAATCAAATAGCGGCAACAACACATAGTATAGAAATGTCAACTAGAATTTCTGACTACGGCTTGTATCTTTGCCAACCCGATTTTCTAATCAAAATAGCAGCGACCACACATGCAGAAATGTCAACTCCAATCTCTGACTGTAGCTTTTGTTTTTGGCAACCCAATTTTACGTTCTTCTTTTAATTTTGTATTTTTATCATTCAAGTAAGAAGAAAATAAAATAAAATCTGGAGTCACGTTGCAGGTTCTGACCCGAGCACTGGTCTCGCGTGGTATTCGCGTGTTGCGTTTTTGCCTGCCACGAGGCTCCGCAATCCTCAATCTCTTCTTGTTCTTGACCAAAACAAACCCTGAGATTGGGATACATACTCCCATAAACTACTTGACATTGGCGGACAAGCAAAAAGTCCATTAATTATATTTAAAAAGTATATTTTGCACTATTTTTCTTCCCCTTTACTCCATTCCTCTTCAGTGTAACTGCACCTTTACAACAATTTGCATATTTCTTTCCCAGCGTGCCTGTTAAACGGTTTATTTAAAACATCGCTAATGTGTTTCTCGCCTTATCTAACCCCACCATTATTTAATTTCAAGCCGTTTTAGATTTTATTTCCCTCAGCCCCACTTTATGGTTCCCACAAATTTCCCCTTTTAAAGCTTTTGTACTTGTATTTAAATCTTCTGTTAAACTGTAGGAATTTATTTTCTTTTCAAGAAGTTAGCGAGCTAAGGACTTTGCGTGTTCTATTTAAAATATAACTAGTTTCTTGCACGTTTTCAGAGAAGAATAGCATTTGCTTTTAAAGGAAATACTATTTTGAACTTTAAAAATGTGTTTGTTCATAAATAAAAAGTGCACACAATAAGCTTTTATTATGGAACGAGGAGTTTTACTGTGTAACTATCCGATTCAATCGGTATCAAATTGAGATGGTGTTTTGGCAGTTTTTCCCGGACCATTTTGAACTATTATAGCATTGAGGTAGCATGCCGATGAGTAAGGAAAAAATCGGCCAATGAGAGTGCTTAAATTTCCCAATGACGTGATCGAGTTAGCGCGCTATTGGCGGATTCCACGCTCACCACTTCGCTTCCTCGCACATCTCTGGTGGAAAAGTAGCCTTATTCGTTCAGACCATAGCGCCATTCAAATTCAAATTTCAAATTAGTTTATTAAATATATGAATAACATAACATCAAATGCCAAGCGTTATACACATAACTTATAAAATAAACAATAAAATTTTACAATAAAACATCTAGAAAAACGTTTACGCATGACGAAACCGAGTCGTTTAAAACAGCCAATCACAAGGGTTCGCATGTGATCATGAAAATTAAGACTAGGTACAAAAACAACACCTAAATCTTTGATAGATTGCGTTCTAGTTATAGTCTCAGGACCAAGTTGGTATTGCGTAATCATACCAGCGCAGAGCGCGTACAACTCATAACAAAACATTTACTAGCGTTGAAGAAAAGCCTATTCACATTACTCCAATTTAGTATAGCGTTTATGTTGCGCTGCATTATTAAACTATCCTGTTGGGACTTGATGTCAACCATTATTTTAACATCATCGGCGTAAAGGAGACATCTACAATTTTCAAGACAATCGGGGAGATCGTTGATCATGACCGTGAACAGCAAAGGTCCTAACAGCGATCCTTGGCTGACACCAGACCTGGTGTGATATTCATTTGAGTCGTAACAGCCGAGATGTACAAATTGCTGATGATCCCTTAAGTAATCGGCAAATAATCGAAGAAGTCGCGGAGCAAAGCCGATAGCACTGAGTTTGTAGAGTAGAATGTCATTATCTACTCTATCGAATGCTTTTCTGAAATCAAGGTAAATTACATCAACCTGGGTACCTGTATCCAATTTCCTTGAAATGTCATTGACAAGTGTAAGAAGGTTAGTGTTTACAGATTATCCCCTTCTAAAGCCATGTTGGGCATTATTAAGATATGGTTCCAATTGCTTATATATTTTGGCATGAAGTACGCTTTCGAACACTTTAGCGAATGATGACAAAACGGCGATGGGACGATAATTTTCAACATGAGTTTCAAACGCTCACCTGCTTTAGGTATGGGAGTGACACGTGTTAGTTTCCAACGCTTGGGATACACTCCAGTGCTGAGAGCTAAATTGATGACGTGCGCTAAGGGTTTGGAAAGTTGACTCATGAATGTTTTAACGATATACGGGGGAACATTATCGGGACCTGTATAGCTATTGGTTTTTAAGTTGTTGAATACCTATCTCAACCTCGTTAGGTGAAATATCTAAAACATTGATAAGACGGTTATTAGCAATAGATGTAACCTGATTTGAATCAAGAGTAGGTGGTTGCGGAAGAAAGACACAATTAAAATATTTGGCAAACGCATTAGCAGCGGCACGCCCAGTGTTCTTGGCCCTCATAAGTTATGCAGGGTTCAAAACCACCCTTTGTACGTAACTGCGAGATGTAGTTCCAGAATGACCGGGGATTCGCTGAAATATTTCTTTGGATGTTTTCGAATCTATCAATACCTATCTATCATCTATCAATACCCTGGAAAACGCTCATTGTATGTGAGTAAAATTAAATTCGTTAGCACTTGAGGCCTTAGCAAGAAATTACGATATTTGATTTACTAATTTCAAGCTTCCAAATAATAATTAGCACTTAAATTAAGGAGAGTTGTCACCAGAGCATTATATACCGTGTTAATGAATAAGCGCAAAACCTCATACACCCCAACTGATTTATAACAAAATAATTAGATTGAAACAATAATTTCATTATTTTGATGGTTAAAATTTATAGTTATTCGCATTTTAAGTTTTGAGGCAAAAACGATTTGTTGTCATTTCAGCAATGAATGAAAGCGCTAACGTGCTCGTGGATACATTTAAAGAATCTTGTTTTGGTAGTCAGAAGAGTGAGAGAGCCCGAGCGTAAATTTGAAATTTCACAAACTAATTATTTAATATTTTGACCAAAATTACCTATGTTGAAACCATGATAATTCGATTCTGCTCTCGATTCTAAACAAACTTCTTTCTAGTTTTGCGTTAATTCATTAATACGTTGTATACGAAAAAAAGAAAAACAAATTAATTCACACAGAACCAATAATATACCAAAATGAAACAGATATGTTAGTAGCGCGCAAAGTGAAGACTCCGAAACTCGAGTCCGCGTCTAACAATACTACGTGCATGACGGCTATGGCGCGGTTCTATTTTACGCGCCATTTTCTATGAAGGTAATAAGTATATCTTGTGTAAAATATCATTGCACAGAACACTGTCGATTTTCAATCCATGGATGTGAATGAGGCCAAAGAGATATGTTAATATCGTAGCAAGTGGCGTACTGTAATCTCTGCCTTCCCCACTGGGAAAGAGGCGTGACGCTATTAGATAGACTAATTTTCCGTTACACGGAGAAAATATCTAGTACTTTGACTATTTATATGTGGACTGGTTACGCGTGTAATTCTACTAACAAACATTTCTGCCACTTTTTGCGGGGGGCGAGGTAACATGAAATCCGCAGCTTTGGATGTTATTCCCCATAACTTTAGATTCTAATTTTGAATGTTAAAAATCATGAAAAGTAGTCTCGTGTGAACCCCTAACGTTCTAAGTTCGAAGTTATTATTTCGCAATTATAGGCATAGTGATAAGGTGTAAAATTGAATATAAATGCACAAGATCAATTGTGCTTATACCGTGGCAGAGGGGAAATGCTACCGCAAGGCTAGTCCTTATAATAATTAGGCAAGGATCTAGTAGTATATGTGTGACAGTTAGGTATTTATTTTACAAGACTTTACAGATTTTAGTTAAATCTAGCAGAATTAGATTTACAACAACAAATCTAGTATAGTCTAAGATTTTTTAATTAAGTCTACTAAAATAAATGGATGTCAAATATTTATTATACCTACTATAATATATTTTTCTCCGTGTCGATAACTGTCCTTAATCATTGTTTAAATCAAACAACGAACTTATCGATAACTTAGATTTGTTAGACAACTTTGAAATTCGCTGTGGTTAACATTGATCCAGTCAAGTTACTGAATTATATTTAGATACGTATAGTATATAATAATCATATTGACTTACCGTAATAATACAAATGTATAGGGTGTAACGAAACACTATAATAAAGTATGAACCCTATACACTTGAGAACGTTGTGTAGTAACTATTAAATAATCTGTGACCTTGTGAAAGATGGGTCCTTCTTAATATGCTGACACTTTTTTAAGGTGTAATCAGACCATCAAACTGAACAACTTTCTCTTTGGGACCACATCGAAATCGCGAAATACAAAAACAGCTATCCCATAAATTTGGCTCGTGTCGGTTTGCAGTTTTGTATGGAGCAGCTGATTTTTTTTCACGATGATAATGTTGGTCCCATAGAGAAAGTTGTTCAGTTTGATGGTCTGATCATCCCCTTAAAAAGTGTCAGCATATTAAGAAGGACCCTATATAGTTTCTAAGTCGTTTTTTTTATTCTCTAGTAAAGTCTGTAGAATGAATGATTTGTTTTTGTTGTTAGATTGGCACAACTGTTTTCTATTTTGGCGCGAATCGAAGTTTGAGTTGCATCTGTTATTTAGATTAAAATAAAGTGCTGTTTTTACCCGACTGCGCCAGAAGGTGGGTTATGTTTTTAGTTATGTCATATCTAGTGTGTATTGCGAATTTCATAATGTAATAGACAAAAACATCGAATAAAGAGTTTGTCTTAAATTTTGCATCTCTAATGGGATTTCGTGTTCGGAGTCACTGAAAATGTTATAGAAGGCTTACGGTAAATCGACTTTATCAAAAACACTTGCGTTTAAGAAAGCAAATTAGACGAAAGAGGTCAGATTATTGGAATGAAAATTCTTGGATTTCGCACCACGATAATGCGCCTTCGCACAAGGCCATCATTATGAACGAATTCTTGACCTAAAACTCAACCGATACCATCGAGATACCAACTTATTCACCAGAAATGGCTCCAGCCGACTTCTTTCTTTTTCCTAAACTCAAATTACCACTTCGTGGCACCTCGTTGCCATTCGGTAGAAGACATAAAGGAGAATTCGCGGCGAGAACTGAACTCAATTACGGAAAATGCGTTGAAAAACATTTCTCCAGCTATGCTATGCTATATACAACGTGTTAATGAATAAGCGCAAAACCTCATACACCCCAACTGATTTATAACAAAATAATTAGATTGAAACAATAATTTCATTATTTTGATAGTTAAACTTTAAAGTTATTCACATTTTAAGTTTTCAGGTAAAAGTGATTTGTTATCATTTCAGCAATGAATGAAAGCGCTAGCGTGCTCATGTATACATTTTAAGAATCTTGTTATGGTAGTCAGCAGGGTGAGTGTGCCCGTGCTGTGGGTGATGATCGAGTTCAGTAAATTTTAAATTTTACAAACAAATTATTTCATATTTTGAAAAAAATTACCTATGTTGAAAACATGATAATTCGATTCTGCTCTCGATTCTAAACAAACTACTTTCTAGTTTTGCGTTAATTCATTAACACGTTGTATATAGGCCACCAAAACATTTTAGCGTATAGTTGGCGAATAATTATGGAACTCATGTCGATTTGTTTCTCATAATCTCTAGATTATAGTGGTAATATTAGCTATACCTCATCTCATCGGAATGTCGCGTAATCGCAATTAACCCACATCTTGTCTTGGTAAAATATGTTGGTTTTTTATTTTTACTTTCGTGTGAACATCTAAGACATTCCTATACACACATGTGCCGAAAAGAAATTGACTCCTTTGGATGAATATGACGGCGCCAGGCACCATCTCTCAAGTTGCAACAGAACGAGATCGCACACTCATGACGGTGCCTTGCTGCAGCGCCTTCTGGTGTCGGTCTAGCGGAGCGTCGGGTGTCGGTAAAGTTGGTTGACAGCGATGTCAAGGGGAATTCAGTTGAAGATTTGAAGAGGAATGGCTGAACCATCGCATAACTCGACGAATCGCTATCGTTCTGTGTAATCTAAATTGATTTGCAATTAACCGTGATCTATTTGCGAATTGGACCTGCCTTCTAAAGTTATATTGGAATGATTGTAACGATTATATTATGCTGTGTCAATATAACCCATGACGCGGATATTGGATTGTTATTCGGAGCCCTCTGATCACCAATTCCCTATGTTTGCTTCTGGCGAAGGCCCTCCTGAGCCCATAAATATAACTAGCATTTTGTGTATTATTGATCTTTTCCCGGTACTTTCTAGACATGGTAGTAAATAGTTGTCACATAAACCTAGGGCACTACTAGATATTTTTGACCGTGTACACTGTAGTTATGGATTCGTCGTAGAATCTTCTGTTGTTATGACCAGCGAAACATTAAGAAAGTAGATGACAATGAGGCCATTTTTCAAGATTACGCAGCTAAATCTAAAAGTCCCGGATTACGTAGCGTAGTGTGATTTTTACATTACCCAGATTGGATCTTGCGGGAGAAAGATTTATCTTTTTAGCAAATTTTTGAGGGGAAACTGGCTTTGTTTAATTTGTGCGTTTGCGTTTAAAATGCAGAGAGATTCATATTTTTGTAACATTTGAATAATGAAATTAAGTTTTCCAGGCCGACTCGTACCAATGAGTTTTTCGGAATTGATGTACGATTTGTAACACCACTGGCTTTTCGGTGAAGGAAAACATCGTGAGGAAACCTGCATGCTTCAATTTCGAGGCATGTATAAGTAATGTAAGACAGTTGGTAGTTGTAGCAATATTTCTGCCAACCCCGAAAGGGAATTACGGTCGTGAGTTTATATGTATTGTGCCCACTATCCATTATGTTATGTGGCGACGGGCTCACCCCCCGTCACACTGGACAGAGTTTCGGTACTACTGGTGAAACGTGGATGTTCTGTGGTTTCAGAATATCTTTTACTACCCCCTCGGGGAATATAGTCGTGAGCATATATGCAGAATTTTATTAAAGTTAAAGTAGGTATTTGATCATGACAAGTATTTCTTGCTTTTATAATGTTACCTATTCTTTAACCTTTGAACTGCGTCGGAGGCCGGAACGAAAATTCTAAATTGATTTTCTATTTCGCCCGGAATTGCGACAGTCCAAGGGTTGTGCTTGGTCAGAGGAATATCAAATTGAAATGCTACGTGTTTCGAAAACTTTATAAACCTTACTTCATAGTCATCTCACCTCGTAGGTAAGAATCCTGTTTTTTACGATTCTCCAGCCAGCCAGCCAGTCGTAGAGGAAATCATCACTTTTACACACGGCGATACATCAAGCTACACAAAACCGACATAAGCTGGCCTCGCGTAGGTTGCATAACGTAAAACGTTGCGCGACCAGCTTATTTTGGTTTTGTATATTTTTGTATAGATTGATGTGTCGCCGTGTAGGTACTAGATATTTTTGTCAGTGTTGACACAACAATACAAGTATACAACTATAATAAAACATAGTACATGGTCACGACTATATTCCTCGAGGGGGTAGTCAGAGATATTTTATAAATAGCATATTCAGAATTTCAGCTGTGTCGAACCTCTGTCCAGCCTATACAGGTAGTGAGTCCGTAACGGACTCACTTTGTAATATTCAGTGGGTACGATACATGGTTTGAAATTGAAGTATGTGGTTCTGTTGGATTTTTCACGTTTTTTTTCTTCACACTTCGCCGAAAAGCCAGTGGTGTAACAAATTTCACAGCATATGCTGACGACAATATTCCCCGAGGGGGTAGTCAGAGATATTCTGAAACCACAGAACATCCACGTTTCACTAGTAGTACAGTAAGCCCGTCGCCACTTATAATGGACGGTGGGTACAATACATGTCTCGGAATTGAAGCATGCAGGTTTCCTCAAAAACACAAATTCCTAAAAACTTGATAACAGTCTAATCCAAGCTGAAATCAAACCGCTAACCTTCTGCAAGGCAGGCAGAGTTATAAACCACTAAACCACCAAGACTAGCCTAAACATTATTAACTACATGAGAGCGATTTTTGAAACTCATTCGTTGAACTTAGCAGTTTAAAATGTCAAAATTACTATGGAGCACGCACTCCTGAAGTATGCTTTTTGAAAGTCAAATCAGCAGTAGCATGCATATCTTCATCGTAATATTGAAATTTTCAACAGCTGAGTTCAAAGTATGAGATATAATTCGGAGCGCGCTCCATACAAACGTACTATGGTTATATTTTCAATACTAACGAATTCAAGTCAATGAAATTTTGCTGAAACAATCTTGAAACAAATATCTATGCTTGTATGGAGTCAGATTTTCGTTAAAATATACAGTTTCAATGCTAGGATTCATTTAAGATTTGTATGGAAATCTTTGAGGCACTGTAACTTTAAAACTATACATTTTAACGAAAATCTGACTCTATACAAGCATAGAAATTTGTTTTTGGATTGATTCTGAAAAATTTCAGAGAGTTTGATTGGTTATTACTCTACTCTATATATGTAGACAGGTACATAGGTACCTAATAGTGCACCGCCGTAGCATTTGTCTCTTTAAATAGTTCTTTCATCCAATGGTTGTCTGGAAGAAATCGCTTTTAGTGATAAGACCGCCCTTTGTACCCTTCTTATTCTTGTTTTAAATTGTATTTTTCTATTCTTGGTGTGCAAATAAAGAATATTTATCTTATCTTATCTTAGTATTGAAAATATCACCATAGTACGTTTGTATGGAGCGCGCTCCGAATTATATCCTCTTAAGAACTATTTTACTTTTAGGTCCCGAACTAAAACCAAAACAGTAGGTGATCTCATAAAAATCTAAAATATGTCCCAAGAGCTACGTTAATACCGACTTACGCCTATAAAGAGGGTTATGATTTTACCCATATTGGTACGTTAGGGCGTAATGGTACATTTCTGTTTGTCTTTTGATATTTTCTTTTGCTTTTTCTGTGAATAATGCCCTTGGGGGCTTTTAGGACCGGACTCTTTCATCTTAGTACCTAATATTCTAGTCAGGCTAAGGTTGTGACCTTAAATAGTAAGTGCTACAACGTAGTAACAAAGAAAAAAAACCGGCCAAGAGCGTGTCGGACTCGCCCATGATAGGGTTCCGTAGCATAAGTAGAATAAGAAATAAAAAGTGGTATAATCGATAATCTTACTTAAAGAATATTTTTGAAAATTAACGACAGCGCGATTTAATTTCTAGTTTGTATTTAGAAATTGGTTGGGCTACAGCATCTGATATAATTTATCAGAAAAGAAGATGATTCCACCTTTCGGATGGCATGTTAAGCCGTTGTTCCCGGCTACTATAATAAAAAAAAAAATTTTACGATTTTTTTCCACCACTTTGACGGCGTGATTAATATGTATATCCATATCAAATTACAACGTTCTAGTACTAAGTTTCTCTGAGCTAAGCCGCGGACAGATGGACAGACGGACGGACACGACGAAACTATAAGGGTTCCTTGTTCACTACGGAACCCTAAAAAAAAGAGATCTACTACTATAAAAGTCTTATTATGTAGTAACAATAAATATAGGTAAATAGGCAATAGGTAGGTAATTAAAAAAACAACTAAAAACAATTAAAAAACAAGAAAAACAAAAAAAAAAAAAAGTTTAAAATCGAATTCTTATTTAAAAAGGGAAAAAATTAATTACGAAAAGTGAAAGTTGTTTAGTATGATGGTCTGATCATCACCTTTGAAAATCGTCAGCATACTAAGAATGTCCCTTTAGAGAAGTTTATTTCGAAGATGGCCCGATAGCACAGTCGGTCGTGAACCTGCCTGCTGTGCCGAGGGTCGCGGGTTCGAATTCCGTAAGGGACAAATATTTGTATGATGAATGTGAATATTTGTACCCGACTCATGGATGTTTGTATCTATACAAGGTGTTACAAAAATACAAATAAACATTTAAGGGGGTGGTTTAGACCATCAAACTGAACAACTTTCACTATGGGACCAACATCGAAATCGCGAAAAAAAAATCAGATGTTCCATACTAAACTACAAATTTACTCGAGCTAAATGTATGGGACGGGTGATTATTTTTTTTCGCGATTTCGATGTTGGTCCCATAGTGAAAGTTGTTCAGTTTGATGGTCTAAACAATCCCCTAAAAAGTTTAAAAATTTTTATTTTTACTTTTGTAACACCCTGTATAAATGCATTCTATGTCGTTTTCTAGTCATTACAATACAAGTTCAGGCTAGATTTTTTATTTTTATTTATTTATTTTTTTTATTTATTTCCTTTTTGGAGAACTTACAGCTAAACAACAGTCGGATTTCAAAAGACAAATTGATATTCAGATGCTGACAACAAGTTCCCACATATAGACTAAAGATTCTGGTACTTTAAATGTGACTAGATAATTTGTGTGAGAATGTCCAAGATATTTATTTAATGCGTAAACGCGCGCTGTATACAAACGAAGTCTGGTGATATTATCAATAAAACCAATTTAAGTCAATGACATTTTTCAGAAACAATCTAGAAACTAATCTCTATATTTGTATGAAATCAGATTTTCGTTAAATGATACGAGTACAGTTTTGGTGCTAGGATTAATTTAAGATTTGTACGAAAATCTTTGAGGGACTGTAACTAAAAACCATACATTTTAAAGAAAATCTGACTTCATACAAACATTGAGATTCGTTTCTAGATTGTTTCTGAAAAATTTCATTGACTTTAATTGGTTAGTATTGAAAATATCACGAGACATCGTTTTTATGGAGCGCTTAAATCTCCTATAGAGCAATACTAAGTAACTATTTTATTTACAAAATTTCTTTGAATGAAAAAACAACTGTTTTTAGTTTTTGCGGTCATTTGTTCATATGACGGCTCTGATTGCAGCGTAGCTAGTGCTGTTAAAACCACCTAATCTGGTTACAATCTAAATTAGAATACTAAATGAACTTCATTCCATAGTAAATAACCACGGAATACTGGGTAATTTGTGGTAAATTAGCATAATTTGTAAGGTATGGCGCAAATGATCAAATTGAACAACTGTTATTAGAGCAACGTTGGAATAAATATCAGCAATGCGGGTAAAATTCTTCGGTGGGATATTTTCATAGCACTTCCTCCTTTTTAAGGGGCTATAGGTTCAGACGAGTATTATCTATGAGAAACGCGATTGCCCAGCCCTCCGAAAAATTTATGCGTGCCTCCGAAAAATGCCGTATTTTCGAACAAAAAGTACTTTTATAGATTTTTTGTTATGATTTCTCTAGCTAGATAAACAATGGTGAGTATAAATACCAAAAATCGGAAACTATTTTATGTTCTTCTAAAACGAGAAAAATGTTTAAAATACACGAAAATACGTCATCGTTGTGACGATTTTCTATCGAGTGAAGTAATTCCAATCGTGTATTCAATTTATGATTTCACTAGATAAACTACCCAGGAATACTGAGGTAAGACTTTGGTTTCGGTAAATTGTATAAATCTAGTCGAAAATTGAAAAATAAATGATACTATTGCGCCACAGATTAGAGTCATTACCGGGCTCGCTGGACTTCATTGTTTAGCGTTGTGAGTGGTCGCCGCTGTTGATAGGGTTTACATAAGTTACTGTGGTGGAAATGTGTGCAGTCCCTTGGCCTTTTTACAAAGAAAAACAAAGGCAGGCACAATCTTGACATGATTTGGAACACTTTTCTAAGGAGCGTGGAATATAGAGGAACTACTGTGGAAGTTTCCTCCGGTGAAAAGGGAAGATCTTCCACCAGGCTAGGTGTGAAGCCTGGGGACCGGCCGTGGTACAAAAGTTCTTAGTTGGACCTTGTATATACAGGGTCCTTCTTAATATGCTGACACTTTTTTAAGGGGAACATCAGACCATCAAACTGAACTACTTTCATACGGGACCAAAATTGAAATCGCGAAAAAAAACACAGCTGTCCCAGACATTTGGCTCAAGTAGGTTTGCAGTTTTATATGGAGCAGCAGATTTTACAAGATGCAAACACCAAGTATATATCTATGGTATACAAGGTGTTACAAACATTTAAGGGGGTGGTTTAGACCACCAAACTGAACAACTTTCACCTATGGGACCAATATCGAAATCGCGAAAAAAAATCGGATGTTATATACTAAACTACAAGTCTACTCGAGCGAAATGTATGGGACAGCTGTTATTTTTTTTCGCGATTTCGATGTTGGTTCCATAGTAAAAGTTGTTCAGTTTGATGGTCTAAACAAACCCATTAAAAGTTTTATTTTTACTTTTGTAACACCTTGTATAAAAACTAGCAGACCAATATCCCAACATCCGGTACTATACAAAGAAAATGTACTCCAAATAAGGGGACGAAATAATATGGAAATATAGTTATTCACAAAGATTTGCGGTCAAGTAAACCCGAATAAAGAGCATTGTGTTAGCTATTTATTGATCTTATAAGGGACCGCATCGTATTGGGCCTTTTACCTTGTTAATATTCCAGTTTTGCGTAAAAAGGAAAAATGTTTTATGGATGAATGAGGTCTTAGAATTTGTGAACTCTAAGTTTAACCACAGAATAAATACTACCTACCGGTACAGAAGGGTCACTTCGAAAATAGATTGAAATAAATAGCGACTCTCTCTGCACGGCAATAAGGTCCAAAGTTATTTGCACCCGTCGTATTATACAATTCGCGAATGACCTACCAAACGTCACAAAAGTGCGCGTGCAAACAATAATGAACCGAGTCATTAGGCATGAAAGCTTCCTTTACATAGTCTTCCTCTTTCATTGTTTCATGTGCTGGCAGCGTGACATCGCTAAGGTTTTCAAGTCTCGCATTGAATACTCACAAAATGGCGGCAAGTCTAATGAGATTTGAACAAGAAATTTACACGGTATACCTAACCTATTGCCATTCAACCCTCAGTTGGAATCGGCCGTCAATCGTACCAGACCTGTGAGACTGGCCTGATTTAGCGTGCATTACAGACCGGTACAGAACGGTGCAGAAGGATCACTTCGAAAAAAGATTGAAATAAATAGCGACTCTCTCTCTACGGCAATAAGCTCCAAAGCTATTCGCACCCATCCTATTGCACAATTTGCAAATGACCTACCAAACGTCACAACGATGCACGAGCAAACAAAAATGAACCGAATCTTTACGCATGAAAGCTTCCTTTACATAGTCTCCCTTCAAGAGATGGCAGCGTGACATCGCTAAGATTTTCAAGTCTCGCATTGACGACTCACAAAATGGCGGCAAGTCTAATGCGTTTGACCAAGAAGTTTACACGGTATACCTAACCTATTACCATTCACCGCTCGGTGAGGCTCGGCCGTGAGAAAGGCCTGTTTTAACCGACAGCAAAGTTTTAAATGGGGTTTATACCGAATAGGTTTGCACCATTGCTATCTATACAAAGTAAGACTAAAGTAAGCCTTTAAGTAAGTAATAAGTATATTAAACAAATATGTAATTTATTGAAATAAAAATTAGATTTAAAATTACTCACATAATCAACTTCAGCAACATGCGTCGTTAACTTTAACAACTCTAGTGTGCTTTGTAAGGAAGTGCAACTTCTGTGCGCAGTACTATTAGTTATTCTGTGTAATGGTATAAAAAACCGCTGTTCGCAATATATGCCTAGATACGTAATGAAATAGTCAACTGAATCATTAATTCAAATGGACGGGGAGTGTCACGCGCATTCGCTCCGTGATTTATCTTCCCTCTGATGGAACTTGAAGAGATGTTATTAAGGTCCTATTTAGCTAGACTTTTTCGTATAACTTAACTTACTTGAAAAGCTCTTGATGGTAATTGGTAAGAATAGATAATAAAAACCGTTCAAGTGCGAGTCGGGCTACTCGCGCACCGAGGGTTCCGTACCAAATTACCACACAAAAATAATAACTAAAAATTTTTTGTCCTGGTCCTTTAACACGAGACCAACTCACACTTGGCCGGTTTTTATTATTTGTTGTTATACTGTAGAATTTGCTCTATAATCACATCAAGTTTGACGCTTGTATGTATTACCGTTGTTACGATAGAGCGAGAAGAAAAAACGTTGATGAAAACTAGTTTCTTGTATGAGGACCCCCCTTAAATTTTAACTTATTGTCATTTTAATTCAAGACAAATTTTTACACAAATCCGCCGTATACATATGCATATTCTGTGAAAATTTCAATTGTCTGGCTATTACGGTTCAAAAGTTACAGTCCTAAATAGGTAGGACGGACGGACAGACGGACGGACAACGTAGGCTTAGTAATAGGGTCTCGTCTTCACCCATTGGGTACGAAACCCTAAAAACTATGCAATGGTGGTTTAATAGCTTGGCCTCTCGTGTGTGGAGCGCGGCCTTATACTACGTAGCATAGCGTCGTTTTTGTCGTAAAGGAGAATCGCGCCCGCGCCTCCTGGTGACGTCGCCTGGAAGCGCGGGCGTAATTCTCCAAACGACGCTATGCTACGTACTATATGGTTTATAATTGTGTTACTTTGACTATCCGCCACCGCCACAAGTCTCTTCTGTATAAACCGCGCTTCAGCTGTTTCACAAAGATTGTAATATTTTCCCCCTGACCTATGTTCCATTTTGCTAAAAAGGGATGTCAAACAATATTTCCCTTTCAGGAAATAACATTATGTTATACAAGAAACAAAGAAACAGGGAACGCAATAATGTTAACAGAAAAAAATGAATAAGGTTAGGACAACAGCGAAGTGGCGACAAAAGGGAATATTTTACATGAATAAAGAAGTACGAGTACTAATATTCTTTTAGTAACATTTTTTGTACCAAAAAGCAATATTACAAGTGCCTTAATGTATGACAAAATGGTCATACCTACATACAGGGTGTTAGAGTAAACATATGCATTACTTTAAGGGGTAATTGTATAGTGGGCTGCAATAGGGTATTTGACAGCATGTAAAATAAAGGATTTATTGATGGCATCCGTATTGAATATGAATTTTGGAAACTAATATTTTAAGAGAAAATCGACTAAAGAAAAATTTTATTTGTCTACTTTAGTCACGTGATCGTAAACGACTGTGATTGGCCGAATGGTTGATGACGTCAACTGCTTGTAAACAGTTGCGTGTAGAGTGTGAGTGTCGTACATAGTTTACGTCATAGTGACGTCACCTGCTTGTAGCCACAAATTGTCAGGAAAAGCGTTATCGCGGGATATTTAAATTATAATTTTTGTTGTTTTGTTTTTTCTTGCACTTTATGTAATGGAACGTAAAATATACATTTTCTACAGAGTCCTTAGACATCAGTGATTAACGTAGAACAGTTTTTAAAAACCTGTCAAATACCCTATCGCGGTAAATATTCGATTGAACAGTGATTGTACTACGTACGAACCATAACTTTTGACACATGTGGTATTGCGCTAATCGCGGTACTGGTCTTGACACCCGTTTTGACACATCACTCAGACTTGGACTGTCAGTTACATAGAGTTTAGCGCGATGCGGAATTCAGCACAGTTGAATAGTAATTGGATTGCAATGTGATTAGAAATGAAGTGGGATTAGGATTAAACTTGGGGGCTCCAGAACAACTTACCCTGATAAACCTGTAGGAAATTCAATTTTTTTTGTCGACTTTTCACACAATCGTTCGATCAACAGATTGCATTTAGTATGGAGAGTCCAAAAAAGGTTTCTTAGGGAAAGTTCTTCAATACCATGGGTATAATCTAACATCTCGTATACAGGGTGTAAAATTAAAAGCGTTAAATATTAAAGGGAGTGCTTAGTAAATGATAAATACAACCGTACATAAATTCTGAAGAACTTAGTGGTGTACTAGGGCCAAGAATCGAACCGCCACCTCATGATTGAACCCAGTATTTAGCTACACGGGTAGCTCCATCCATTAAGCTCTGTATGCAAGTGTCCGGACAGGAAGAGCAGGATTACAGACGGTATATAGTCTGAAGAACACCGCATTCACGGCTGAGATTGCAAGTCTGATCCTTCTACAGCAGGGGTTCCCAAACTTTTCTTTATCACGCCTCTTTTGTGCAAACAAAAAATATCTACCAAATAAGGAAAATTTGTAACCAACTCATTTTCAGGCAAAAATTATTTGTTCTCATTTCAGCAATGAATGAAAGCGCTAACGTGCTCATAGATACATTTTAAGAATCTAGTTTTGGTAGTAAGTAGGGTGAGTTTGTCCGTGCGGTGGGTTGAGATAGATTTCAGTAAATTTTAAATTTTACACACTAATTATTTAATATTTTGAAATAAATTACCTATGTTGAAAACATGATAATTCGATTCTGCTCTCGGTTCTAAACTAACTACTTTCTAGTTTTGCGTCAATTCATTAACACGTTGTATAAAACTGCAAACACCAATATAAAACTGTAATCGCCTTCGTTGCATGGAAAATATAACAAAAATATACCTCTTTTTGCGCTTTTCAGAGAGCGTACGTCGCCCTTGCCGCGACAAGAAGGTAGTACCTACCTATGGAAAATATAGGGCATATAGAAACATCATATTAGAGGGACTGGGCAGGTAATCTTTACTCCAGCCGATTTGAGTAAATGGCGTTCAGACCTCCAAATAGGCTTTGGTATCTATCTACAGGGTATTAGGGTAAACAGTTGCATTACTTTAAGGGGTGATTGAACCTATGATACTGAACAACTTTCCCTAAGGAACATAAAGGAAATTCGCAAAAGAAAATTTCGTACTTTCCATACTAAATGCAATCAGCTGATCGAACGACACGAAAAGTTGAAATTATTTTCTCGAGTTTCCGATAGGTTTCGTACTAAATTTGTTCAGTATCATGGGTAGAATCACCCCTTTGAGTAATGCAACTGTTTACCCTAACACCCTGTATAAGCGGAATAAATGGAGTAACCTACTCTTTTTCCTCCAGAGACCTTAACTAGCTTAAACTCAAAGAAATATTCTCAGAGAAGCTCTGAGAGTGTATTTTAACAAGTGTAAAGTTGTTGTTGGCTAATAGTATCTTGTTAGAACGCTGTGTTGGTTGGTCCAAGTCACTAACCCCCGAGGGTCAGTGGGGAGAAGGGTTGCGAATTTGGCCCCAGTCTTTTTCACGATAATTATAAGCCGTGCCGCGTCATGAAGCATAAAGCTGCCTGTCAACTGAAGCGGAGTGGGGCTACGGAGCGGAGAAACGAGTGAATTTTGGTAAAGTCTCCGCTCCGAGATTTTATGCAATCCCATTGGCCAAAATTAACTCGTTACTCCGCTCCGCAGCCTCGCTCCGCTTGAGTGGACAGGCAGCCTAAAGCGCCACAAGCTAGTGCCGAGTCATAAATGTTTTAAACAGAAAACAATAAGGAATTTAAAAAAATACTCCCTCGTTTCTCTAAGTTGAGATTCATAAGGAGCAATTACTAGTAATATTCACTAATCATCCAAAAAGCAGTACCAAAACGCAACCATGAATAACTATGTTCATTGAATATGAACCGTCTTTGGCATGGTTGACCTAACAGTGTGTTTGATTTCGTTTTCTTCAATTATCATAACATTTTACGGTTATCGTGAATTTTCAATAAAATAAGTAAAATGAATGCTTAAAAGATTGAGTGGACTATGTAATCTAATCATAAGGAGGCGGTGGCGGGTAGTCAAAGTAACACAACGACGCTATGCTACGTACTAGAAGGTTTATATTGTGCTACTTAGATTATCCGCCACCGCCACACGTCTCTTCTGTATAAACCGTGGCTGAGATTGAGACAGAAATAACATGCGCATCAGCCACTCTTCTAAAAATAATAAAAATATGGTCTTGGACTTCCTTCTTCTAGACGGTCTGTAACTAAGAATAATTGTTTATTAATATTGCTTTAATCAACAAAATGAATAAATAATTATCGAAACTTTGATTTATCTTTACTTATGGCTAAGTTTCATTGAAGAAAAAGAAAAAATTTTGCATTGTGCGCATTGCATAAACCGTAGGTTGCGACATTTGAGGACCTCAAGGTCGGTGAGAAATGTAATGAATTTGCCCCGTTGACGGCTATGACTATTTATATGTGGACTGGTTACGCGTGAAATTCTACTAACTAACATTTCTGCCACTTTTTGCGGGGGGCGAGGTAACATGAAATCCGCAACTTTGGATTTTGATTTTATTCCCCATAACTTTAGATTCTAATTTTGAATGTTAAAAATCATGAAAAGTAGTCTCGTGTGAACCCCAAACATTCTAAGTTCGAAGTTATTATTTCGCAATTATAGGCTGTCTCGTTTAGTGATAAGGTGTAAAATTGAATGTAAATGCACAAGATCAATTGTGCTTATACCGTGGCAGAGGGGAAATGCTACCGCTAGGCTAGTCCTTATAATAATTAGTCAAAGATGTCAAATGATTACGTTTTCACCCTGTATGTGAATGTCTAACAAAATACAATAAATACTGATACGAATGTAGATCCCACACCTCTACTCGGCGCCCGTACACAATAATGAACAAATTGCCCCCCTTACATACAAACCATACATAGTAACGAAAGCTCTCGAGAATTTCAGCACGATTCCGCTGCCAAGATTGAGGTCAATATACTCGTGGTTGAATATTATATAAACGAATGGAATTAGGGATGAGTTAGGGGTACGGTTACCCTATTTAGAGCGATGATAGTCTCTACGGAAGACAGCTAGTGACTCAATCACGAGGCGGTGGTTCGATTCCTGGCCTGTACCACTAAGATCTACGGAATTTATGTACGGTTGTGTTTATCATTATCACTAGCTCGGCGGTGAAGGAAAACATCGTGAGGAAACCTGCATATACGAGAAGGAAAAAAATAGTTCGGATGTATGTGTAAAATATGGGTGACCTTGGGGCGAACACAATATACCAGCGATGGTCGCAGTGTTACATAACGACCCTTGCTTGCAATAGCCAAGCCAACAATAATAGTTATACCCTATTTATAATTATTAAGTTTATTGATTGTATAGTCAAGATATGATTTTCATGATTTTTAACATTCAAAATTAGAATCTAAAGTTATGGGGAATAAAAACCAAAGTTGCGGATTACATGTTACCTCGCCCCCCGCAAAAAGTGGCAGAAATGTTTGTTAGTAGAATTACATGCGTAACCAGTCCATATATAAATAGTGAAAGTTTGACATTACCTATAGAGATAGATACTAATATTGACGATGGATAAAAACACAAGAGATTACAGTATGTATAAACGAAAATGGGTATGAGTAATGGTATTGTCCTTTTTTTAACAGTCGCGGCCACCAATCAAAGTATTGTATAATTATAATACTATAAAAAACAAAGATATTGTAGTAAACACATTATGGCCTAGCTCGCATCGGAGCTGAGATATTTTACTCTAAAGGTTCATGAAAAACCTTAGACTACTTATATGAGGACATGTTACGCGTGTAATTCTACTGACAAACTTATCTGCCACTTTTTGCGGGGGGCGAGGTAGCACGAGATACGCAACTTTGAATTTTATTCCATTAGTTTAGATTCTAATTTTGAATGTTAAAAATCATGAAAAACAGTGTCGTGTGAACCCCAACCGTCATAAGTTCGAAATTATTGTTCAGCAATTATAGGCTGTCGCGTATAGTGATAAGGTATAAAATTGTTTGTAAATGCGTAAGATCTTTTGATCTTGCACGTTGGCAGGGGGGAAATGCTAAGGCGAGGCGGGTCCGTATATAATTCGTCTAAGTGAAAAAGTTACCAAAGCCTTTAGAATGCCATTTTCAAACAATAACTCGAAACATATTACCTACTCAGCAAAATATACCGTAAAGAAATACAGAAGATATAAAACAAGGCATCTTAGCGTTATATAGCGATTTCTCCCATACAACCTTAGAAGTTATTTGTACCTTAATAGCACAGCTCCGATGCAGCCTAGCAATGAATGTGATGTTTATTAATGTATTTTGAAAGAATCTCTAAAAACCTATTTAAGTTTATCAACAAAAAATTCAATTTTTTCTTCATACAACCCATTTACTTACATTTGTTCACGATCTGTTTCAAAGGCACATGCGCGCGCTCTATACAGGGTGTAAAATTAAATACGTTACACCATCAAACTTCGCGATTTCAATGTTGGTCCCATGTAGTTAAGTTTGATGGTCTGAAGCGCCCTGTTCGTTATGTAACACATTTTATTTTACATCCTGTATAAACCCAAATCAATTCAAATACATACTTGAAGTTTCAAAATCATTAACATTTGTTGAACGTTCAATTCGTTCAATTCCAACAAAAATCTTCAGTCTTATTATTGATTTAACCACAAAACAAAGTTAGCTAAAATATTTCTCAATATTATTATAATAAAGTAGGTACCGGAACGACGTTAAAATGTAAATGTGGAAAGTTGACCGGTTTCTATTCGATACCGATTTTGGTCAAAGTTAATAAAACTAAGTTTTGGGACAGGCTTTGATGGAAAATTTTGTTTTATATTAAACTGCATAATTGTTTCCTATTTTGATAACAGCATAGCATAATTATAGTCACAACTTTTTGCCCTACGGGCACAGAATAGAGACAGTTACAGGGTGTACCCTGGTAGACTCTGACGATAGGACTAGTTCACAGTAGCGTAGCGAGGGTGCGGCAGGGGGGATGCAAATGTCCCGGGCGTCACTTTAATAGAGGCGGCAAATTCCGGAGACCAGATCTACCAGGTTCCAGGGGGGACACTCCGGAATTTCGCTCCTACGCGGAACTCGGGCCTTATGCCTCCCAAAAATATAAGAGACACGAGTAGAAGAGGAAGTGTCTATAGTGCGTCAACGATAGCATGATTATGATTTTGACAGATCATTTTAGAGCGATTATTTTAGTTTCTGAAAGCCGTAAAACCTTTAATATTATGTTAAACTAGAGTTAACCCGCGACTTGATCCGCACAAATAATATACCAGATTTTAAGTCAGATCATAAGATATCAAACAAAAAAAGTTTCATCAAAATCGGTTCAGTAGTTTTTGCGTGATGCTGTTACAAACAAGCAAACAGACAGACAGACAAATTTCCAAAAAAGGTTGATTTGGCTTCCGGGATACCTAAAATCCATATCGTATACTTTTTCATGTAAATATCTTAAATGTACAGACACACTTCTGTAACAGTTTTATAATAGTTAAGATAAGATGTTAATTAATCTTGTATATTTTTAGTGTATTATAAAGTTTTGACGGCTCAAACCGCTTTAAAAAGTAAAATAAAATTTCTAAAACGGCATGTCAAAATCACAGAGCTATCTTACGCACGCACTAAAGGCAATATGCTGGGCTGGGATAACCTCTGGGTTAAAAGCCCCTAATAAAAAAAATACATATATAGAATAAAAAAAAAAGGAAAAATGCACGCAGCGTTTCCATGTGTCAAATCTCACGAACATTATAAATGTCAACGTTTGTGACGATGTTTTTAAGATTGTATGTTTGTGGCGCAATCACGCATATAAACGGCGGAACGGATTTGGATGAAATCTGGCACGCAGATAGAATGTTCTAGATTAACACATAGGATACTTTTTAACGTACACGCAGATGGAGTCGCGAGCAACAGCTAGTACATATTATAAATAACAACATTCGTCCATGTATGGGCCGTTCGGCTAAATTGTAATGTAGACGAATATGATAGAAATACAATCAAATTGCAAAATATCCCCAAATAAAGAAGTTTTGTGTTACAAAATATTCAAAGTAATACTATGACAACTCAAAGTAATTACAAAAAGCGCAGTTAGCGATACAAAAAAACTATCTTTCCCTTTTCACTAAATCCGATCCGATTTTTTCCCGCCATTTTTGCATAATAATAGCATAGCATAGCATATGCTCACGACTATATTCCCCGAGGGGGTAGTCAGAGATATTCTGAAACCTCAGAACATCCACGTTTCACCAGTAGTACCGAAACTCTGTCCAGTGTGACGGGGGGTGAGCCCGTCGCCACTTATAATGTGGGTGACAGTGGGTACAATACATGCCTCGAAATTGAAGCATGCAGGTTTCCTCACGAGGTTTTCCTTCACCGAAAAGCCAGTGGTGTTACAAATCGTATATAAATTCTGAAAAACTCATTGGTATGAGTCGGCCTGGACGGGGATTGAACCATCGCCTCCTGCACGGCAGGCAAGATTACTCGCCACTGGACCACCACGATTTTTGCATAATTGGAACAAAAAGTATCTTTCATGACATTCAAGAAATCTCGTTTGTACGAAAAAATTATCATAATGTTTTAGTAAAATGTTTATGCAAACTATTATTACCATATTTTTATGATGCCGTACAAAATTACTACATTCGGTAGTACAAAAGTGGCCCGTTTTGGAGGTTGTCTTTTAAAGACATGGAATAAAAACTTCTTTTGTTGAAATATTTCAATCTTGACTATTTATATGAGGACAAGTTACGCGTGTAATTCTACTAACAAAATTTTCTGCCACTTTTTGCGGGGGGCGAGGTAGCACGAGATACACAACTTTGAATTTTATTCCATTAGTTTAGATTCTAATTTTAAATGTTAAAAATCATGAAAAACAGTGTCGTGTGAACCCCAAACGTCATAAGTTCGAAATTATTGTTCCGCAATTATAAGCCGTCGCGTTTAGTGATAAGGCATAAAATTGTATGTTAATGCGTAAGATTTTTTGATCTTGCACGTTGGCAGAGGGGAAATGCTAAGGCGAGGCGGGTCCGTATACAACGTGTTAATGAATAAACGCAAAACTAGAAAATATTTTGTGTAGAATCGAGAGCTGAATCGAATTATCAAAGTTTCAACATAGGTAATTTTTTTTCATAATTTTAAATTATTTGTTTGTATAATTAAAAATTAACTGAACTCGATGTCAACCCACCGCACAGGTACACTCACCCTACTTACTACCATAACAAGATTCTTAAAATGTATCCAAGGGCACGCTAGCGCTTTCATTCATTGCTAAAATGATACCAAATCGTTTTTGCATCAAAACTTAAAATGCGAATAACTTTAAATTTTAATTAATAAAATAATAAAATTATTGTTTAAATGCAATTATTTCATTAAAAATCAGTTAGGGTGTATGGTTTTGCGTTTATTCATTAACACGTTGTATAAATCGTTTAAGATTTAAATCCGCTAAGTGTCCTCACTCGGACCGTACACAAACTAACCATCCAGAAGCTTTTGTTTCCAACTTGACTTGATTCAGCGGAAGCTACTAGCTTTTAATTGAGCAATTAGTGGAAAAAATTCCGGGTAGTATACTGCAGAGGAATTGTTTTAATTCGACGTAACTCGAGAACATTTCTAGCATTGAGTTAACAAATTCTATGCGTTAACAATTGAATGTATGTTTAAGGAGAAAGAAAGAGTATGAAAGTGGAAGCTCATATTGTTACACGATTATTATATTAAAGTTACGGAAAACCTGGAAAAGCCGGGTAAGTGGGAGTCGGCTTCGCGCACCGAGGGTTCTGTACCAACAACAAAATTTTTCTCCGGGATCCATAGCGAGAGTCCGACAATAAAAATGGAAAAAATATGGGAATAGCAGATTCAAAATATATAAATATATTATAGTACTTTTATGCTACCAGTTTGACACATGGGTAAAAAATTTCACTGAAAAGAGAAAAACAAGCTCTATAATCATCAAAGAGATTATACCTAATAGAGTGAGCCATACCAATTGTAAAGTGTCCACTTTTTTGACGTTTCGGTTTGAGTGTGTGGTGTCAAGTAGTATGGACAAAAGGCACCAAGTGACATATGGCATTATGTTTACGGTCACTTTTCACACACACTAGCTCAAGTAAAAGTGGACAGCCGCATAAACAAATATCTATAGTTCCATCTCCTTCTACTATTAAAGGTACAAAAGACAAAAGAGACTAACTACAATCGTAAATTTATGCGGACTCTATTATGTATAATCTCTTTGAAAATCATTAATCCAATAAATATAGGGTACTTCTTAATATGCTGACACTTTTTTAAGAGGATGATTTAAGAGGACGAAAAAAAAACATCTGTTCCATACTAAACTGAAATCTTACTCGACCCAATT
Organism: Agonopterix alstromeriana; assembly: GCA_963924505.1. Lineage (NCBI taxonomy): Eukaryota > Metazoa > Arthropoda > Insecta > Lepidoptera > Depressariidae > Agonopterix > Agonopterix alstromeriana. The sequence goes on from OZ004683.1 coordinate 10,600,305, forward strand.
GTATGGGACAGCTGACTTCTTTTTCGCGAATTCGACATTGGTCCCATAGAGAAAGTTGTTCAGTTTGATGGTCTGATCATCCTCTTTAAAAACTGTCAGCATATTAAGTTGGACCCTGTATATTATTTAAAAAATATATATATTTGTACAAAGTTGGTAGAGCTGATTAATGATTATCGTCAATCAAATCAGCCCAAATCGACCCACTACTGGGCATTATATTAATCGGGCGCTGTTAAACTTTGTCAACTGCGCAGGTACATCTGTGAGACTTACAAACATATTACAAACATAAATTTTTATCTCATTTTATTATAAATTCAATTTGAAATGGAATAAAAAATATTATACAATCAATAAAATTTCTCCGTCCGTCCATCGCTACGTGACACGTCGTAGCGCATTACTACGATACGGAAAGCTACGGATGTCTACGGTGCGCTACGGATACCTACGGTGCGCTACGCATATCAATTCCGGTTTTTATTGAACCGATATGCCACATTATGTAATCTATACTTCATTCCGTATAAGGATGAAAAGATATTCTGATTTCAATAAACATGAGAATCACTTTCTTTTGTGGTTAAAATCTTGTCTTCTTCTTATCGTGTGGGCAAGCCCTGGTGTCAGAGTTTTTTCAGACCGCCTTACGGCCTCCGACGTGGTTTTTATGTAACGACTACTACCACCAGAGTTAGTAGCCGGGACCAACGGCTTAACGTGCCATCCGAAGCACGGAATCATCTTTCTTTTCAGACAATCAGGTGATTCAGCCAGCAACGTCCTAACCAACTGGGGAAAAACGCACAAAGTGTCATATCACTAAGTATGAACCGAACCGTGAGAATCGAACCCACGACCTCCGTGTCAAGAGCCCAATACTCTTAACCATTAGACCGCGGAGGCAGTTGTTAAAATCTTGTAAAAATCAATATTAGGACTGAATAAGTGTTCCAAATTGAACGTTGAACGAATTTTAATTCCTTTTTGTAACTTTTTTTGTATTGATTATGGTTTATACAAGGTGTAACAAAACACCATTTAGGCCAGTACACTCTAGAAATTAAAGGGGTAGTTTAGACCATCAAACTGAACAACTTTTACTATGGGAGCAAACCGATCGAAGAAAAAAAAAATCTGCTGTTCGAAACTAAACAGCAATGCAATGACGGCCCGATAGCACGACCCTGATATTAGACGGCCCGATAGCACAGTCTGTAGTGAACCTGCCTGCTGTGCCGAGGGTCGCGGGTTCGAATCCCGTGTAATGAATATGAATATTTGTACCCGAGTCATGGATTTATGTATTCTATATCGTTGTCTAGTCATCATAACACAAGTCCAGGCTAGATTCTGGTACTTTAAATGTGACTAGATAATTTGTGTGACAATGTCCAAAAAAAAAAAAAAAAATGCTGCTCTACTCGACTGAACTGTATGAAATAGCAGATTCTTTTTTTCTACTATCGGTTTGCTCCCATAGTAAAAGTTGTTCAGTTTGATGGGTAGACTCTTAGTTTAAAAGGGTGCCAATGACATCAATTTCACCCTGTAGAGACAACATCGAAAAAAAGGTTTTAAAAATCTGTTGTCCCGTACATTGAGTCGAGTAGGTGAAACAGCTGATTTTTTTCGTGTTTACGAATTTGTCTCCATATACAGGGTGTAAGTGGCAGCCTAGCAAATACTGAAACGGTGAATTCAGACCATCAAATTGAACAACTTTCATTAAGGAGCCAACTTCAGGAAACGCGAAAAAAAATTAGCTGCTCCATACGTTTCACCTCTGTTTTGTATGGAGCAGCAGATTTTTTTTTCCCAATCGTTTAAAAATTACAAGGGTGTTTTGTTGCATCCTGTATACTTACTCGTTATAGCTAGGTACTTAGAAACATAAAAATGAGTTGCTCAATCATTTAAACCACTGAAGCGGTCACCAGTCGAAAAAAGGGTCCCACTTAACGTTGCTAAGGTTCGATTGTTACGCTAAAGCTCCTAGTTAAAGATTAATCGTATTAAAATTGTTTGACTCCAAATCTAAGCTTCTGTTTCAATTAAGGCGACGAAGTGGTAAAACATTTGCTTTCGTGTAAATTTGATAAATATAAAATAAAATAAAAAATGTGTTCGTTATTTTAGGATGTTGCACTGAATAGAGATGTGGACCTTTGCTCAGCAGTGGTGAAAAAAATGTTACTTCGCCAAAGTACCTTCCTACACACTTTGGTTATAAAAAAACTTTTTTTTTCTTAGCTCACATTTTTTTTTATTAGACATCCTACCGACAAAATTAAATGATTTCAAGTAGAAGTCCATAAATCCGAAAATTCGAAAATCCAACAGTGCGAAAATAAACATCTCATGATATCAAAGCAGATTTTTTTGCAATTTCACGTTTGCTTCTATATTAAAAGTTGTTCAGTTTGATGGTCTGAATGAACCACCCCTGAAAATTTATCGACTCATAGCATAAGCAGCATAAGCATATGCTCACGACTATATTCCCCGAGGGGGTAGTCAGAGATATTCAGAAACCTCAGAACATCCACGTTTCACCAGTAGTACCGAAACTATGTCCAGTGTGACGGGGGATGAGCCCGTCGCCACATAATGGACAGTGGGTACAATACATGCCTCGAAATTGAAGCATGCAGGTTTCCTCACGATGTTTTCCTTCACCAAAAAGCCAGTGGTGTTACAAATCGACTCATATCAATCTAGAAAACTACTTAAGCTACTCAGAGTTGATAGTGTCATTGCTTTATTTCCTCAAATAAAAGCGAGGGCAGTTTAAGAACCTACGAAGATATTTTTATCATTTCTCCTCCACTTAAAGGAATTATTTACGTTTCTCTCGTTTCAATTAGGAGGAATTGGCAATTTATTTTAAAAGCTTTGAGTCATCGTTTTCATAAATAACTAAGATATACTGAAAAGATAAAAAGCTATCTGGCTATAGGTTCAATGAACTTTATTCCTCAGACAATAAGATTCACTGTAGACCGTGTAGTACACGCTAAATCAGGCCAGTCTAACTTCACAGCTCAGGTACGCTTGATGGCCGATAAACACCGATGGGTGAATGGCAATAGGTTAGGTATAATGTGTAACCTTCTCGGTCAAATCTCATTAGACTTGCCGCCATTTTGTGAGTAGTCACTGCGAGACTTGAAAACCCTAGCGATCTCACGCTGCCTACACGTTAAAGAATGAAAGAGGGAGACTATGTAAAGGAAGCTTTCATGTCTAATGACTCGGTTCATTTTTGTTTGCACGCGCGCCATTGTGACGGTTGGTAGGTTATTCGCGAATTGTACGATAGGGCTGGTGCCAATAACTTTGCACCTTATTAACATGCAGAGAGAGTCGCTATTTATTTAAATCTGTTTTCAAAGTGATTCTTCTGCACTAGTATTTATTCTGTGACTAAATCACCGAACACTTTTTGATGAGACATAACGGTTTTTTATGAGAATAATCTAAAAATCACAAAACTGAACAACTTTTACTATGGGAGCAAACATGAAATCGCAACAAAAAAAACTGCCGTTCCATACTAAACTGCAGTGCCTACTCGACTCAAATGTATGATACGATCATTTTTTTACGATTTCAGTTTTGCATCAATAAAAATTATGTTGTTTAGCAGAATTTTCCAGATTTTTTTTTTATTAATCGAATACAGGTAGATTCAACTAAAATCTACCGAAGTACCTACAATACGACCAGGAAAATAATTACCCTCGTCAATCTTCATTTGAGCAGTCCCCCGAGAACCCCGAAGTCGTTTAGTAATCAAAGGGTAACAGCGAAAAGGGCACGAAAACAATTAGCCAATCGTGGCATGGGATTGAAGGTGGCACATCCTGGTCAATATAATTTCGCGCGCTATTAAATTTGGCAACTGCACAAGTACACACGGCGACACATCAAGCTACGCAAAACAAACATAAGCTGGCCGCGCGACGTTATACAGGGTGTCTCAAAAGAAATTTTATATTTATTTAGCTTACTGCGTGAGCGCAACGTATCCGAGGGGCGCGGGGGTTATGTCAATCGGTAGCCTGGCTCTTGGGAATTCAGTCGCTATGGAGCGTTTCTCGGGAGCAGACCGCGCGTTGTGCGTGCGAGAGTTTTACAAAAACGGTGATTCGGCGACTGTAGCGCGTAAAAAAATCCACTTAAATGATGCGCCAAGCATTCCTCTCATTCGACATTGGGTTAAAAAGTTTGAAGAGACCGGTACAACGCTAGATAAATCAAATCGCATCATGCACAAAGACCTAAAGCTGCACCCCTACAAAATTCAATTGGTGCAAGAATTAAAGCCCCAAGATGCCAGTCAGAGGCTTCATTTCGTAAATCAGGTGATTGAGCGATTTTCAACGTTTACCAACATTTTGTTTTCGGATGAAGCTCATTTTCATCTTAATGGCCACGTAAATAAGCAGAACTGCCGCTACTGGAGTGCAACGAATCCAAAACGCAAACATCAGAAACCCGATAAACCGACTTCACTGGCCCATTTGAAAGAAAATATCCGTCACGAAATGGCAGCCATCCCTGAATCCACCTGCCGAGCCGTCATAAGTAATTTTACTGTTCGATTAAATGAGTGCCGAGAACGCGAGGGTCTACATTTAGACGATATCATTTTTAAGAAATAAATCCCCAAAAAGTGTATTTCAATAATTAATAAACATTTTTTCTATATACGGCTTACTTTTTTTTTAATCGATCCACTAAATATAAAATTTCTTTTGAGACACCCTGTACATTACTCTACCTACGCGCGGCCAGCTTATTTTGGTTTTGCGTAGCTTGATGTGTCGCATGTGTACATCGGGGGAACTTATAAATCTGGTATTACTGTGTAACAAAAACCTTTCTAGTAAAGTCGTCTAATATAAATATAGTTGTCACATACAAGGTGTTACAAAAATACAAATAAACATTTAAGCGGGTGGTTTAGACCATCAGACTGAACAACTTTCACTATGGGACCAATATCGAATTCACGAAAAAAAATCTGATGTTTCATACTAAACTACAAATCTACTCGAGCTAAATGTATGGGACAGCAGATTATTTTTTTCACGATTTCGATGTTGGTCCCATAGTGAAAGTTATTCAGTTTGATGGTCTAAACAACCCCCTTTAAAGTTTTAAATGTTTATTTTTACTTTTGTAACACCCTGTATACTATTAGATATATTTCTCAGTTTTGATAATTATGAGTAAAATGTATTTTCTGCAACTACAAGGTGAAATTGATACCCATCAAACTGAACAACTTGTACTATAAGAGCAAACCGATCGGAGCAACAAAAAAAACTGTTTTTTTTATCACTGTATTGTATTATTAATTTTTTGAAACTTTCAAATTACATTCAGGAGCTTATGCAGAGTAAATTTTTCAAACCCAAATTTTAATAGGTACCTATTTACTAGGTACAGTCCGTGAACCCTCAGAATAGGCTTCGGGTGTCTGGTAAAATCAGTAATATTCGCATTTGACCGTTTCTAAAAAAAAATGTCCGTGACGAAATAATAAAATAGAAGTCATATTCTTGTCACATTTTATTCAAATAGCAAACGTCTTATTATTTAAATATCCAGTATTTTGTAAGGCATACTTACTTCATAGGATAAGGTATTTTTAGTTGTATTTTTTTTTGAAAATTGCCCGTTTACTTTGAGTTCAAAAAGATAGTCATGGGCTGTGACCTTGTCTATTATACGAACATAACCGATTTTACCCGACATTCGAAACCTTTTCTTAGTGCAAACAGACTAGTTTTGAGAGATTTGTATAGGAAAATTCATCTGCACTCTTTGATGTACAATTCCTCGAATTATCCTAATGCGATCAAAACCAATCAATCAAATATCTCTCAACTTAAACAATCCAGATCAAAACGTTTTAGACTCTCTTCACCTCAAGATACAAAGCTCAAATTCGCACAAAACATTCAAAATAACTGATAGATTATAACTCAAACATTGCTTATAAACTGTCGCACGGTTAAATGCTCACCGACCTATTTCCAAGTCGAAACATTGCTGAAACTATGTCGCTTTATGACAGCTATAAAGCTTTGCTATTGTGCAGATCAACACTGTTTGAGAGCGGTTTGAAAATAAACAAACTATTATTGCCGAGTTTTGCCTTTATAAGTTTTCTTTTGCAATAATAATTTTATTTTCCCTCATATACAACGTGTTAATGAATTAACGCAAAACTAGAAAGTAGTTTGTTTAGAATCAAGAGCAGAATCAAATTATCATGTTTTCAACATAGGATTTTTTTTTTCAAAATATAAATAATTGGTTTGTAAAATTTTAAAATTTACTGAACTCGATCTCAACCCACCGCACGGGCACACTCACCCTACTTACTACCAAAACAAGATACTTAAAATGTATCCACGAGCACGCTAATGCTTTCATTCATTGCTGAAATGATAAAAAATAATTTTTACCTGAAAACTTAAAATGCGAATAAGTAACTTTAAATTTGATCTACTAAAATAATGAAATTATTATTTTAATCTAATTTTTTGTTTTAAATCAGTTGGGGTGTATGAGGTTTTGCGCTTATTAATTAACACGCTGTATAATTATAATTCGGTCATATGCCCACCACACGTTCCCACTGCTGGAACTCCTGTGAACCAGGATCAACAGTGGCGACCTTTCACAACACTAGACAATGAAGTCCAGCGAGCCCGGGGGATGACTCTAATCTGTCTTGGAACCCGCAATTAATTAATAACAGAAGATAGAAGGAGTAGGAAAAAGAAATATCTGACTTCTCTCCATTGCAAACGGGAGGCAGCAATAAAAAAAAGCAAGGCTATTAGAGAGCCAATTCCAGAGATCATTTATTCTCCCTCATCACCACCATCATCCATTTTTTTGTTTCCCGCCACCTTCAAATCATCGGTCCACTTTCAACATCATCATCCACAGCCGGAACCCATCCATTGCTGGTTATAGGCCTCCATTTGTTTATGCCACCCTCATCTGTCCTGGGAGCCTAGACAAAGTACCTTTCAATTAGCGTTAACGACAGTAGAAAAAATAAAAAAAGTATGGGACTGTAGAAAAGAACGAAAACGAATAGAAAAGGCCTAGACAACATGCAGTTGTTGACAGTTGCTTTCGACAGTGAGCGTTTCGTTTTGAACGCTTCTTGTCGATCAACAAGACCTTGTAGATGATAACACTAGAAAATGGCGGGCGGAAAATTTTACAGCAATTTAAAATTTTCAAATTCTTTTGAACATAGAACACGATCCACCATTATAAAAAAGAAAAAAGAGTGAATGATTGAGTGAATTGAACGCTGATCATAGAGCAGATTTAGATTTTTTTCTCTTATAAGCGATCGTCAATAATTTGTGACATTGTCTAGCATTCTGTCAATTTTCTATAGTTGATAACACTGCGGCGTTGACGTTTGTAGAATAAGTAGAGAGTGTATTTTGTCTGGGCCCCCTGATCATCTCGTAGCTACCGTGACTCTCTTTGTATCGTTCACCTTGCACGCCCGATCACTTCGTCTCTCAATTTGTTCTACCCATTTCCATTTGAGCTCCATGACTTTCTTACACCACCTTTAGGGGAGCAAACTATCCACGCTGCGCCTTCTGGTACGCGGTCGTCACCCGAGAACACTTTCCGTTTCCCAGCCCATTTTAGTTTAGGGATTCTTCGGGTTATTTCGTCTACCCTAGTTCTCCACACACCTGCTTAATCAAAAAAGACTCTTTATATCACCCGTACATTGTGCGAAAAAGAAGATTTAATTTGTAGTTTCAAAAGTTACATCGTGGGACTGTCATAGCATAGCATAGCACTGAGGTATATTTGTATCGTAACAATCTCTAAGTATTATAGATTATCATTATAATATGAACTACAACAATATCGTAACATAAGATAAGATAAATATTCTTTATTTGCACACCAAAATACACAAAAAACAACAACAATATAAACGAACAAGAAGGGTACAAAAGGCGGCCTTATCACTAAAAGTGATTTCTTTCAGACAACCAGTGGATGGAAGAAGTCTTACATGAGATAAATGCTAAGTAGTACCATCCTAAAAACAAAGTTAACCGCTAAATATTGATTTTTAATCTGTTTTTTTATTTTATGAAGTAAAAATACAGTCTGTTTATTTATTTTGAAATACGATAATGATAAGTAAAACTAAAATTGTGAACAATAAAACATTTGGGTTTATTAACATACATTTAAAGTATACAGGCACTGGACTTGTGCTTCTAAATACGGATCTGCTGAAAAGTTATGTCAAATACTCGTATCCTTGTATCTAATTACAAATTCCTTAAATTTCTCAGATAATTTCCAAACAATTATTCTCTAATTTATTGCAAACAAAGACCTCGTGGTTCTCGAATTAGAACCCTCAGTGGGCATAGTATTACTAGTAAAACGTGGATGTTCTAAGTTTTCAGAATACCTCTGACTACCCCCTCGGCGAATATAGTCGTGAGCGTGCATGCTTCTTCAGCATTTCGAGACCGATTTGGATGATTCTTTTTTGAAGAAAAACATAATTCATCCCCTTTTTAATTTGGGGAAGATCTTAAGAAGCGCTTTGTAACTACCTACACAATAGAACTCCTGAAAAGTTGACAGCAAATCATTGGCGATTGGAGCGATTGCTTCGTATTGATATTTGGTAATGTTGGTATAACTGAATATCTAGGTCTAGTTAAATAACATACTACTAAAATCGTAAAATTCTGACTCCAAAACACAAACTCAAAATGTTATATTCAAAATAATATCTCATGGATAGTTTTCTGACGTAATTTTTGACTCTACTACTGCGTCGGAAGGTGATCCGTGTGTTGTAGAGAAAATACGGCCAGAAACTCTACAACACAGATCATTAAAAAAAACAAAATATACAAAGTACTTTTTTTTTTAATATGCAACGTGTTAATGAATAAGCGCAAAACCTCATACACCCCAACTGATTTATAACAAAATAATTAGATTGAAACAATAATTTCAAAATATTGATACTTAAAATTTAAAGTTATTCGCATTTTAAGTTTTCAGGCAAAAATGATTTGTTATAATTTCAGCAATGAATGAAAGCGCTAACGTGCTCATGGATACATTTTAAGAATCTAGTTTTGGTAGTAAGTAGGGTGAGTGTATCAGTGCGGTGGTTTAAGATCGATTTAAGTAAATTTTTAAATTTAAAAAACCAATTTTATAATATTTTGAAAAAAATAACCTATGTTGAAACCATGATAATGCTCTCGATTCTAAACAAACTACTTTCTAGTTTTGCGTTAATTCAATAACACGTTGTATAGCCTATTTTGTGTCCCACTGCTGAGCAAAGGCTTCTCCTCTTTTCCACACTTACAAATACAATATTTAAATACATAGTGTAACATTTTGGTCGTTTATACTAAGCTGCATAAGCTGCCGAGCTCAGCCTACCCGCTAGGTTTTCTATATGTGGACCCCATTGCAGCTTATATGTGAAATGCAGTAATATTTGTGAAATGCAAATTATCATTATCTAAAGTTATTTGATTTTCATTGTTAATCAAATTTAATACATTTAATTTTCGTTGTATTTAATGCAAGATTATTAACACTAAACCAATTCAAAACTTGTCGAAGAGTGTCATTTACATTGTCATTTATATTATCAACATCTTGTGCTTTTCAACTTGTTTTGAAAATAAGAGAAGTATCGTCTGCAAATAACACTATGTTCGACAAGTTTTGTACCATGTAGGGTAAATCGTTTATATATACCAGGAAGAGAAATTGACCCAATATAGATCCCTGCGGGACGCCCATTTTTACTTGTGAGCCGGATGAATTTCTTCCATTGATACTCCCTTTGAATTCTCTTTTCCAAGTAAGATTCTACCAGATCCAGAGCCTTGCCTTTAATACAGTAGTAGTTTAATTTGATCAACATTGTTTTATGATGAACACAGTCAAATGCTTTGTATAAGTCACAAAAGACTCTAATTGCATTTTGGTGCTCCTTCCAAGCGCTAAAGATATGCTGAACCAGCTTAACTCCGGCGTCGGTTGATGAGCGACCCTTGGTGAATCCCAACTGTTGCTCATTCATGCAGCAGCATCTTGAAGTTAAAGTGGGAGAGCATTTGACTGAGCATAATCTTTTCAAAAACTTTGCTCAGGGCGGGTAGAACTGACACAAGTCTAAAGTTACTCGGGTCGCTTTTATTGCCCGTTTTAAAAAGTGGTACTATATTTCTGTGTTTCATTAAGTCAGGAAAAGTTCCTGAGTCAATGCAGCAATTAAACAAAGATGCTAAATAAGGTGCAAAAGTTTTTATTACGGAGCTGAAGAGCTAAACTAATCAAAAGTTGAAAAATATGTTAAAACTGATGCCTTTTGCATTTACATCTACAAAATAATTTTGTATGATTATTTTATCCGAAGCCTTGGTGTATCTAATAAAGTACTAAACTATTTGTTTCATTGAAGTCGGCGCAAGACCATACCCAAACAAATTACAATATTTTTTTGCTACACGTCGACACTTTCGTTTTTGGTCAAATGTATGCCTGCAAGATAAATAGTAGGATTCTTTTACCCTGAAAACAATACTAATTCCACAAGAATGACAAAAGCTAGTAAACTATTATAAGACAAATAAGCGACTACATAGTCATTAAACCACATGATTAAATATCCCTACAGATCGGTAGCTTAATACAAGCGGCCGCTGTCACGCGGCGCGTGTGTACATATCGCGACTGACGGTACGTTCCGAATTACGCCAACAGCGCTGTGAGCTATTACAGCGCTAACACCCGTCCCATTTGCGTTATCGCACTTACAGTGCTGATAGCGTCATACCGATTCGGAACGCTAGATATCGCACTCGCACCGTTCACATCACTACATTCAAATATTCTTATTACTTTCTTCATCACAAAACAAAACAAAAATTTACCACCACAAAACTGTCAAACGTCACTTTTGAAAATTCGCTCTAAAATTTACTACAACATAACTGTCAAAAATCACTTTTGACAATTCGCTCACAGTGCTAACGCTTCGAGCTGTGAACAATGCTATTGCAAGATGACGTCATAAATGACGTCACGTTTTCGATTATGATCGCGCTCACGTCAAATCGGAACGACATTTATCGCGCTCTGGAAAAATCGCGCAATTTGGAACTTACCGTGAGTGTGTGCTCCGGTTCCTACGTCCCGCAAAGTGAGCTAAGTGTAAGTGCAAATACAGCGTCCACTTGTTTGAATCTCACCGATCCCCGCTTCCCAACCCGTCGCGTAATCCCAGCAACGTGCCGAGGTCCGTACCCCCCTGGGGTGCCCCTTGGGCAGGTTGCTTAAATCACTGGTTCGGTGACCTACCTACCAGGGCGCTTCGCCGTCACTGGTAAGGCCACCCCCAAAAGCCCGCTGTAAAAAGCAGTAAATGCTCCCTGAGCAAACTGTATGTCATTCAAAAAAAAAAAAAAAAAAACCACTTGTTTGAAGCTTCCTATCTGTAGAGATATTTAATCACGTGCATACTGAACGCTTGTGAACGTGACACACGTCTCGCGCATGCGCCTTGACCTGCTCTCGCGCACGGTGCCAACTAGAGCTCGCGACGAGGTCGGTACATGGACACGCGTTAATGTCACTTTCGTTGAATGAAGATCGAAAATATAAGCTTACAATAATAACTGAATTTCGTGTGAATTTCTGAAAAATATTCAAGTGTTTTGAAGGTTTTTCAGAATTAGTGCTTATGATAAAAGGGAAAACACATTACTTTATCACTTTATAATCGTCACATACACACGCACCACAAATCTTATCCTCAAGTCAAGTCAAATTCAAAATTGTTTATTCAAAATAATATCTCATAGATAACTTTTTGACGTCATGTTTTTGAATCCACCACCGCGTCGAAATTTGTTCCGTTGTAGAGAAGATGCGGCCAGAAACTCTACAACATACTTCTTTTTAAAAAAACAAAAAAATACAAACTACAATTACATAAGGTTACCTTAAGGTTATAATTATTACCGTTGGCGCGCTCCATACAAATGAAGTCTGATTATATTTACAATACTAACCAATCTATGCTAACCAATTTAAGTCAATGATATTTTTCAGAAACAATCTAGGAACTAATCTCTACGCTTATATGTTTTTAGATTTTCATTCAAATGCATTAGTTTTAAGGTTACAGTGCCTCAAAAATTTCCATACAAATTTTAAATTAATTCTAGCATTAAAACTGTATATTTAAAAGAAAATCGGACAACATACAAGCATAGAGATTTGTTTCTAGATTGTTTCTGCTAAATTTCATTGACTTTAATTGGTTAGTATTGAAAATATAACCAGACTTCGTTTTTATGCAGCGCGCATTAGCACGTTCGGAATAAACTTCTCTTAAGACCGACATCAACCGAAGCGGAGCGGAGATGTGTCAAATCACCCAATAAAATAGTTTCAATTTTTTTTAAGACGCCATGGTTTGGATTTGAAAAATCTCTACTCCGCTCCGCTTTGGGCCTTAGTCGCCTCGTGAAAAAAGAGCTACTCAACAAAAAATTTGGATGGCTACTTTAATCAGGGACCACAACAGTAAAACACAAACTAGATTTTCTCACTAATTGCCAGCAATTTCGGAACGTGATTTATTAAATTATAGCTTTTAACTCCCAAACTGAAATTAATTAATTCTTAAGTCTCGGAGCGTGAATTTAATCTATAATGAGAAATGTGGTCGAAGTTATACTTTAGTTTTAGTTTCAAAGGATTCGGGATAGCTCGGGATGCGATCGGGAGAATAAGCGGAAATTTAATATTCAATACGTTATAGATTTGCACGCAGATCGTAACGGAGTGTAAACTTATGAATGGAACAGCTATTTTTTCGTTATTGTAATGTTGGTCCAACACTAAGGCCAGATTAGACCAAAAGCGAGTAAATTTTAGGCATACATAGCATATGCTCACGACTATATTCCCCGAGGGGGTAGTCAGGGGGTAAACCTCAGAACATCCACGTTTCACCAGTAGTACCGAAACTCTCTCTCTCTCTCTCTCTCTCTCTCTCTCTCTCTGTCTCTCTCTCTCTCTCAATTTTATTCTTAGAGTAAGTCACCGGTCACTCTATAGTAAACTGATTTTGCGTTTTACCAGACACTAATCTATGAATAACTTGAGAGTAATTGGGTATGAGTAAGGTTTTATGGAGAAAAATTTCAATTTTTTTTGTTGATTGGTTAGTAATAAAACTTACATAGGTTTTTAGAGGACTTTTCAAAAACGTTTAAAGCATCACATTCATTGCTAGGAGCTGAGCTGTGCTATTAAGGTACAAATAACTTCTAAGGTTATATGGAAGAAATCGCTTTTTAGCGCTATTACCGCCTTGTTGTGTATCTTCTGTATTTTTTTCGGTATATTTTGCATAGCATATGCTCACGACTATATTCCCCGAGGGGGTAGTCAGAGATATTCTGAAACCTCAGAACATCCACGTTTCACCAGTAGTACCGAAACTCTGTCCAGTGTGACGGGGGGTGAGCCCGTCGCCACTTATAATGGACAGTGGGTACAATACATGCCTCGAAATTGAAGCATGCAGGTTTCCTCACGATGTTTTCCTTCACCGAAAAGCCAGTGGTGTAACAAATCGCACATAAATTCCGAAAAACTCATTGGTACGAGTCAGCCTGGACGGGGATCGAACCATCGCCTCGGTATATTTTGCTGAGTAGGTAATATGTTTCGACTGATTGTTTGAAAATGAGTTGATTCTTAAAGGCTTTGGTTACTATTTCATGAACCTTTAGAGTCAAATATCTCAGCTCCGATGCAAGCTAGGCCATAAGTGTTTATTACAATATTTTTGTTTGTTATAGTAATATAATTATACAATACTTCAACCGTCCCGTTTTCACCCTTTAGTTACGGAACCCTAAAAACGACCTATACATCAAATGAAGCAATCGACTGCTATCACAACACGTAAGCGGACAAAGTATCATAAGTTATCCCAATCATTCACAAGTATGGAGACGGGCTAATGGTACTCGGGGAGGGAACGAAATGTGACATAATAATATTGTGTCAAACGTCTCGGGATGTTACTTTATGAAATAGGGGTTTGTATGACAAAGAAGAAGACTTCTTATTCGTAAATGAAAGAAACTGAAAGTTTTTAAAGCATTTTTTCTAAAACCCCAACTTTCAGGAACAATGTTTTCAGTATATCCAGTGTATTATAAAAGAACTGCCTGTACTTAAAAATCAAATAAAACTAATATTTGATCAGCGCTGCACAATTCCATTAAGGGTATATTTTCTTTCACCCACTCAAACTTTCAGGAACATTGTTTTCTGTGATATGCTATTGCATATCGATATTTATTATAATAGAACTGCCTTTACTGCCTGTCCATTATAAGTGGCGACGGGCTCACCCCCCGTCACACTGGACAGAGTTTCGGTACTACTGGTGAAACGTGGATGCTTTGAGATTTCAGAACATCTCTGACTACCCCTCGGAGAATTTAGTCGTGAGCATATACATACAGAACTGCCTTTACTTAAAAATTAAATGTATAGTATTTTTGTATGTTTCATATAATTTATTTTAGCAATCGCGTTAAATCCAGACACTGTTTTTCGAAAAATTTCTAAAAATAGGGTTACTTTAGGAACGTTTTTACCCGACTGCGACAGAAGGAGGGTTATGTTTTTCGAGCGTATGTATGTATGTATGTATCTATGTATGTATATATGTATGTATGTATGTTTGTATGTCTATTTCTTTGGCACGGCCTACAGCCTAAACGGCTTGATGGATTTTAACGTATGGGGTGTCATTGGATTCGTAAAAATCGTGAGAGTGACATAGGGTATATTATTTCAAGATGGCGTCTACAAATTAAAAAAGAGAGGGGGAATAAACCTTTTTTTTTGTTAAAAATTACAATATGGGTATCAAATGAAAGCTAGCGATCAGACGATTCCAAATATATAAATATTATAGTACTTTTAAGTTACCGTTTCGACACAAGACTAAAAAGTATGAAATAAACTAAATTATTAAGATAAACAAAAAACCCGACTGCATAAAAAACCTATTAACTGAAAAGAGAAAAACAAGCTCTAAAATCACTAATCAGCTATAACACCTGTATTTAAGCTAATATAATTTGAATGTTATTAGGTAGGTATTGCAGGCGGGGTCAAAAATAACCAACCAAAAATCTCCTTTGTCCCCGTTTGTGATACCTTGCCTTGCCTACCTAATAACATTCAAATTATATTAGCTTAAATACAGGTGTTATAGCTGATTAGTGATTTTAGAGCTTGTTTTTCTCTTTTCAGTTAATAGGTTTTTAGAAGAGTTACCTACGTTACACGGTTGAAAATACAGTTTAAGTAAAATAAAGTTTATATACCTATACTTAAATTTAAAAAAAAAACAATGAAACGACTTTTAAAAATATGAGTCGGAAACTGACAATATTCTTGAAAAATTTTTAGTATAAATCAAACAGTCTGATTACTATACAAAATGGCGAACAAATTCAATCTCTTGACATCCTCTGACAACTGCAAAACTCTACTCACAGATTTTTCCATTGTACGTCAAGTGATGATGTCACGAACGAAAATATACCCTTAAAGCTATATTACTGTTGGTGAGCTCCATACAAACGAAGTCTGGTTACATTTTCAATACTAACCAATTAAAGTCAGTAAAATTTTTCAGAAAAAATCTAGAAAGTAATCTTTATGCTTGTATAGAGTCAGATTTTCGTTAAAATATATAGTTTTAAAGTTACAGTGCCTCAAAGATTTCCATACAAATCTTAAATCAATCCTAGCATTGAAACTGTATATTTCAACGAAAATCGGAAAAGATACCAGACTTCGTTTGTATGCAGCGAGCACCTACGTCTACGGAATAAACTTCTCTTAAGCGTTTGGTCTTAAGTATCAACAAATAAAATACCTGTGATGAAAAATTTCTAATCGAGTCCCACTGCGGAAATATCAACACTGAAGTACTTATAAAATAATAGTTTCTGGTGCTATTTGCACTCGATTTATCTGAGGGTTATAGAACGTTGGCCGAACGATTTCGCTTCGCTTTCCAATTCGAAATATCGAAATTGAATTGTGTATTTCTTGTTTACAAACGGCGGCGAGCGATTGATTTCATATCTTATTCTGTTTGGTCACGGTGGTTTCTTACTTAAGGGTATATTTTCGTACGTGACGTCATCATTTGAAGTACAATGGAAAAAATCTGAAATAAGGTGAGTTTTGCAGTTGTCAGAGGATATCAAGAGATTGAATTTGTTCGCCATTTTGTATGGTAATCAGACTGATTGATTTTACTAAAATATTTTCAAGAATATTGTGCGTTTCCGACTCATATTTCAAAACGTCGATTTAATGTTTTTTTACATTTATTTATACTTCTATTTTCGTTAGCTGTATTTTCAAACGTGTAACGTAACTCTTCTAAAAATGTTCCTATTATAAAGTAACTCCATTTTTAGCAATTGTTCGACAAACAGGGTCTGGATTTTACGCGATTGTTAAAATAAATTATATGAAACATAAAAAAACGATTCATTTGATTTTTAAGTCAAGGCAGGTCACTGAAAACTATGTTCCCGAAAGTTGGGGTTTTAGAAAATATACCCTTAACGGAATTGTACAGCGCTGATCAAAGATTCTTCTAGCTCGACTAAGATCCCACTGCAAGTGTCTCCCACCCACGTTTAGGAAATGATACATATACGGTCCTAGACTTAATATGCGGACATTTTATATGGAACAACCAACATTTTTTCGCGATTTAGATTTTAGTTCTGTATTAAATGGTTGATGGGCCCAGCCTAAACTAAAGTATGCAATGCACTTATGTTTACACCCTGTGTATAAACTCAAATTCGTATTTGAAACCCACAAACACAACCCTATATAGCCGTGGTGGTTCAGTGGCTAGTAACCTTGCCTGCCGTGCAGGAGGCGATGGTTCGATCCCCATCCAGGCCGACTCGTACCAATGAATTTTCGGAATTTATATACGATTTGCAACACCACTGGCTTTTCGGTGAAGAAAAACATCGTGAGGAAACCTGCATGCTTCAATTTCGAGGCATGTATTGTACACACTGTCCATTATAAGTGGCGACGGGCTCAACCCCCGTCACAGTGGACAGAGTTTCGGTACTACTGGTGAAACGTGGATGTTCTGAGTTATCAGAATATCTCTGACTACCCCTTCGGGAAATATAGTCGTGAGCATATGCTTTATGCTTATGCTTATATGCAAACACAACCCTTAGAGGCTTCACGAGAAAGATTCAGAAAAGCAAAGTCAATAATGAAACGAAGTCTAAAAAACTACATAAAATCTCTTTTTTAAAAGAAATGTTCCAATCCTCAACGGAAACATAAAGTTTAAGTTTGCTTCCCTAAAGTTGGTTTTCACAAAATCAAGTGGTTACAAGGGTTAACAAGTTAAACTTCGGCAAACGTTGGGTTAGTAACACTTACAATTGGGATTTAATGTAGGTATCTTATCCGTAATCGAAACTTACGGACATATCCGAAGATGTACAAACTTTATCCGAAAATCTTAACTAACGAATACGTAATATATTAACATGTTAATGAATTAACGCAAAACTAGAAAGTAGTTTGTTTAGAATAGAAAGCAAAATCGAATTATCATGGTTTCAACATAGGTAATTTTTTTTTCAAAATATTAAATAATTTGTTTGACAAATTTAAAATTTTCTAACTTGATTTCAACCCACCGCTCGGGCACTCTCACCCTACTTACTACCAAAACAAGATTATTGTGAGCATGTGAACATGAGCACGTTACCGCTTTCATTCATTGCTGGAATGATAACAAATCATTTTTGCTTCAAAACTTAAAATACGAAAAGCTTTAAATTTTAACTATCTAAATAATGAAATTATTTCAATCTAATTATTTTGTTATAAATCAGTTGTTACTGAATAAGCGCAAAACCTCATACACCCCGTATGAGGTTTTGCGCTTATTCATTAACACGTTATATAAAACATTAAAATTATGTAAGAACTGTAACTGTTTCACTCCCAACGTACTAGGAGAGATAAAATCTGCTCGACTACGCTGGCTCGGACACAAAGAACGGATGGGGGAAGATCGTCTGGTGAAGAGAGCGTATCTGGGGCGACCCTCTGGGCATCGCCTGGTGGGCAGGCCCAGGTATCGCTGGATAGACCAGATTTCCAGGGATCTCGAGGAGCTGGAGGTGCCCAACTGGACTGAGATGGCACAGAGAAGAGATTAATGGCGTGTTTTGTTGTCGGAGGCTAAGACCCACTTCGGGTCCCTGAGCCAGAATAGCAAGTAAGTAAGTCAGAACTGTAACGAGCATATCGATAGGGCCGCCCATTTACTTTATATCTATGCTGGCAACATTGAGGTAGAACTCATCGAAATCCATTCGTTATCGTTCTTTGAATCGATTCATTCGACGATCGTTCGGTCACTCACTCTTTCAGAGCTGTAATCGCGGTAAATATTCGGTGATTGAACCGTGATTGGACTGCCTACGAACCATAACTTTTGACACATTTGGTATTGCGCTAATCGCGGTATAGCCCATGACAGCCGTTAGAGCCGTTTTGACAGATCTTTCAGACGTTAGAGGCTGTCAGTTACAAAGGGTTTAGCGCCATGCGGAATTCAGCACATTTGAATAGTAATTGGATTGCAATGTGATTAAAACTGCAATTGGATAAGAATGAAACTTCGATGTTTTAACTTAGCGCAATCGGGCTCCTGAACGATTATCTTTCGAAAACTGCGTTGTTAAAACGTGTTAACATGTTTCGTTTATAGATATGCAATTATGAAGTGATTGAATCGTGTAATGTATGAAAAAAGTGATGTGATTAGCAATAAAATATAATTATTGACAATGAACAAGTTTAATTCATCCAGCTTCTCATTGAGCTTACAGAACTCATTAAAATTTTTAGAAATTTTCGTAACCATACGATCGCGAATGTGTCAAAATAGTACACCATATCCGAAATCAGTTAACTGTAACATCACTAATCTCAAAGTATAGCTTGTTAAAGTTGAAGTAGAATAATAAAACTTGAACAGGGCTAACCTAAACTAAACATTTTAAGCTTTGTTGTTATTTTATGCAAATCTGATTGTAGTTGCATGTTAGGGAAACACGAGTTAAGTTAGTATCAATAAACTCGGAATTATTTATTAAACTATACAGGGTGTAAGTGTAGACAGGTTGTATTTTTCGACTGACACTTGGCTAGTTTTTATTATTTGTTCTTATACTGTAGAGTTTGCTCTATAATCATATCAAATTTGACGCTTGTGTGTATTACCTTTTTTACGATAGAGCGAGAAGAAAAAACGATGATAAAAACTTGTATCTTGTATGAGGATCCCCTTAAATTTTAACTTTTAGACATATTTATTATTCGTTAATAAATCCACCGTAATAACGCATATTCTGTGAATATTTCAACTGTCTAGCTATTACGGGTCAAACGTTACAGCCCTGAATAGGTAGGACGGACGGACAACCTAGGCTTAGTAATAGGGTCCCGTTTTCACCCTTTGGGTATGGAACCCTAAAAACATTCAAACCTTTCACCATACAGCGAGACCTTCCATCATAGAGCCGGCTCGCGAACGGCTCGCGAGCTGCGCATTCGCGACGCTTTCGCCAGATGTGGACTCACCCTATACTGGGTGGAACGTAACGAGAGGCTTTCCTTTTAAGGGTGTATTCAGACAGTGAAACTAAAGAAATTTCATAGAAAATAGATCGGCTGATCCGCACTTTTGTATGGGAGGTCCAAACATTTTTTTCCTTTTTCGACCCATATTCCTCAGGGAAAGTTGTTTAGTTTCATTGTCTGAATACACCCATAAGCCCCCCGTTACGTCCCACCCAGTATACAACGTGTTAATGAATTAACGCAAAACTAGAAAGTAGTTTGTTTAGAATCGAGAGCAGAATCGAATGATCATGTTATCAAAATATTGTTTTTTCGAAATATTAAATAATTCGTTTGTAAAATTTAAAATTTGCTGAACTCGATCTCAAACCACCGCTCGGACACTCTCATCCTACTTACTACCAAAACAAGATTCTTAAAATGTATCCACAAACACGCTAGCGCCTTCATTCATTGCTGAAATGATAACAAATCATTTTTGCCTGAAAACTTAAAATGCGAATAACTTTAAATTTTTAACAATCGAAATAATGAAATTATTGTTTCAATCTAATTATTTTGTTATAAATCAGTTGGGGTATATTTTGAAGTTTTGCGCTTATTCATTAACACATTGTATACCAGAACTAGATTCATAATCAACGTTCCAATAATGGCAGAACCAAAAGAGCTCCATATACGACCAATTAATGAATCAAATACAACGTATTAGTGCCAACAGCATTCATACTTGATATGTATATTTTACTGCGTCTTTTCTGACAAAAAATTGCAAACTTTTTAAGATTATGAGTCTATAAATTTATCTCAATGCCTCCAACCACTGAAAATCAAAATTAAAACCTTTTATGATGTTCCATTCATAATTATTAAGACTGTGTCTAAAATAACACTCTTATCCGCCATTCTTCTTTGCAATCTTTAATGTTAAATCAACCTACCTATACATAACACTGGTATCTATAGATATACGGTAAAGCAGTAACTTTGTAATGAAGGTTGAAGCATCAGGTGCTGTTCAAAGTGGGGTCGGAGAATTTTGACCTTTAAGTTCATTCTCGACATCGAAACCCGAAATAAATGGCTCCGACGTTTCCAAAGCAACTAAATTAAGTTGAAAATTTTAGAGATCTTGAATATTATTAGGAAAGACTTCTATTAGTCGGGGAAATCTACGGATTTTTGTATGGAGTAGGTTGCATTAATTGCACTTTTGGTGAAAATTTGGAATATAGTAGATACATACCTGAAAAACATAAATTCTTAATAATCCGCGATTTTTTATATTGTATTACTGAATAATTAAGACATTTACAAAACATTAAATTTAGGTATGAACAAAAAATGGAAAACTGGTGATTTTGTACAGGATGGCTTCGTTCAATACGTTTTACTTATAACAATAATAATCCACGATTAATATCGTTACTTTGGGTAGATATTTAATATTTTGTAAGTCTTCAAAAATTATAACCTCAAAACTAAATTATTTACTGTTTGTTTTCACACATTAAATTTGCCTTTTGATAATTAACTGTCTCTATTGCTGGTATGCTGGTCGAAATATGTTTAGAAATAAGCTTGCCATTTGTACATTAATATCGATTTTAAGGTATTTCTCAGGTTCCTGAGCCTATATAACCACGAAATCTCACAAAAGTGTTATAAACTAACAGTAATATTATTTCAAACACAATTTACTAAAGTGTCTTTAATCCAATCTCAAACCTTATTTTTCCTAGACTGTATTGCATTAGAGCATCTTCATATTATTGCTTCTTCCCTACAACGGAACCCCTTCCGATGCGGTGGTAGAATCAAAAATGACGTCTGAAAGCTTTCTATCTATGTGATATTATTTTGAATAAAACATTTTGAGTTTGAGTTATTCTAAAATAGGATTGTGTCGCACAAAACAAACTCAATCTAAGTACCGAACCAAAATACTACAGGTACCTATACAACGTGTTAATGAATTAACGCAAAACTAGAAAATCGTTTGTTTAGAATCGAGAGCGAAATCGAATTATCATGGTTTCAACATAGGTTTTTTTTTTAAATAATAAATAATTTGTTTTTAAAATCTAAAATTTACTGAACTCGATCTCAACCCACCGCATGGGCACAATCACCCTACTTACTACCAAGACAAGATTCTTAAAATGTATCCATGAACAGGTTATAGCGCTTTCATTCATTGCTGAAATGATAACAAATCATTTTTGCCTCAAAACTTAAAATACGAATAACTTTAAATTTTAAGTATCAAAATAATGACATTAATGTTTCAATCTTATTATTTTGTTATAAATCAGTTGGTGTGTATGAGGTTTTGCGTTTATTTATTGACACGTTGTAAGGGTCCTTCTTAGTAAATGCTGACGGTTTTTAAGTGGATGATCAGACCGTCAATCTGAACAACTTTCTCTATGGCACCAACATCGAAATAACGAAAATAAAGCAGCAAATGTATGGGACAGCAGATATTTTATCGCGATATTGATGTTGATCCCATAGAGAAAGTTGTACCGGATTTAAACTTAAGTGGATCCAAAATCTAAATCGGAAAAAAGTGATTTCCATAGAAAACGTAAATGGCTCCCCGCTACTTTTGTTATGTCTTTGGTCTAGCCGGTCGCAAAATTTACCTTCATCTATGGTCGCAGGGCGTCCCGCACTACGCCTACCAGTTCGCGGTCTCTACTCTGGAACTCTGACTCATCGGTTGTCAGTTCTTCGACAGATATGACCAGCCCATTGCCACTTCAGCTTGCAAAATTTCTGAGCTATGTCAACCACTTTAAGACGCTCCCCATAGATAAACGCAGGGCCATATTTTGCTGATTTTTAGAAGCTATCTTCTCGTTATTTGAAAGACATACAAATTAATGAAAAATATAGCAATGATCTTCAACATCTCGGCTTTATTTGCTATAAAGTATATTTCTTATATTTCTATAAAATACATATGAAACCTGTATTCAAAGGAAAACCTAAATATTGGAAAAAATCTGTATTATGTACATCTACTATACAACGTGTTAATGAATTAACGCAAAACTAGAAAGTAGTTTGTTTAGAATCGAGAGCAGAATCGAATTAGGTAATTTTTATCAAAGTATTAAATAATTTGTATGTAAAATTAAAAATTTACTGAACACGATCTCAACCCCACGGGCACTCTCACCCTACTTACTACCAATACAAGATTCTTAAAATGTATCCATGGGCACGTTAGCGCTTTCATTCATTGCTGAAATGATAACAAATCATTTTTGTCTCAAAACTTAAAATGCGAATAACTTTAAATTTTAACTACCAAAATAATGAAATTATTGTTTCAATCGAATTATTTTGTTATAAATCAGTTGAGGTTTTGCGCTTATTCATTAACATGTTGTATAAGTTGAAGTCACTTTTACTTGCACTATTGTGTAGAAAATATTATGAATGAATGAAATATTATTTATTTACACCAAAACAAAATACAATGCACAACAGCAGGAAAGAAAACCGATCCGAAGCTTATTTGTGTACACACTGATTTTACCTACACACATTGATTGTCCTCTCACTCAACGGTTTGCTGGAAGTAAAGCTCACCTTTGTATATCACGATTTATTGTAACTTTTGATAATAATTATTTTGTTTTTGTGTATAATAAAGAATTCTAAGAATCTACAAACGCTATGAAGTAAATTTTTTTAAGACCAATATTTGATGAGTTAATTCGATAATTGGAATAAATTCTTATGATTTTCGAATTTGATTTCCTTGGATTAGAAGGAACCATACTGACCAATTGAAGTACAAGCCAGTCAAAAATACGTATACCTACTAAAATGACGTATTTTAGTTGAGGTAAAGCGGCTCTAAAAGGGTCAAGGTCGTTCGGTCAGGGAAACCTGTTAATGCTCTGACGTATGACCTCGTTCCTCATTCCACACGGCACCAACCCACTACCAATTACGGGGTTATGGAGAGGTGTCGGAATTTGTTTTTGCAGACATGATTGATTTTATTATGTTGTTTGTACATAATAAAGTAAATTGATTGATTATTCTCATCGTCATATCGTATGGAATGTTTTATCTTCTTGCTTGGATCCGGGGAGGTTTAAATTTCGAGGTCAAGATGTTTTTGCCAGTCTTCCGCTGCCGGGGTTAACCTATGCAGTTCTTCAATTCCACCGGGGAAACGGCGCAGAATGCACTCCTTTACCACGTGGGTGAGGGTTTGGTCAGGTGCCCCGCAGTTGCACATCGGTGACTCCCTCGGGCCCCACTTGTAGAGGTGGGATTTGGTTCTTCCATGGTTAGTTCTGAACCTGTTCAGTTTAGCCCAGGTCTTCCGGTCCTTATCAAAACCAGCCGGTCTGACAGTCAGTCTCGCACGAGGTTTGCTTGCTGATGGTCAAAAAGGTCCCAATCTGACCGCCTTGCACTATTAATATCGTTTTGGGAGTGAATTCGGTCGTCGATCCAGATAGGTGATCTAGACGGGAGACGATAAGTAGGAATTGACTCCAGCGTTTTTCTTACAGGCATGGGGATAGCGTGATTATGTTGGAAGCACTTTTTCCATTCTTTCCTTTGATTGCTCTGGTCCCGTGGGAATCATATTAAGGGTGGACGCATATCTGCGGCGAAGGAGCCGAAGAAGGCGAACGAAACGAATTTGCTTTTAATTCTTCTGATGATTCGTCCGATTCGCCGCGGATAAGTATGCCAGGTGTCATAGAATTTCATAAAATGAATTCTAAAATTCGATTCTTTCTCCTCCTTCGGCTCGTTTGCCGCGGATAAATACTCGTATGCGTCCACCTTTTTAAGAGAGGTGAAACCTTATCCGAGTGCCCGGAACGATATGTGAGAAAAATAGGATACTTCAAAGCATCATATATCATGAAGTACTAGCAGTAGGAGTATGATTGGCGGATATGTGTAAATTGAACATATAATTTAGGTTTTGATTAGAGCAAAAACACGATTAAGAGTAATTTTTTCGATAGAAAAATAAGCCAAAGTAGCCTCCGTCTTTATCGATAAACGCTTGGAACTGCGAAACGGTGAATAATAGAAACACGAGACTTGATTTAAAAAAAAGAGATTGATATTTTATAAAGTTTGATTAGAGCAGAAATGAACTAACATAAATAGAAGTTTGTTTTACGCTTGCGTCGTATCAGCCGCGCGCGCCGCCCCATCTCTTTCTCTCGCATCAGGCAGTAATATAAGCTATCACACGCCCATTTCGCTTTAATTATTTTTCGACATAGGCCCTTAAACCACATACTCAACAGCTCACAAACTGAACAACTTTTAATAAATAAATAAAAAGAACTTTATTAATTTTGATTCATTTTTACTATAGGATACCTGTCAGAACCAAAAAAAATCAGCTGTCTCATACATTTTAGTCGAGCAGGTATTGCAGTTCAGTATGGAACAGCAGATTTTTTTTGCGATGACAGTTTTGCCACAGTAAAAGTTGTTCAGTTTGATGAGTAGTCTATGTGGTTTAAAGGTTAATGATACTTTTGCTTACACCCTGTATATTTTGTGCTGAAACGTCATTTCTTTCTGTACTTGCATGCTTAAAAGATACATTAGTTGTACCAAAGTTACTCTGCACCCCTAAATAGATTTCGGTCACGAATTTAGTGTGTAGAAAATTATGAGACAAAATAAAGCTTTATGGACTAGTAACTTATTCCTTATTCAGTATGAAAAATAGTGGGAAAAAAAGCTGCTAAGCCGGATGCGCTTCGAGAGTTCCGGAGCTTGAAAACTGAATTTTAATATTAGTTTGCGGAAAGTCTGAGAAAAATTGTTTCCTTTACTATTTCAATCTTACTAATATTTTCAATATGAAGTTATTGTCCGATACGTTTTTAAACGCGCAGACCACTGACTTTAAATAGGTACTCATAACTTTTGATTGTATGAACCTACCAAAGTCAAAGTCAATATAATGTATTCAATATAGGAGCTTACAAATCTTTTTTAAAGCTACCACCGCGTCGGAACGTGTTGTCGCTGTAGAGAAGATGCGGCCAGAAACTCTACAACATAACACGACTTAATAACTATTACAATATAAATTCTTAAGCTAAAGTTATGTGTACAATAATACAAAGTCTAGTTAATAAAATAATTGATACTATACAGTAAAGTAAATAAACTATAAGCTACTGACCTCAGACCCAAGCATTTTGATCATTTAAATAATCATCCAGTTTATAATATGCTTTCTTACAGAGGACTTTTTTTATTTGAGTTTTAAACATGTTTTCGAAAAGATTCAAAATGGTCTCGGGGATTTTATTATAATTACCAAAAAGACTACCTATTGCCGTTTAGATATTGTTGTAACGTACGAAATTACTAATATAAAAACATAAGTCTTACAGATCACAACCCGCCGTAAGAAAAAAATATTTAAAAGAGACAGAAATTTTTTAATTTCGAGTGTGCCGTTTTTTTCTGCACTTCACCATAGTTCAATACCCATATGTAATAGTAAGACCGTCTAAAGTTGCCATACAAAGCTATAAGAACAGACGAAAAAGTAAATTTTTATCGGTAACTTGCTATCAAGTTCATCTCAGTTTCTGTAGACTATTGCAGAAAGGACAGAAAATTAAATAACTCGATACTTGTCTATGCGTAGACTCAGCTCTGAAGATTGCTGGACGAGGATTGCAGGCAGAGAAATGAAGCAGCTACTTTTGAATTATAATAGCGTATAATCAAATACTAAATAGTACAAAAGTTCTAGAAACATTCTAATTACTAAACGTGGTGTGCACGTGTGTGATTGAAGGGCAAGTGAAGGACGCGTCGGCTGCCCCCTCCAGCTCTCCAGCTAAAACCGTCGCTCATTGGCCGATGATCACGCGATAAACCTTCGCGATTGGTTCCTCGTTGTGTGACGTGATGCGAAGGACATCGGCTCGAGTGGTAGGGTAATCCGGTCGAATAGACGCAGATGTATACAACGTGTTAATGAATTAACGCAAAACTAGAAAGTAGTTTGTTTGGAATCGAGAGCTGAATCTAATTATCATGTTTTCAACAAAGGTAATTTTTTTTCAGAATACTAAATAATTTGATAGTAACGTTTAAAATTTACTGAACCTGATCTCATCCCACCGCTCAGGCACTCTCACCCTACTTACTGCCAAAACAAGGTTCTTAAAATGAATCCATGACCACATTAGCGCTTTCATTCATTGCTGAATTGATAACAAATCATTTTATAGCAAATTTGAATTGATAGCAAAACTTTATAACTTAAAATTTTTACTATCGAAATAATGAAATTATTGTCACAATCTAATTATTTTGTTATAAATCAGTTGGGGTGCATGAGGTTTTGCGCTTATTCATTAACACGTTGTAGGTATGTAGGTATGTAGTTGTCTCGCCAACAATACTATTCCATCTTAATTATATCGATTGTTTTGTTATCGTATGGACGGCTCTCGTTTGCCACAAGTTCCAGGACAAGTTGCGCATGCCAGGAGAAATATCGGGAGACCACATCGTTTTATGGACTGCGCAAAGCGTGACATGTACGCGTTTGCAATCAACAGCGGTCAAAGGGAAGATCTCGCCGGAAATCGTGATTCGTGGAGGAAGCTGCTAACGGAGGGAATAACCGCGCTCGATTGAGTGTGGTTTAGGTACTTCCTTAGCCGACAAGCGAGAAAGGAGACACCAGCGCGATGCAAACCCAGCAAACGTAGTGAGTCCACATTTTACATGTCGCATGTGCCTGTCGCTACCGCATAGGGCTCTACAGCCACGAGCGTAAGTGCCGCCAAGACGCTTCTTAAAGATATACAACGTGTTAATGAATTAACGCAAAACTA
The DNA here is from genome assembly GCA_963924505.1 of Agonopterix alstromeriana. Classification (NCBI taxonomy): domain Eukaryota; kingdom Metazoa; phylum Arthropoda; class Insecta; order Lepidoptera; family Depressariidae; genus Agonopterix; species Agonopterix alstromeriana. Next base: position 10,628,012 of record OZ004683.1, read on the forward strand.
GAAAGTAGTTTGTTTAGAATCGAGGGCAGAATCGAATTATCATGTTTTCAACATAAGTAATTTTTGTCAAAATATTAAATGATTTGTTTGTAAAATTTAAAATTTACTGAACTGGATCTCAATCCACCGCTCGGGCACTCTCACCCTACTTACTACCAAAATGAGATTCTTAAAATGTATCCATGAGCACGTTAGCGTTTTCATTCATTGCTGAAATGATAACAAATCATTTTTGCCTGAAAACTTAAAATGCGAATAACTTTAAATTTTAAGTATCAAAATAATAAAATTATTGTTTCAATCTAATTATTTTGTTGTAAATCAGTTGGGGTGTATGAGGTTTTGCGCTTATTCATTAACACGTTGTATTACTGTTGGCGCGCTCCATACAAACGAAATCTGGTGATATTGTCAATACTAACCGATTAAACTCAATGAAATTTTGCAAAAACAATCTAGAAACAAATCTCTATGCTTGTATCGTGTCAGATTTTCCTTAAAATGTACAATTTTAAAGTTATAGTGCCTCAAAGATTTCCATACAATTCTTAAATTAATCCTAGCATTGAAACTGTGTATTTTATCTAAAATCTGACACGATACAAGCATAGATATTTGTTTCTAGATTATTTCTGCAAAATTTCATGGAGTTTAATTGGTTAGTATTGAAAATATCCCGAGATTTCGTTTGTATGCAGCGCGCATTTACGCATTCGGAATAAACTTCTCTTAAATCATCTGTTATAGATGAAAAGGCCTGTGGGATTATTTTTCGAGGTCAACTATCGCTACTCAAACTATCGATAGTTAGGCAACACTGGGTCTATATTAGAATCCATAATTGAAAATGCATATATTGAAAACCCTTAACACTGAAAACACATAATCATTAAAATCCATAATGTCGAAATGTATACATTTAAAAAACATATCTATAATATGATTAACATAAATATCAATAACGTTAAAAAAACGATAAATAAATACACATAATTGTAACACTAATAAATTAGTATGTATGTATTGAATGTCCCTTTCTATGACACGCTATGCAACCTATAAAATGCGAGTTGAAGGCGAACCTTCCTTTCAAGGGGAAAACTTATATTTTCGGGTGGACTAGGTAAACGATAGCAATTCGGTTCTGGCACTCCCCGGCCGCTGCCGCGGCACGCTCGCTGCGCTCGCTCGGCGCTCGTCGCTTCGCTTCTCGCTAACCTAACCGATTGAGTAAGATCTGGGGTCTGAAAACGAGTTTTTTAGAGTTATTGATTTTTATGTACTATGTGTTTTTATATTATGGATTTTCATTACTATGGCAAATAGCATATGCATAAGCATATGCTCACGACTATATTCCCCGAGGGGGTAGTCAGAGATATTCTGAAACCTCAGAAAATCCACGTTTCACCAGTAGTACCGAAACTCTGTCCAGTGTGACGGGGGGTGAGCCCGTCGCCACTTAATGGACGAAATTGAAGCACGCAGGTTTCCTCACGATGTTTTCCTTCACCGAAAAGCCAGTGGTGTTACAAATCGTCCATAAATTCCGAAAAACTCATTGGTACGAGTCGGCCTGGACGGGAATCGAACCATCGCCTCCTACACAGCAGGCAAGGTTGCTCGCCACTGGACCACCACGGCTTATAATGTCATATATTTCCATATTAAATATTTTAATTGCTAGACGAATTACGTTATGTCTGTTATGGATTTTCAAAATATGATTATTAAAGTTATGTAACTTAAGACACACCCAGGCAACACTACTTGCATGCGAAGATATAACATTGAATAAAATAAAATATAAAGTTCAAGTTTTTAGTGATAAATAGAGGCAATGACAATATGCTTTTGTTGCAGTAAACCTTTGCAGCGTGGAAATAAAATGCATTCATAAACCTTCTCTATTGTCTAGTGTACCCGTAGAACGTACCTTACACGTCTTGCCTTATCTCACTTTATTTCTTAATACTTTGAGAGCTGTTGGTTTCATACTTTGACTATTTATATGTGGACTGGTTACGCGAGTAATTCTACTAACAAACATTTCTGCCACTTTTTGCGGGGGCGAGGTAACATGAAATCCGCAACTTTGGATTTTATTCCCCATAACTTTAGATTCTAATATTGAATGTTAAAAATCATGAAAAGTAATCTCGTGTGAACCCCAAACGTTCTAAGTTCGAAGTTATTATTTCGCAATTATAGGCTGTCTCGTTTAGTGATAAGGTGTAAAATTGAATGTAAATGCACAAGATCAATTGTGCTTATACCGTGGCAGAGGGGAAATGCTACCGCAAGGCTAGTCCTTATAATAATTAGTCAAAGGTTTCATACATTTAACATTTTGGTTGTCTGGAAGAAATCGCTTCTTAACGATAAGACCACTTTATTTTGTGGTCTTATATTTTCTCTTTGTACTTTGTTTTGCTGCTTATGTTTTTGGTGTAAATAAAGTATACAACGTGTTAATGAATAAGCGCAATACCTCATTCATACACCCCAACTGATTTATAACAAAATAATTAGATTGAAACAATAATTTCATTATTTTGACAGTTAAAATTTAAAGTTATTCGCATTTTAAGTTTTGAGGCAATGATGTGTTATCATTTAAGCAATGTATGAAAGCGCTAACGTCCTCATGGATTACATTTTAAGAATCTAGTTTTGGTAGTAAGTAGGGTGCGTGTGCACTTGCGGTGGGTTGAGATCGAGTTCAATAAAGTTTTAATTTTGCAAACAATTTATATAATATGTTGAAAAAAAATACCTAGGTTGAAACCATGATAATTCGATTCTGCTCTTGATTCTAAACAAACTACTTTCTAGTTTTGCGTTAATTCATTAACACGTTGAATACTCTGTGCTATTTTATAGGTACATATTACATACACTAGCTTATAGTATTGTTTCATTTTTACCTCAAAACCTATGGACTTGCATAAATGCATATGCTCACGACTATATTCCCCGAGGGGGTAGTCAGAGATTTTCTGAAACCTCAGAACATTAACGTTTCACCAGTAGTACCGAAACTCTGTCCAGTGTGACGGGGGTGAGCCCGTCGCCACTTATAATGGACAGTGGGTACAATACATGCCTCGAAATTAAAGCATGCAGATTTCCTCAGAATGTTTTCCTTCACCGAAAAGCCATTGGTGTTATTAAACGTACATAAATTTCGAAAAACTCATTGGTACGAGTCGGCCTGGACGGGGATCGAACCATCGCCTCCTGAACGGCAGGCAAGATTACTCGCCACTGGACCACCACGGCACGATGGAATTGCAACCCAAATAACGTGTCCATTACTAATATCCACAACTAAGCAACAATGCACTCAAGTCACATAATCTTAAATTCTGAATTGCTATAGCAGACCATTTCTTACAATCAATCGGACAAAAAGTCCTTGGTTCTTTTAACCTTCCCTAACTTATTCATACGACAAACGTTGCTATTCAAAAAGTCACCTGATACAGCTCTTCCGTCTTCGCAGTAAGATTCAAAACGTCTTGAATTACGGAGCTTTGTGTGTGGTTCTAACTATTCTCGGGGTAAAAAAGGGGACTCTACATAAGTACCCCTTTATATACATGGGTCATATGTTCCCGAAGGAGTGAACAATGTCTAGAAAACATTGTATAGAGATGGAAGTTTTAAGTGTTTGAATAGGTATCCTTTTATCAGTGGATGTATTGCCAGGCCGGTTTCACTCAACAGCTCGTCTCACTTAACAGCCGATCCCCGCCGAGCGGTGAATAGGTTAGGTATTAATTATAGGGAGTCACGTTGCAGGTTCTGACCCGAGCAACTGTTTCGCGTGTTGTTGCGTTTTTGCCTGCTACGAGGCTCCGCAATCCTCAATCTCTGCTTGTTCTTGATCAAAAACAATCCCTGAGATTGAGAAAGATACTCCCACAAGCTACTTGACATTGGCGGAAATGCAGTGCTACAAGAGTCCATTAAATATAAATAAATAAAAAAAGGTTAGGTATACCGTGTAAACTTCTTCGTCGAATCTCATTAGACTTGTCGCCATTTTGTGAGTAGTCAATGCGAGACTTGAAATCCCTAACGATGACACGCTGCCAACACGTGAAAGAACGAAAGAGGGAGGCAAACTGCCAGTTGCACGTACGCTCATTAAAGTTAATCCTCTATTAAATGTCTTGCTGTCACTTTTTGTCTTGTTGAAGTAGTAAAAGCTAGCAAGAGATTTAATGGAGGCTTATGTAAAGGAAGCTTTCATGCTTAATGACTCGGTTCATTATTGTTTGCACGCGCACCGTTGTGATGTTTGGTAGGTTATTCGCGAATTGTAGAAGAGGACGGGTGCGAATAACTTTGCACCTTATTGCCGTGCAACGTGAGTCGCTATTTATTTAAATCTGTTCTCGAAGTGATCCTTCTGTACTAGTATTTATTGTGGTATTGCTGGGTCTGAGACCGGGGCCACAGTATAACCAAGAGTATCTGTCACTATACCGGATGATTTTTTTTACCGTTCCGAAACTTTCAGGGGTGGTTCAGACCATCATTCTTCACAACTTTTACTATAGTAGTAAACCTAAAATCGCAAAAAAAAATTTGGCATTTTTATTTGTTAACAAATCCGCCGTAATAACGCATATTCTGTGAAAAATTCAACTGTCGAGCTATTACGGTTCAAAAGTTACAGCCCTAAATAGGTAGGACGCGACGGACGGACAACGTACGCTTAGTAACAGGGTTTTTCAGCCTTTGGATACGGAACCCTAAAACAGACTAGTTGATAACCTTCTCATTTTGCTGTATAGGGCCTTTCTTAATATGCTGACACTTTTTTATGGAAATGATCAAACCATCAAACTGAACAACTTTCACTGCAGGAGCAATATCGAAAATGCGAAAAAAAAATCAGCAGTCGCACCTTTGGCTTGAGGAAGTTTGCAGTTTTGTACGGAACAGCAGATTTTTTTTTCGCGGTATCTATGTTGGTGCCATAGAGAAAATTTTTCAGTATGACGGTCTGATCATCCCTTAAAAGTGTAAGCAGGACCCTGTATACAGGGTGTAAAAGACAACCTAGCAAATAGTAAAACGGTGAACTCAGGACCATCGAACTGAACAACTTTCACTATGGAGCCTACTTCAGGAAACGCGAAAAAAAATTGCTGTCCTATACATTTGAGTCGGGTTGGTACAGAAGTTTTGTTTGGGATAACAGATTTTTTTCGCGTTTCCTGAGGTAGGCTCCATAGCAAAAGTTGTTCAGTATGATGGTCTGAGTTCACCGTTTCAGTATTAACTAGGCTGTCACTTACACCCTATACAACGTGTTAATGAATAAGCGCAAAACCTCATACACCCCAACTGATTTATAACAAAATAATTAGATTAAAACAATAATTTCATTATTTAGACAGTTAAAATTTAAAGCTATTCGCATTTTAAGTTTTGAGGCAGAAATGATTTGTTATCATTTCAGCAATGAATGAAAGCGCTAACGTGCTCGTAGATACATTTTAAGAATCTTGTTTTGGTAGTAAGTAGGGTGAGAGTGCCAGAGCGGTGGGTTGAGATCGATTTCAGTAAATTTAAAATTTTACAAACGAATTATTTATAAATTTTTAAAAAAAAATACTTATGTTGAAACCATGATAATTCGATTCTGCTTTTTATTCTAAACAAACTACTTTCTAGTTTTGCGTTAATTCATTAACACGTTGTATAAGTATATCTTCACTCATTTCGTTTATTAAATTTTTCCTCCAAAATCTATTTCTAAAACATTCATAGTTCTGTTTTCTTCTAGTTTTCTTTGACAGATAAATTGAATAAACTGTCCGTCGGTCGGTGCCAAAACAAACCTGTTTAATTGACAGCTAGAATGACAACCAAAAACTTTTTTCGACTTATCTATAAATATTTAGGTGAAGGTTTATTTTAACCAGTAGGGCTAGCATGGCACGCACGAAAAATCGAGAAAACCGTCATGCGTGCTCATTTTGGCATGCGTAAGGTGAATAAAACCGGTCAAGTGCGAGTCGGACTACTCGCGCACCGAGGGTTCCGTACCACACCACAACACAACATAATAACAAAATTTGTTTCATTGTCCGGTACCTTTAACACGATACCGACTCACACTTGGCCGATTTTTATTATTTTTTGTTATACTGTAGAGTTTGCTCTATAATCACACCAAGACTGACGCTTTGTATGTATTACCGTTTTTACGATAGAGCGAGAAGAAAAAACGTTGATAAAACTAGTTTCTTGTATGAGGACCCCCCTTAAATTTTAACTTTTTGACATTTTTATTATTTGTTCACAAATCCGCCGTAATAACGCATATTCTGTGAAAATGTCAACTGTCTAGCTATTACGGTTCAAAAGTTACATCCCTAAATAGGTAGGACGGACGGACAACGTAGGCTTAGTAATAGAGTCCCGTTTTCACCCTTTGGGTACGGAACCCTAAAAAAACGGTCACTCGACCTAATAGTATGAAACAGCAGATTTTTTCCCCGATTTTAATATTAGGCCCGTGGTGTTTTTTTTTTCTTTTAAATGACTTGTACAGCGTTGCTCAGGGAGCATTTACTGCTTTTTACTGCGGACTATTGAAGGGACCAGAAGGGTCACCGAGCCAATTGAATGAATCTAAGCAACCGACCTAGGGGCACCCCAGGGGGGTACGGACCTCGGCATAGGACGTTGCTGGGGCTACGCGGCGGATTGGGTAGCTGGGATCGTTGAGAAGTGGTAAGTTGTTCAGATTGATGTATGTAATAGCAAAAAAAAAAGAAATTAATTTCTTTAAACTATGTCTTGTCTATCTTATAAAAAATATAAAATAAAGACGAAAACTAAAACTTGACAAACGGTACCGAATTACACACATTTGTCATAATTTCATCTCAACACTCAAAACATAAAGTTCAATTCAGTCTGTCAATATTTGACGATCGTATTTATAGGTGGCAATATGCAATCAATTGTACGGACAGTGGACTGGACAATTGATTGTACCCATCTGTACCAATTTACTATTCACATTATGATTCGACACAGCATTCCACTTAAGTACAGTCAGTATTGTCGATATGTAGTATACATGTCGAAGATATACTTTGACCATGTTTCATGTTGTGTAGACTTATGAAACGCCACAGAAGCGTTCTCAAATGCTTATTCACGTCAACAGTTGTATCGTGTTGTGCTAAAGACTCTTATGTGAACATACATACATACATACATATACTCACGCCCGTGTCCCGTTGGGGTAGGCAGAGACAATTGATCGCCATCGGCTACGATCCTGACATACCTCTTTTGCCTCTTCCACAGTCATAAGTCGTTTCATACACGCTCGTCGGTTTCGGGTACATTTGATCTGAACCTTCTTAAGTAGGCTGAGTCTTATGTGAACAAATTGTTATATTATTAATGTACAAGCTGCGCATACTTTTATTACATGTAAACTGTGTTGTGGCTAAGAAGAAAAGGCGTTCTGTTGGCACGTTAGTGTTTTCCAATCCTTTCTTTGAGTGGACAATAACTGATAAGATGTCATTGTAGAGAATACTGATTAGAGGGTTTCATTGAAAAGAGAGAAGAAGTTCAGCGGGGGAAAGTAGATTTTAGCTTGCCTTGATATTTGTGATTTTATTTTAATAAAAACCATAAATTTTTAATTAAATGCTAATAAAATTTTAGGGAGGTATTCAGACAATGAAACTTAATAACTTTCCTGCGGTACTTGGATCGAAAACCGAGAAAGGTTTTGGAACTCCCATACTAAAGTGCGGATCAGCGGATCGATTTTTTATGGTAGGTCAACCAAAATTATCTCTTTCCGACCCATGTTCTTTAGGGATTCCATCGTCTGGTTACACTTTTAAAATATTGTTAGTAATTACAAGCCGAGACACGCTCCTTCCGGCCCGCACACCGCGCTCGATTGAACTGACGCGACCGCTGAGCTGTTCCACAGTTCCACTAAATTACGCTGTGCTACATATTAGCATCGCTGACTGTACCACGACGTATGACATAGTCAAATTGATACACGGATTGATAATCACGGAATTTCGAATAATGAAGCTGGTTATTATGTTCTGGATATTGTTTAATTAATTAGTAAATTATACCTAATTTTACATTGGATCCAACTATCCTATACTTATTTTGAAAATTGTGAATATTTTTAAGCACGCATATACGACAGAATAGATGTGAAATCTGCTGTTATACAGGGTGTAAGGAAAAGTATCATTAACCTTTAAACCACATACTCTACCCATCAAACTGAACAACATTTACTATAGAAGCAAAACTGTCAGAGGAAAAAAAATCACCTGTTCCATACTAAACTGCAATATCAATCAATCAATCAATTAATACTTTAATTTACACCAAAAAACATAGTATACAGAGAGTAAAACAAACAGGAAATACAGAAGGTACAAAAATAGGCGGTCTTATGGCTAAAAAGCGAATTCTACCAGACAACCTATAAATACCTCAATACCTACTCGACTCAAACGTATGGAACAGTTGAGTTTATTTTTGCTCTGACAGGTTTGCTCCCATAGAAAAAGTTGTTCAGTTTGATGGGTAGAGTATGTGGTTTGAAGGTTAATGATACTTTTTCTTACAGAAATTGCACTAACCTACTTGTTTCAAATGTATGTGTTTCTCCTCGACATTGTGTACATAGTGAAAGTTGTCCAGTTTTATGGTCATAACCACCCAATTCAAGACAATGTAGATAAAGTCACGGGCAAAAGCGTATAGTTAGAATACTTAAATGCATATAGTTCCGTTTTCACACTTTAGGTACGGAACCCTAAAAACCGACTGCAGCTAATACGTGTTAAGATAAGATAAGATAAATATTCTTTATTTGCACACCAAGAATAGAAAAATACAATTGTACCTACTTAAAGTCCTTTTAAACTACACCACAGATTATTAAATATTTACCACCGTATCAGATAGTTCACTTAACCCGATTTTTCGAATTTAGAACTTTGCGCTTCAGGAACGAGAACTAAAATACACCTTATGTCAATGAGCGACCACTTACCCCTCGGTGGGGATCGGCCGTCAATCGTACCTGAGCTGTAGAATGAGACAGGCTAATGATTTCCTCTTAATTAAAAAGGGATAAGAAGTGGCGACGGGCTCACCCCCCGTCACACTGGACAGAGTTTCGGTACTACTGGTGAAACGTGGATGTTCTGAGGTTTCAGAATATCTCTGACTACTCCCTCGGGGAATATAGTCGTGAGCATACGCTTAAGAAAATCGCCCCAACCACAGGAAAGGAGCTTTCCTGTGGTTGGGGCGATCATAAATTACGAATTTAATAACGAACTATCTGTCGCCACTGGAACCGGAAACGGATGTAGCGGTTTTAATTATCCACTTCTCTTCATTACCATATTAAATTGTAACGAAAGTAGCATTCATGCGACATAATTATAACAATATTCAGTTTAATTAAAGAAATAACAATAAAATATAACTGACATAATTATTATTACTAATGAAAAGTCAAAAAGCTACGCATAAATAATTTTTTTTGACGTTACTTTTGACGGGATATTTTTGGACATTGTCACAGATTATCTAGTCCTAATTAAAGTCTCCAGCATCTCCAGATGTTATTGGGAACAGTTGTATTACTATAAGGGAATATAATTCGAAGCACGCTCCATACAAACGAAGTCTGATGATATTTTCAATACTAATGAATTAAAGTCAATGAAATGTTTCAGAAACATTCTAGAAACGAATCTCTATGCTTGTATGAAGTCTGATTTTCGTTAAAATTTAAAGTGTTAAAATTACAGTGCCTCGAAGACTTCCATACAAATCTTAAATTAATGCTAGCACTAACACTGTATATTATAAAGAAAATCTGACATAAATGTTGTGAAGAAAAAACGTTGACAGTTTCTTTTTGAGAACCCCCCCTTAATTTTTAAGTTTTTGTAATTTTTATTATTTTTTAACAAATCAGCCGTAATAACGCATATTCTGTGAAAATTTCAACTGTGCTATTACGTTTCAAAAGTTACAGCCCTAAATAGGTAGGACAGACGGACAACGTAGACTTAGTAATAGGGTCCCGTTTTCACCCTTTGGGTACGGAACCCTTAAAAAGATTTGACTCTGTATTGAATAAATTATGTTGACTTTGACTTTGAACTTCCGACAGGTTCACTACCCAGAAAGCCATCGACCCATCTAAATGATTATGTAAATTGTATCATGTAGGTACTTACAAATTTTGTTTTTTAGGGTTCCGTACTCAAAGGGTGAAAACGGGACCCTATTACTAAGTCTACATTGTCAGTCCGTCCGTCCGTCCTACCTATTTAGGGCTGTAACTTGAACCTTAATAGTTAGACAGTTACAATTTTCACAGAATATGCGTTATTACGGCGGATTTGTTAGCAAATAATAAAAATATAAAAAGTTAAAATTTAAGGGTCATACAAGAAACTAGTTTTTATCAACGTTTTTTCTTCTCGCTCTATCGTGAAAACAGTAATACATACAAGCGTCAGACTTGGTCTGATTATAAAGCAAACTCTACAGTATAACAACACGCGCTAAAGGTCCCGGAGATTTTTTTTTTCTGCAATTTCTTATGTCGTGTTGTGTGGTGGTGTGGTATGGAACCCTCGGGGCGCGAGTAGCCCGACTCGCACTTAACCGGTTTTTTTACACAGTTCTACTTTGATGGGATATACCTATGCTAAGTTATAGGTAGGTACGCGCCGTTGCCTTTTCCTACCAAAATAAATAATACCTAATATTCCATCATCTGCAAAATAAAACGAACTTTGAGAGGAAATATTCTTTTAGAACGAAAATCTCTTTGATGAGCAGCAAGCGTGACGAATTGTGTCACAATTTCACGGTTATTACAGCCCTGCCTATATAGTACCGCCTTGGCTTTTAAGACCACACTGAAAAATTATTATGATATAAGTAACTAGGATTTTAGTTCTCGTTACAATATTCATTGCTCTGTATTTGATGACACATGTTGTAGAGTTTCTGGCCGCATCTTCTCTACAGCGACAACACGTTCCGACGCGGTGGTAGCTTTAAAAAAGATTTGACGTTTGATAAGTGTGCTGTAAGCTCAATTCAATTCAATTCAATTTTTATTTAGTGGCATCCGATGTGTTATCACAATTCAGCCAATGTCTCGTTATGTGGATAGTATATGAAGGAAAATGATCAGTAGTATTTATTAAGTCTAGAGTGGCAGTTTTGGCAATGTAAGTAGTTTATAATCTCAAGTGATTGTTTTAAGGTTAAAACACAAAAGAGTTCACAAAATGGTGGAGCCACGTGCAATCCCAACGCGCCGATACGCACGCGCGTCCGTACTCCGCCAGAATTGCAGCGCGACTCCCTGCTGTAAGCTCCTATATTGAATAAATTATATTGACTTTGACTTGACTTTGACTTTGACAGCTCGTTTTGTAAACGCTACATAACGGGTAATTGGTGAATCTATCGCGATTGTCACTTGCAATCCCCCCCCCCCATCCCCCATCTTCTTAACTTCTAAAATACTGGAGTGAAAAATCTGAAAATGTTATAAAATATAGCTTAAGGTAAGTACTTTCAGTGAAAATTATAACGGATGCTGTTGCTCAACCAGTTTCGGAATAAAACTGGCTATGTCCGTGTCGGGCCACGCGCAGGGTAGGGTTCTGTAATTGCCCGTCTCAATATACGGACTTAGAAGGGGGCTTTTTGTTTTATACTACGGTTTAACGGCTAATAAAGTCTAAAAAGTACATTTTATAAGTTGGTCGACTATTACTCGTTAACATGTAAAGCCTACTTAGCGGTGATAGTTTTCCTTTTATCTTCGTTATATACTGGTGAATTTTTTCACGTATCCAGAAACAACCGTTTAGCTGGCAGGGGGGGACATTTGACTCTATCAAATAATTTTCACTTTACGCCGCGGATAGATGGACAGACGGACGGACGGACGGACATGACGAAATTATAAGGGTTCCTTGCTTGACTATAGAACACTAAAAAAACAGTAAAATAGATTTTTTCTCTAAAGACAAACTACTTGGCGTGGCACGAAAATAAATCGCGCTATCAATTGCGCTATAAATTTTCTCTTAGGTAAAATAAACACTTTAAAAACTTTTCTACTTTATACATCGGCTACGGAACCCTATCATGGCCGAGTCCGACACGCTCTTGGCCGGTTTCTAACTTTGACAGAGGGTCGGTGGCGCGTTGTGGATAAGAATGGACACTCAATCACGAGGGCCCGGGTTCTAATCCGCAGGAATGACATGTCATGAACCAATGAGTTTTACTAACTTATGTACGTAATACCAACTGGTCAAACGGTAAAGAAAAATATCGTGAGGAAACCTGCATACACTGAAGATGAAATTCCGATGCGTTTGTGAAGTCTACCAATCCGCATTGTGCACGCGTGGTACGGTACGACCTGCACGTCTAGTATGATTTCTCTACACGCGCGCGACGCGCCTTCGCTGTATAGAAAACTAGCAGCCCGTCCCGGCTTCGCACGGGGTAGACAAATAAATTTTAAGACTCATTTTTCTACACCTTCGGTTACATTGTTCAAATTTTACCAAGGATCCCTAATTTTTTTCAAAATGAAATGTAGCCTATGTCAAATTGGAAGAATGTAGCATTCTATTGGGGAAAGAATTTTTTAAATCGGCCCAGTACTTTTTGAGCCTATTCATTACAAACATACAAACATACAAAAATAGGTACAAATCTTTCCTCTTTATAATATTATTATTAATTATTATTATTATTACTAGCAGCCCGTCCCGGCTTCGCACGGGGTAGACAAATAAATTTTAAGACTCATTTTTCTACACCTTCGGTTACATTGTTCAAATTTTACCAAGGATCCCTAATTTTTTTCAAAATGAAATGTAGCCTATGTCAAATTGGAAGAATGTAGCATTCTATTGGTGAAAGAATTTTTTAAATCGGCCCAGTACTTTTTGAGCCTATTCATTACAAACATACAAACATACAAAAATAGGTACAAATCTTTCCTCTTTATAATATTAGTGTAGATTATAGTGTAGATAACCTGTTCCCACGCTTTTCGGAGAGCGAAAGCCGCGCTTGCCGCGACTTGTAGTGTGGGAAAAGGCCGAGTCGCGCGGAAGTAGAGAAATCATGCTAGAGGGTGAGGAGTGCGAGTTTTGAAACTCATTCGTTGAAAGAGTTGAAAATGTCAAAATTACTATAGAGATATGCATCTTTCTACTGCTGATTTGACTTTCAAAAATCGCTCTTCCGGATCGTGATTTTTAAAAGTCAAGGCCCCTAGACAAAGTTCTTTCGATTAGCGTTAACGACAGTAGAAAGCATAAAAAATGTATGGACTTGACGTATGGTGACGAAAACAAAATGTTTCGATCGCTATTGTCAAATCCATACAATTTGTCGGTTTCTACTAGCGTCGACGCCAATAGAATGTCACGTTGTCCAGGGGGGTAAATCAGCAGTAATTTTGAGATTTTCTACTGCAGATTTGAACAGAGTTTCAAAAATCGCACTCTAGGAAGATAATTATCCTCGTCAATCTTCGTTTGCGCAGTCCCGCGATTAAACCCGAAGTCGTTTAGTAATCATATGGCGCCAAGTCGGATAGCAGCGAAATGGACGCGAAAACAATTAGCCCATCGTGGCAAGGCATGGAAGGTGGCACATCCTGATTAGTCAATGCGTTATTAAAATTTGTCAACTGCGCAGATGCACACGGCGACACATCAAGCTACGCAAAACCAATATAAGCTGGCCGCGACGTTATTCATTACTGTACCTACGCGCGTCCAGCTTATTTTGGATTTGCGTAGCTTGATGTATCGCCGTGTTTACATTGGGGGAACTTATAAATCTGGTAGTACTGTAATCTAACGCCCATACACACTCCTTGGGGTAGGAACGTATGTACCCTGCATCCAGCTTTTTAGTTTTGCTACGTAATATACAAGGTGTTAAAAAAAAACATTTAAGGGGGTTCAGACCATCAAACTGAACAACTTTCACTATATGACCAATATCAAAATCGCAAAAAAAAAAACGGTTGCTCCATACTAAAGTATAAACATAGTCAATAGTCGGGGAAATCTACGGATTTTTGTATGGAGAAGGTTGCAATAATTGCACTTTTGGTGATAATTTGGAATATAGTAGATAAATACCTGAAAAACATAAATTCTGAATAATCCCCGATTTTTTATTGTGCATTATTGAATAATTAAGATATTTAAAAAACATTAAATTTAGGTATGAACAAAAAATGGGAAACTGGCGATTTTGTACAGGATGGCTTCGTTCAATACGTTTTATTTATAACAATAATAATCCCCGGTTAATATTTTAAATTTGAGTAGATATTTAATATTTTGTAAGTCTTCAAAAATTATAACCTCAAAACTAAATTATTTACTGTTTGTTTGTACACATTAAATTTGCCTTGTGATAATTAACTGTCTCTTTTGCTAGTATGTTGGAAGAAATATCTTTCGAAATAAGCTTGCCCTTTGTACATTTATATCGATTTTAAGGTATTTCTCTGGTTCCTGAGCCAATATAACTACTAAATCTCGACAAAAGTGTTATAAAATAACAGTAATATTATTTCAAACACAATTTACTAAAGTGTCTTTAACGCAATCTCAAACCTTATTTTTCCTAGACTAAAACTACAAATCTACTCGAGCTAAATGTATGGGACAACTAATTTTTATTTTCGCGATTTCGAGGTTGGACCCATAGTGAAAGTTGTTCAGTTTGATGGTCTAAACAACCCCCTTAAAAGTTTTAAATATTTATTTTTACTTTTATAACATCTTTTATTTTCGAAATTCGCCACCCCTCATACTCAGCCGCCCAAGACCACCAAACCCGGCATTGAATAAAATTAGTACAGTCGTCAACAAAAACGCTATCCTACATCCACTGGCCGTTATTTCAACAATAACAATGACCTTTAACAAAAGGAGACAGCACGATATAGCCTTAAGCGGTAATATTTTCGTCTTGAGTGCCTCGTTAAGCCGCTTTGAGAGACATTCTTTGTTCTGTATGCGACTGTACATGGGTTTTTGCTTCGTTGAAGAATTGGTTATGTCTCGAGGTTGAATGAAGTTGCTTTTTGGGGGTCTAGGACGAAAAAGGGCTATAAAGAAAATAAAAAAAATGTATAATGGTTGGAATGTTACGTGGGAATAATAAAAGTTGTTTAGGGATAGCATGCCGCGCATGACGAAGCGACAAAACTAAAAAGTTGTCATGCGTGCTAATTTTGGCATTGGCTTGTACTTAATAAAGGCAGAGGCAGGAGACTTTCTCTTTTTCTCAGGGTCGGTATGCTAGGCCCATAGTTTTTATCAGAACGCTCTAAGGCCCTTTACACACTGCGACTTTTAGCATCGATCCAGTAGCGCCAAACGCGCGACAGCATCGCGACACCAGCAATGAATAATTAGTATCGATACACACGCGCGACAGCATCGATGCAGACGCGCGTTAGCATCGATACAGTCGCGCGACTGCATCGCGAATAAATGAAATAAGGCCACCAATTCCTACCCCTGATCGTGACGACTCTGCTGATGAACATGTTTTAACATCAAATAACCCACCTAAAAAGGTTCAACGTTTTTCTTAATATGCTGACACTTTTTTAAGGGGATGATCATACCGTCAAACTGAACAACTTTTTCTAAAGCACCAACCGAAAAATCGCGAAAAGAAATCTGCACACCTACACCATACAAAACTGCAAACCTACTCGAGCCAAATGTATGGGACAGCTGTTTTTTTTTTCGAGATTTCGATGTTGTTCAGTTTGACGGTCTGATCATCCCCTTAAAAAGTGTCAGCATATCAAGAAGGACACTATACAAGGTCCGAAAAAATATTCCACTTTTTATACGATCGTTCGATTAGCTGATTGCATTTAGTATAGACAATCCAAACATTTTTTTGCGAATTTCCTTTTCATTTCTAAGAGAAAGTTGTTCAGCATTATGGGTACAATCACCCCTTAAAGTACAAAAATTTGCGATTTTGAGGTTTACAGGGTGTTAAGGTAAACAGTTGCATTACTTTAAGGGGTGTTTGTAGCCATGATACTGAACAACTCTCCATAAGAAACCTATAAAAAAATCATGAAAAGTAGTCTCGTGTGAACCCCAAACGTTCTAAGTTCGAAGTTATTATTTCGCAATTATTTCGTAAAATTGAATGTAAATGCACAAGATCAATTGTGCTTATATCGTGGCAGAGCAGAAATGCTACCGTAAGGCTGGTCCTTACAATAATTAGTCAAAGATTCTATATCATTGTCTAGTCATCATAATACAAGTCCAACCTAGATTCTGGTACTTTCAATGTGACTAGTTAATTTGTGTGACAATGTCCAAGATATTTATTATTATTATTATATGAAAAGTAACGATGAACCATTGTACCATTTGTACCATAATCGTTTTTGTTTATTTTTCTATGCTGTATCTGTGTTTTGATGTAAATACAAGTATATTTCATTAATTCATTCAAAAGTCAAAAGTCAAAATTGTTTATTCAAAATAATATCACATAGATAACTTTTTGACGTCATGTTTTTGAATCTACCACCGCGTCGGAAGGTTTTCCGTTGTAGAGAAGATGCGGCCTGAAACTCTACAACACACTTCTTTTTAACAAAACAAAATATACAAAGTACAATTACATAAATTCAATATTAAATTACATAGAGTAACATTGTCAAGACCAGACATTTTGGTCATTTCATTCCAGGAGTGCGATTTTTGAAACTCATTCGTTGAACTCAGCAGTTGAAAATGTCAAAATTACTATGGAGATATGCATCTTTCTACTGCTGATCTGACTTGTATGTAAAAGGCAATTTGTAGATCCCAAATCTAGATTGGAAAAGTCAGTCGATTAGCCGGAAACTCAGGGTTCCGTAGTCATTACCTGAATCGAGCACCTGGTTTCTTATTTCCTCGTTGTAAAAATTGTTGGATTTAGGTCGAGTGTCTCGAGCGTCTGTTTTTATCTGGATTTTTATTGAGTACTAGAGTTTACCTACGATTTTGTCCGCACAAATTATACAAGGTGTTACAAAAATACAAATAAACATTTAAGGGGGTGGTTTAGACCATCAAACTGACCAACTTTCACTTTGGGAACAGTATCAAAATCGCGAAAAAAAAATCTGATGTTCCATACTAAACTACAAATCTACTCGAGCTAAATGTATGGGACAGCAAATTTTTTTTCGCGATTTCAATGTTGAACCCGGTAGGTAACTACCTACTATTTTCAATACTAACCAATTAAAGTCAATGATATTTTTCAGAAACAATCTAGCAACTAATTTCTATGCTTGTATGTTATTTTCGTTAAAATGTATAGTTGTAATGTTAAATTGCCTCAAAGATGAAACTGATATTTCAACGAAAATCTGATACCATACAAGCATAGAGATTTGTTTCTAGATTGTTTCTGCAAAATTTCATTGACTTTAATTGGTTAGTATTGAAAATATAACCAGACTTCATATACAACGTGTTAATGAATAAGCGCAAAACCTCATACACCCCAACAGATTTATAACAAAATAATTGGATTGAAACAATAATTTAACGACGGGCTCACCCCCCGTCACACTGGACAGAGTTTCGGTACTACGGGTGAAACGTGGATGTTCTGAGGTTTCAGAATATCTCTGACTACCCCCTCGGGGAATATAGTCGTGAGCATATGCATGCTAAACAATAATTTAATTATTTGGATACTTAAAATTTAAATTTATTCGCAATTTAAGTTTTGAGGCAAAAATGATTTGTTATCATTTCAGCAATGAATGAAAGCGCTAACGTGCTCATGGATACATTTTAAGAATCTTTTTTTGGTAGTAAGCAGGTTGAGAGTGCCCGAGTCGTGGGTTGAGATCGAGTTCAGTAAATTTTAAATTTTACAATCAAATTATTTAATATTTTGAAAAAAATTACTTATGTTGAAACCATGATAATTCGATTCTGCTATTAATTCTAAAGAAAAAAATCTAATTTTGAGTTAATTCATTAACACGTTGTATAAATAAACTTCTCTTAATCTAAAATACGGCACAGGCATGCACTTTTCGGACTCGAGTTTCTTCGTCTGAACCTATATCCCCTTAAGAGTAGTTTGGTGTTTTAGTTTGTTTAGTTTGATGATATTTTCAAACTAACCGATTAAACTCAATGAAATTTTACAGAAACAATCTAGAAACTAATTTCTATGCTTGTATGTTGCCAGATTTTCGTTAAAATTAGTTTCTAGATTGTTTCTGCAAAATTTTACTGACTTTTATTGGTTAGTATTGAAAATATAAACCAGACTTCGTTTGCATGGAGCGCGCCAACGGTAATATACCCTTAAGTAAGACATGGAATCAGCTTTGCATCACAGTTGACGTCCCCATACATTAATGGATATTCCGTATAGTTATTTACTTTGGCCCAAGATCTACCGCGTTTGCTAAGAGAAAACATTTAAATTCGTATTATGTTACTACCGAACCAAAACATGTATGTTTTGGAAACACCCGACTTATCGCGTGTTTACTTTGGATTCTAACTCCGCTGATAAATTTGCATTCCTGACGATGTACAGTCAACTAATTTGAAATGTGGGCCACTGAGGAACTTTGTCGGAACATAGATTGAGTCATTGATATTCCTTAGTCAAAAGATTGAGCCTAAGTTAATGTAATGATCCACAAAAAACCGGCCAAGTGTAGTAGTTGCCTGTCACATCATACGGACTTAGAAGGGGGCTTTTTGTTTTATACTACGGTTTAACGGCTAATAAAGTCTAAAAGTAAATTTTAAAAAGTTGGTCGACTATTACTCGTTAACTTGTAAAGCCTACTTAGCGGTGATAGTTTTCCTTTTCTACTTTTCGTGTAGGGGAGGTATCCTATAAAAAATTTTGCGGACTGACGGACAGACTACAAGGGTTCCTAGTTGACTACGGAACCCTAAAGTGATCGCTCGGGCAAAGAAAATATACACTATGCGAAAAGAAGCGACAGTCAAGCAAGTGTGCTTGTAAATGCGCTCGCAGCGATGTGTGCGTGTCAGGACGAACGCGGGGTGCTGCGCGGGACGCGAGCGGGTGGGAAGTGCAGTCATTGACTGATTAATTCCTAGGCTGCTACCGCTCGGCGGGAAACGCGACATTATACGTCATGGTTTTTTTTTGTGGAAATGACTAATACAGCGTTGCTCAGGAGCAGTTACTGCTTTTTACAGCGGGCTATTGGAGGGACCACGAAGGGTCTACCGAGCCAAATGAATGAACATAAGCAACCGACCTAGGGACACCCAGATGGGTATGGACCTCGGAATATGACGTTGCTGGGGCTACGCGGCGGATTGGTTTGCTGGGATCGGTGAGAGTCATGTGCGGAAACATGTCGTGTTGTAGGTACCTATTTAATGGTTGTGCTTCCTACCCGCCTACTCTCCCCCTCTCCTACATTTAAAAAAAGTTTATTCTATAGGTATCAAATAGGTATTTTAATTTTGATGATTGATCACCCTCACTACTCTTTGATTTAATTTAAGTTTAGGAACCCGTATCTACCTTGATTTTATAAAATACACAACGTATGTAGGGAACGTGGCCTACCAGTGTTTTATTCGGCTCCGCTGGAGAGGTTTTAGTGGACTGTAGTTTTTCTGGTGGCAGGAGTGGCTCGATGTAAAGGAAAGTCTTGTTTGCAGCACTGAAGGTTTATTTTAGTGATTTTTACACCAGAGTTAGTTACACGCACAAGCACCGTAACATTATGGAAGGCGGAAACGGAAAAACAACGTTTTCAATTACTACATTTTTTATGTTGGTGTTGCCAACAACCTAGGTACCTGATTTATTGATACCTACCTACCTATTCGATGGGTATCGAGCATGGTGTAAAATTGGCACTGCAAGTAAATCAAACTTAACTTTTAGTATTACCTCGCACCTAGGTACCTACATACATTTGTTTTCGGTATTTCGAGGCATGTATTGTACCCACTGCCCATCACAAGTGGCGACGGGCTCACTACCCGTCACACTGGACAGAGTTTCTGTGCTATTAGTGAAACGTGAATGTTCTGAGGTTTCAGAATATCTCTGACTAGCCCCGAATAAGTACCTAAGTACTTACAATCGAATAAGTACCTGACAAAATACCCTTCATAACATTTCCCCTGACAACCATAAAAAGTTTAAAACACTCATTTAAATTCCGCAGTCGTTTCACAAAGAATCTTTTTAGCGTTGTCAATATTGTCCTTAAGAGTCCTTTTACCGTTCAGTGGCGACCTCATCACAATATTTAAGATTCCTCAATCAAGAAAGTCTAAATTAAAACAGTGTTTTTCGAAGTTATTATTTCGCAATTATAGGCTGTCTCGTTTAGTGATAAGGTGTAAAATTGAATGTAAATGCACAAGATCAATTGTGCTTATACCGTGGCAGAGGGGAAATGCTACCGCAAGGCTAGACCTTATAATATTTAGTCAAAGTTTTACGACTTTATTTGTTTTATAGCCCAGAATTATTCGTTTTAATTATTTATTTATGACATAATCAGTAATCACGCATATTTTTTGCAGGAACGCACCGGAATAAATGTAAAAGTGGCAGTTTTTTGTTCCATTTTCGAATTTATACGTTTAGACCTTAGAAAAAGTATATGTCTAGAATGAGCTTAACGCTTTTACCGTATAAAACAAAACGGGCCAACTTTCTTAGGTTCGTGTGCGTGAGGAATAAAACAAATTATATCTGTGTATATGGTTAGGGTTTAGAGGCCAGTAATGGTTGCATTTTTTTTCGACGCTTTCTTATCTTCGACTGTCAATCTTGACAATACAACGTGTTAATAAATTAACGCAAAACTAGAAAGTGGTTTGTTTAGAATCGAGAGCAGAATTGAAATATCATGGTTTCAACATAGGTAATTTTTTTCAAAATATTAAATAATTTGTTTGTAAAATTTAAAATTCCCTAATTCTTCCCGTGGGTGCCGTACGAGGCGACTAAGGTATTCAAGGTTTATGTGGGCGAAAGGCTAGCCACCTCTCACCGCTTGACACGTCATTGCATCTTGGAACTTAAATTGCTAAATGTCAGCATTGCTACAACTATATTCTTAAACAGAGAGTTAGTAGTTGTAGTAATGTTTCTGACCACCCCGAAAGGGATTACGGTCGTGAGTTTATGTATGTATGTATGTATTTTTATTGAGGAATCTTTAATATTATGACGAGGGCGCCTCTGAACTGTAAAAGGACTCTTAAATATAATTCTTACGTTTAATTGTTTGAGACGTTGGTTGGGACTAGCTGCCAGGAGCTCAGCGCAGCTGGTGCATTTTAATTGTCAGTTTGAAACTGCTATAAGAACGCTGGCTAGAATAATTTGAGACCGGCAAACTCGCTTACTGCTTAATTTGTTTAGATTACCTGTGGCTTTAATTCGTTCTCAAGATTTCTACACGGAGAAAAATATCTAGTCGCTTTTAAGTTTTTTATTACATGGTGAAATTGATATCATTAGCATCCTTTGAAACTAAGAGCCTACCCGTCAAACTGAAAAACTTTTACTATGGGTGCAAACCGATCGGAGCAAAAAAAAATCTGCTGCTGACAGAATGAAAGATAAACCAGTCAAAAATAGGTATACCTACTAAATGATATTGTTTAGTAGAGGTGAGGCGGCTTTGAAAGGGTCGTTCGGTCGTTGATACCTCTTAAGTAATTGACACTCAGTTGCAGAAACGCTCATTAATGTTAATCCTCTATTAAATTTCTTGCTGTCACTTTTTGTCTCGTTGACGTAGTAAAAGCTAGCAAGACCGTTAAGGGGATATAATTCGGAGCGCGCTCCATACAAACGTACTATGGTGATATTTTCAATACTAACCAATTAAACACAATGAAATTTTGCTGAAACAATCTTGAAACAAATCTCTATGCTTGTATGGAGTCAGATTTTCGTTAAAATATACAGTTTCAATGCTAGGATTAATTCAAGATTTGTATGGAAATCTTTGAGGCACTGTAACTTTAAAACTGTACATTTTAACGAAAATCTGACTCTATACAAGCATAGAAATTTGTTTTTAGATTGATTCAGAAAAATTTCATTGAGTTTAATTGGTTAGTATTGAAAATATCACCATAGTACGTTTGTATGGAGCGCGCTCCGAATTATATCCTCTTAATGGAGGATTAACATTAATGCTCGTTTCCGCAACTGAGTGTAAATCTCAAACGTCGACAGACAGCAGAATTTGGTTGTTGTTCTGTCTGATAGGTTTGCTCCCATAGTAAAAGTTGTTCAGTTTGAAAGGTAAAGTATGTCTTTTGAAGGTTAATGATATTTTTCCTAACACCCTGTATAAGTGAACGTGGAATTTACAAACTGTTTTACACAATTGTTTGTAATAGGTAGGATTATAGAGCAATGTCGGAATAAAACGTATACATCCAATTTATATTTTAATCTGCTAACGAATTCCATTATTTTTAATGCATTTCTTAGCTAATATTACACTTTAATATTAGCTTGAAATGGAAATTAATAGGTTATCTTATTAGCTATGCAGGCGGTGGTGAGTTCTTTAACTAAATGAAGGTACCGATTCCACTAAGGGAATATAATTCCGAGCGTGCTCCATAGAAACGAAGTCTGGTGATATTTTCAATACTAACCAATTAAAGTTAGTGACATTTTTCAGAAGCAATCTAGAAACTGATCTCTATTTTTGTATGAAGTCAGATTATCGTTAAAATAGTTTTAAAGTTACAGTGCCTCAAAGATTTCCATACAAATCTTAAATTAATCCTAGCACTAAAACTGTATATTTTAACGAAAATGTGACATCATAAAAACATAGATATTAGTTTCTAGATTGTTTCTGAAAAATGGCATTGACTTTAATTGGTTAGTATTGAAAATATCACCAGACTTCGTTTATATGCAGCGCGCATTTAAGCATTCGTACTAAACTTCTCTTAAGGGAATATAATTCGGAGCGCGCTCCTTACAAAAGAAGTCTGGTGATATTTTCAATACTAACCAATTAAAACCCGTGAAATTTTTCAGAAGCAATACAGAAACTAATCTCTATATTTGTATGAAGTCAGATTTTCGTTAAAATAGTTATAAAGTTACAGTGTTTCGAAGATTTCCATACAAATCTCAAATTAATCCTAGCACTAACACTGTATATTTTAACGAAAATGTGACATCATAAAAACATAGATATTAGTTTCTAGATTGTTTCTGAAAAATGTATATGACTTTAATTGGTTAGTATTGAAAATATTACCAGACTACGTTTGTATGCAGCGCGCATTTACGTATTCGTAACAAACTTCTCTTAAGCTTGGCTACTTTTAAACATTGCACCTATTTATTTCATCTACACGAATAGCCCAGTCATTTTACGGTTTGAACCGGGACTAATTATTAAGAATTAATATGTTTTTTCGGCATATCATTTAAGAGCCAATTTACGAAAATAAAAAAAAAACACGTCAGAAACAGCCCCAAATTTAAAATCTAGCATTTATTTCATTCATCTAACATAAATTTGCACTTAAAAACGTAATATTTTGCTAAACAGTTGCATTTCTTTAATGGGAAAGTTGTTCAGTATCATGGGTACAATCACCCATTCAATCAATCAAATCAGCCCATATCAACCCACTGCTGGGCATATGCCTCCTTTTTATTGCGCCTCACGGTCCTCTAATGTCGTCTGACCATCGCATTGGTGGTCTACCCACTGACCTCCTTCCTTCTCTTGGCCACCATTCCGATATTGCCTTGGTCCACCAGCCGTCTTCCCTTCTAGCCAAATGTCCTGCCCATCTGCACTTCAACTTTGTAATCCGGTCTCCGACGTCGTCGACCTTAGTTCTTCGACGGATTTCTACTTTGGGTACGCGGTCCAAAAGTGATATGCCCAGCATGGTACGCTCCATGGCTTTTTGTGCGACTTTTATTTGGTGCATGTTTTGCCTGGTCAGCGTCCATGCTTCTGCACCATAAGTAAGTATGGGCAGAACACATTGGTTGTACACCTTGGTCTTTAATCACCCATTAAAGTAATGCAATGCAACTCTTTACCCTAACAGCCCGTAGTTTGAATTTCTTATTTGGTGAAGCTATTTTCGGTCTACCTATGGAGCACGAAGCACGACCAGTAACTTTCCAACATAAATACGAAAATCGAAACTTTCCTCTCAAACGAAGAGTAAAAGTATTAACTGGTTCTATCAAGTACTCAAGTAGTCAAAGCTTTAATGAAATGCCATACCGGCTGCTAATTCGATTAAGTCGTCGCCCTCCACTGATTGCTTGTGCTTGTGTGAAACTGAACTTTAGTTACACGGGTTTAAGTTAAGGCGTAATAGTAGGACGACACTTTTTTAAAGAGATGATCAGACCGCCAAACTGAACAACTTTCTCTATGCCACCAACATCGAGATCGAAAAATCTGCTATCTCATTCAAAACTGAAAACCTACTCGAGCCAAATGTATGGGACAGCTGTTATTATTTTCGCGATTTCGATGTTGGTTCCATAGAGAAAATTGTTCAGTTTGACGATCTGATCATCCTCTTTAAAAAGTGTCAGCATATTAAGAAGGACCCTGTATATGCTTACCTCTTCTTGTAAAGAAGGCTGTCAAATTTATGTGAGTGAACTTAGCAGATCATTGTCCAGCAGATCAAAATTTTATGTGAGTTCTTTTCGCATGCAGATGAGTTCTATAGTTCCTGATACTTTTTAGAAATAGTTCTAGCGGATTTACCTAAAAAAAGTTAGGTGACAAAATGATCTGCTAACTTCCCGTAGCAGATCATTTTGCAGATAATCAAAAATAAATGCGAGTTCTTTTAGCATGCAGCTGAGTTCTATAGTTCCTGATACTTTTTAGAAATAGTTCTAGCGGATTTACCTAAAAAAAGTTAGGTGACAAAATGATCTGCTAACTTCCCGTAGCAGATCATTTTGCAGCAGATCAGAAATAAATGTGAAATCTTTCCTCATGCAACTGAGTTCTACAGTTCCTGATACTTTTCAAGAATAGTTCTGAACTAATATTCAAGTGACAGCAGATCATAGCAGAACTTTAAAAAAAATCGAAAAACAGTATTCCATCGATTCAAATTATTTTGAAGACTAGAACTCGCAGAACTCTATTGTTTTGAACTGATGCAAGTCTACACTGTAACCTAGAACTCAACTTGAATCCAGAACTCACGTCAAAGTGCCAGCAGATCATACCAGAACTTAAAAAAATCGAAAAACTCTATTCCATCGATTCAAATTATTTTGAAGACTAGACCTCGCAGAACTCTATTGTTTTGAACAAGTGCGAGTATGCACTATAATCTGAAACTCGATTTGAGTCCAGAACTCACGTCAAAGTGCCAGCAGATCATACCAGAACATTAAAAAAATCTAAAAATCGATTCCATCGATATCAATTATTTTGAAGACTAGAACTCTCAGAACTCTATTGTTTTGAACAAGTGCGAGTATGCACTATAATCTGAAACTCGATTTGAGTCCAGAACTCACGTCAAAGTGCCAGCAGATCATACCAGAACTTTAAAAAAATCGAAAAATTCGATTCCATCGATATCAATTATTTTGAAGACTAGAACTCACAGAACTCTATTGTTTTGAACAAGTGCGAGTATGCACTATAATCTGAAACTCGATTTGAGTCCAGAACTCACGTCAAAGTGCCAGCAGATCATAGTAGTAGTTTAAAAAAATCGAAAAACACAATTCCATCGATAACAATTATTTTGAAGACTAGAACTCACAGAACTCTATTGTTTTGAACTGATGCAAGTCTACACTGTAACCTAGAACTCAACTTGAATCCAGAACTCACGTCAAAGTGCCAGCAGATCATACCAGAACTTAAAAAAATCGAAAAACTCTATTCCATCGATTCAAATTATTTTGAAGACTAGACCTCGCAGAACTCTATTGTTTTGAACAAGTGCGAGTATGCACTATAATCTGAAACTCGATTTGAGTCCAGAACTCACGTCAAAGTGCCAGCAGATCATACCAGAACATAAAAAAAAATCGAAAAATTCGTTTCCATCGAAAACAATTATTTTGAAGACTAGAACTCGCAGAACTCTATTGTTTTGAACAAGTGCGAGTATGCACTATAATCTGAAACTTGATTTGAGTCCAGAACTCACGTCAAACTGCCAGCAGATCATAGTAGTAGTTTAAAAAAATCGAAAAACACAATTCCATCGATAACAATTATTTTGAAGACTAGAACTCACAGAACTCTATTGTTTTGAACAAGTGCAAGTATGCACTATAATCTGAAACTCGATTTGAGTCCAGAACTCACGTCAAAGTGCCAGCAGATCATACCAGAACATTAAAAAAATCGAAAAATTCGATTCCATCGATAACAATTATTTTGAAGACTAGACCTCGCAGAACTCTATTGTTTTGAACAAGTGCGAGTATGCACTATAATTTGAAACTCGATTTGAGTCCAGAACTCACGTCAAAGTGCCAGCAGATCATACCAGAACATTAAAAAAATCGAAAAAATCGATTCCATCGATATCAATTATTTTGAAGCCTAGAACTCACAGAACTCTATTGTTTTGAACAAGTGCGAGTATGCACTATAATCTGAAACTCGATTTGAGTCCAGAACTCACGTCAAAGTGCCAGCAGATCATACCAGAACATTAAAAAAATCGAAAAATTCGATTCCATCGATATCAATTATTTTGAAGACTGGAACTCTCAGAACTCTATTGTTTTGAACAAGTGCGAGTATACACTATAATCTGAAACTCGATTTGAGTCCAGAACTCACGTCAAAGTGCCAGCAGTTCATACCAGAACTTAAAAAAATCTAAAAACTCTATTCCATCGATTCAAATTATTTTGAAGACTAGACCTCGCAGAACTCTATTGTTTTGAACAAGTGCGAGTATGCACTATAATCTGAAACTCGATTTGAGTCCAGAACTCACGTCAAAGTGCCAGCAGATCATACCAGAACTTAAAAAATCGAAAAATTCGATTCCATCGAAAACAATTATTTTGAGGAATAGAACTCACAGAACTCTATTGTTTTGAACAAGTGCAAGTATGCACTATAATCTGAAACTCGATTTGAGTTCAGAACTCACGTCAAAGTTCCAGCAGATCATAGCAGTAGTTTAAAAAAATCGAAAAACACAATTCCATCGATAACAATTATTTTGAAGACTAGACCTCGCAGAACTCTATTGTTTTGAACAAGTGCGAGTATGCACTATAATTTGAAACTCGATTTGAGTCCAGAACTCACGTCAAAGTGCCAGCAGATCATACCAGAACTTAAAAAAATCGAAAAATTCGATTCCATCGATATCAATTATTTTGAAGACTAGAACTCTCAGAACTCTATTGTTTTGAACAAGTGCAAGTATGCACTATAATCTGAAACTCGATTTGAGTTCAGAACTCACGTCAAAGTTCCAGCAGATCATAGCAGTAGTTTAAAAAAATCGAAAACCTCAATTCCATCGATAACAATTATTTTGAAGACTAGAACTCACAGAACTCTATTGTTTTGAACAAGTGCAAGTATGCACTATAATCTGAAACTCAATTTGAGTCCAGAACTCACGTCAAAGTGCCAGCAGATCATACCAGAACTTAAAAAAATCGAAAAATTCGATTCCATCGATATCAATTATTTTGAAGACTAGAACTCTCAGAACTCTATTGTTTTGAACAAGTGCAAGTATGCACTATAATCTGAAACTCGATTTGAGTTCAGAACTCACGTCAAAGTTCCAGCAGATCATAGCAGTAGTTTAAAAAAATCGAAAACCTCAATTCCATCGATAACAATTATTTTGAAGACTAGAACTCACAGAACTCTATTGTTTTGAACAAGTGCGAGTATGTACTATAATCTGAAACTCGATTTGAGTCCAGAACTCACGTCAAAGTGCCAGCAGATCATACCAGAACATTAAAAAAATCGAAAAATTCGATTCCATCGAAAACAATTATTTTGAAGACTAGAACTCACAGAACTCTATTGTTTTGAACAAGTGCAAGTATGCACTATAATCTGAAACTCAATTTGAGTCCAGAACTCACGTCAAAGTGCCAGCAGATCATACCAGAACTTAAAAAAATCGAAAAATTCGATTCCATCGATATCAATTATTTTGAAGACTAGAACTCTCAGAACTCTATTGTTTTGAACAAGTGCAAGTATGCACTATAATCTGAAACTCGATTTGAGTTCAGAACTCACGTCAAAGTTCCAGCAGATCATAGCAGTAGTTTAAAAAAATCGAAAACCTCAATTCCATCGATAACAATTATTTTGAAGACTAGAACTCACAGAACTCTATTGTTTTGAACTGATGCAAGTCTACACTGTAACCTAGAACTCAACTTGAATCCAGAACTCACGTCAAAGTGCCAGCAGATCATACCAGAACTTAAAAAAATCGAAAAACTCTATTCCATCGATTCAAATTATTTTGAAGACTAGACCTCGCAGAACTCTATTGTTTTGAACAAGTGCGAGTATGCACTATAATCTGAAACTCGATTTGAGTCCAGAACTCACGTCAAAGTGCCAGCAGATCATACCAGAACATAAAAAAAAATCGAAAAATTCGTTTCCATCGAAAACAATTATTTTGAAGACTAGAACTCGCAGAACTCTATTGTTTTGAACAAGTGCGAGTATGCACTATAATCTGAAACTTGATTTGAGTCCAGAACTCACGTCAAACTGCCAGCAGATCATAGTAGTAGTTTAAAAAAATCGAAAAACACAATTCCATCGATAACAATTATTTTGAAGACTAGAACTCACAGAACTCTATTGTTTTGAACAAGTGCAAGTATGCACTATAATCTGAAACTCGATTTGAGTCCAGAACTCACGTCAAAGTGCCAGCAGATCATACCAGAACATTAAAAAAATCGAAAAATTCGATTCCATCGATAACAATTATTTTGAAGACTAGACCTCGCAGAACTCTATTGTTTTGAACAAGTGCGAGTATGCACTATAATCTGAAACTCGATTTGAGTCCAGAACTCACGTCAAAGTGCCAGCAGATCATAGTAGTAGTTTAAAAAAATCGAAAAACACAATTCCATCGATAACAATTATTTTGAAGACTAGAACTCGCAGAACTCTATTGTTTTGAACAAGTGCGAGTATGCACTATAATCTGAAACTCGATTTGAGTCCAGAACTCACGTCAAAGTGCCAGCAGATCATACCAGAACTTTAAAAAAATCGAAAGACACGAATCCATCGATTAAAATTATTTTGAAGACTAGAACTCTCAGAACTCTATTGTTATGAATAGACGCAAGTCTACACTGTAATCTGGAACGGTTTTAGACGGCTAAGGTCATAGAAAAGATTTCAACGAGACACCTCTTGCAACTTTCTTTAAAAGCATACGTCGTAAACGGCAGATGTAGATACGTATGAGGTAGTGGCCATCCCTTGTGTCAGAGTTTTTAGGCCGCCCAAGTTTTACCAAGTGCCTCTGACATGGCTTAACATTTGTTATTCGTAGTCGTAGATGGCTATGGTCATAGAAAATACTTCAACGAGACACCTCTTGAAAAAGCCTAATTATGTCGTAGACGACTATCTCTAAGAACGTTTCAAAAGATGTCTCGTTGAAGTCTTTTCTATAGACATAGTCGTCTACGACGTAGACTTTTTCAAGAGGTGTCTCGTTCAAGTCTTTTCTATAGACATAGTTTTCAGGAGGTGTCTCGTTGAAGTCTTTTCTTTGACCATACCTGTCTACGACGTAGGCTTTATCAAAAGGTGTCTCGTTGAAGTCTTTTGTATGGCCATACCGTCTACGACGTAGACTTTTTCAAGAGGAGTCTCGTTAACTAACACTAAGATAACTTAGGTCCGTATTACAGACCAAATACTTGAGTGTTGCAATAAGAACGTTTCAAAAGATGTCTCGTTGAAGTCTTTTCTGAAGCCATAGTCGTCTACGACGTAGGCTTTTTCAAGAGGTGTCTCGTTGAAGTCTTTTCTTTTGACCATACTTGTCTACGACGTAGGCTTTTTCAAGAGGAGTCTCGTTAAAGTCTTTTCTATGACCATAGCCGTCTACGACTACGAATAACAAACGTTAAGCCATGTCAGAGGCACTTGGTAAAACTTGGGCAGCCTAAAAACTCTGACACAAGGGATGGCCACTATCTCATACGAATACTACTGCTGCCGTCTAGGACGTAGGCTTTTTAAGAAAGTTGCAAGAGTTGTCTCGTTGAAGTCTTTTCTATGACCATAGCCGTCTAAAACGTAGGCTTTTTCCATATTTAGCATTCAAAGTGTTTAAGTACTATGAGATTAGACTACATAATTTTTGAAAATGATCTTACTCCTCTAGAAAAAGCCTACGTCCTTAGCACTCTTAGAACGTTTCAAAAGCTGTCTCGTTGAAGTCTTTTCTATAGCCATAGTCGTCTACGACGTAGGATTTTACAAGAGGTGTCTCGTTGAAGTCTTTTCTATAGACATAGTCGTCTACGACGTAGACTTTTTAAGAGGTGTCTCGTTGAAGTCTTTTCTATGACCATAGCTGTCTACGACGTAGACTTTTTAAGAGGTGTCTCGTTGAAGTCTTTTCTATAGCCATAGTCGTCTACGACGTAGACTTTTTAAGAGGTGTCTCGTTGAAGTCTTTTCTATGACCATATCTGTCTACGACGTAGACTTTTTAACAGGTGTCTCGTTGAAGTCTTTTCTATGACCATAGCTGTCTACGACGTAGACTTTTTAAGAGGTGTCTCGTTGAAGTCTTTTCTATTGCCATAGTCGTCTACGACGTAGGATTTTACAAGAGCTGTCTCGTTGAAGTCTTTTCTATAGCCATAGTCGTCTACGACGT
The DNA here is from genome assembly GCA_963924505.1 of Agonopterix alstromeriana. Taxonomy (NCBI): domain Eukaryota; kingdom Metazoa; phylum Arthropoda; class Insecta; order Lepidoptera; family Depressariidae; genus Agonopterix; species Agonopterix alstromeriana. The sequence goes on from OZ004683.1 coordinate 10,659,085, forward strand.
AGGATTTTACAAGAGGTGTCTCGTTGAAGTCTTTTCTATAGACATAGTCGTCTACGACGTAGACTTTTAAAGAGGTGTCTCGCTGAAGTCTTTTCTATGACCATAGCTGTCTACGACGTAGACTTTTTCAAGAGGAGTCTCGTTAACTAACACTAAGATAACTTAGGTCCGTATTACAGACCAAATACTTGAGTGTTGCAATAAGAACGTTTCAAAAGATGTCTCGTTGAAGTCTTTTCTGAAGCCATAGTCGTCTACGACGTAGGATTTTACAAGAGGTGTCTCGTTGAAGTCTTTTCTATAGCCATAGTTGTCTACGACGTAGACTTTTTCAAGAGATGTCTCCTTGAAGTCTTTTCTATGACCATAGCTATCTACGACTACGAATAACAAACGTTAAGCCATGTCAGAGGCACTTGGTAAAACTTGGGTGGCCTAAAAACTCTGACACAAGGGATGGCCACTACCTCATACGAATACTATTGCTGCCGTCTACGCCGTAGTCTTTTTAAGGTTGCAAAAGGTGTCTCGTTGAAGTCTTTTCTATGACCATAGCAGTCTAAAACCACACGCAGGCGCGCGAGGATCAATCTCCGCACCTTGTTATTACGGCGACTCTAATCACGGCGTTTGACGCCAAAACTCATAATACGTAAAATTTTACTATGTTGGAAAATCTGCGGGCCATCATATTACATCGAATCGACAACGACCTGCGTTCTCTCTCTATGTCCACATTATCTTTAAGATCCTCAGTAACCCAGTGGTCCAGATACTTGAATTGCGCATCCTTATGCAGGGTTGTGTCGCAGAGTGAAACAGGTGGAGAATTTGTATAGATTTAAGACTAGATCTAAATGTCATAACTTCACTTTATTTATGATTAACCTTTTACCATACTTTCAATAACGCATGACACGTCCTCGGCAGAGAAGGTAACACTTTGCTCCGGGCATGGGTCCTCAGTCTCCACCACCCAATGAGCAGGTTTCAAATGAGACACGACTTTGAAGGTGTTCACGAAAAATCTTCACTATTTCGTGTGGCTCTCCTACCCCTGCGATACTCACAAAAACGCTAGCCTTTTGATTTAATTTATTCGTAGATTTCCAGAACGTATAACGTTGGTTCAGTTGTTTTTGCGTGACGCTCGAGCACAAACAACAGACAATTCTCAACAACAAATTCTGCTATGATCTGCTGGCACTTGAAAATCAGTTCTGGACTCAAGTTGAAGTCTAGGATTCTGTGTAGACTTGGATTTGTTCAAAACATTAGAGTTCTGCAACTTCTAGTCTTCAAAATAATTTGAAGAGGTGGAATAGTGTTTTTCGATTTTTTCAAGTTCTGCTCTGCTCTGCTGGCATTTTAACGTGAGTTCTGGACTCAATTCGAGTTCCAGATTACAGTGTAGACTTGCATCTGTTCAAAACGATAGAGTTCTGCAAGTTCTAGTCTTCAAAATAATTTGAATCGATGGAATAGTGTTTTTCGATTTTTTTAAACTTCTACTTTGATCTGCTGGCATTTTAACGTGAGTTCTGGACTCAATTCGAGTTCCAGATTACAGTGTAGACTTGCGTCTGTTCAAAACGATAGAGTTCTGCAAGTTCTAGTCTTCAAAATAATTTGAATCGATGGAATAGTGTTTTTCGATTTTTTAAACTTCTACTATGATCTGCTGGCATTTTAACGTGAGTTCTGGACTCAATTCGAGTTCCAGATTACAGTGTAGACTTGCATCTGTTCAAAACGATAGAGTTCTGCAAGTTCTAGTCTTCAAAATAATTTGAATCGATGGAATAGTGTTTTTCGATTTTTTTAAACTTCTACTATGATCTGCTGGCATTTTAACGTGAGTTCTGGACTCAATTCGAGTTCCAGATTACAGTGTAGACTTGCGTCTGTTCAAAACGATAAAGTTCTGCAAGTCCTAGTCTTCAAAATAATTTGAATCAATGGATTCGTGTTTTTCGACTTTTTTCAAAATCTGCTATGATCTGCTGGCACTTTGACGTGAGTTTTGAACTCAATTCGAGTTCCAGGTTACAGTGTAGACTTGCATCTGTTCAAAACAATAGAGTTTTGAGAGTTCTAGTCTTCAAATTAATTTGAATCGATGGAATCGTCATTTCGATTTTTTTATAGTTCTGCTATGATCTGCTGGCATTTTGACGTGAGTTCTGTACTCAATTCGATTTCCAGATTACAGTATAGAATTGAATCTGTTCAAAACAATAAAGTTCTGCTAGTTCTAGTCTTCAAAATAATTGTTATCGATGGAATAGTGTTTTTCGATTTTTTTAAACTTCTACTATGATCTGCTGGCATTTTAACGTAACTTCTGGACGCAAATCGAGTTCTGGATTACAGTGTCAACTTGCGACAGTTCAAAATAATAGAGTTCTGAGAGTTCTAGTCTTCAAAATAATTGTTGTCTGTGGAATAGTGTTTTTCTATTTTTATAGTTCTGCTATGATCTGCTGGCATTTTGACGTAAGTTCTGTACTCAAATCGAAATTCAGATTATAGTGCATACTCGCACTTGTTCAAAACAATAGAGTTCTGCGAGGACTAGTCTTCAAAATAATTTGAATCGATGGAATAGAGTTTTTAGATTTTTTTAAGTTCTGGTATGATCTGCTGGCACTTTGACGTGAGTTCTGGACTCAAATCGAGTTTCAGATTATAGTGCATACTCGCACTTGTTCAAAACAATAGAGTTCTGTGAGTTCTAGTCTTCAAAATAATTGTTATCGATGGAATTGTGTTTTTCGATTTTTTTAAACTACTGCTATGATCTGCTGGAACTTTGACGTGAGTTCTGGACTCAAATCGAGTTTCAGATTATAGTGCATACTCGCACTTATTCAAAACAATAGAGTTCTGAGAGTTTTAGGCTTCAAAATAATTGATATCGATGAAATCGAATTTTTCGATTTTTTTAAGTTCTGGTATGATCTGCTGGCACTTTGACGTGAGTTCTGGACTCAAATCGAGTTTCAGATTATAGTGTATACTCGCACTTGTTCAAAACAATAGAGTTCTGTGAGTTCTAGTCTTCAAAATAATTGTTTTCGATGGAAACGAATTTTTCGATTTTTTTTAATGTTCTGGTATGATCTGCTGGCACTTTGACGTGAGTTCTAGACTCAAATCGAGTTTCAGATTATAGTGCATACTCGCACTTATTCAAAACAATAGAGTTCTGTGAGTTCTATTCTTCAAAATAATTGTTTTCGATGGAATCGAATTTTTCGATTTTTTTAAAAATCTGGTATGATCTGCTGGCACTTTGACGTGAGTTCTGGACTTAAATCGAGTTTCAGATTCAAGTGCATACTCGCACTTGTTCAAAACAATAGAGTTCTGTGAGTTCTAGTCTTCAAAATAATTGTTATCGATGGAATCGAATTTTTCGATTTTTTTAATGTTCTGGTATGATCTGCTGGCACTTTGACGTGAGTTCTGGATTCAAGTTGAGTTCTAGGTTACAGTGTAGACTTGCATCAGTTCAAAACAATAGAGTTCTGCGAGTTCTAGTCTTCAAAATAATTTGAATCGATGGAATAGAGTTTTTCGAATTTTTTAAGTTCTGGTATGATCTGCTGGCACTTTGACGTGAGTTCTGGACTCAAATCGAGTTTCAGATTATAGTGCATACTCGCACTTGTTCAAAACAATAGAGTTCTGTGAGTTCTAGTCTTCAAAATAATTGTTATCGATGGAATTGTGTTTTTCGATTTTTTTAAACTACTACTATGATCTGCTGGCACTTTGACGTGAGTTCTGGACTCAAATCGAGTTTCAGATTATAGTGTATACTCGCACTTGTTCAAAACAATAGAGTTCTGTGAGTTCTAGTCTTCAAAATAATTGTTTTCGATGGAAACGAATTTTTCGATTTTTTTTAATGTTCTGGTATGATCTGCTGGCACTTTGACGTGAGTTCTAGACTCAAATCGAGTTTCAGATTATAGTGCATACTCGCACTTGTTCAAAACAATAGAGTTCTGTGAGTTCTAGTCTTCAAAATAATTGTTATCGATGGAATCGAATTTTTCGATTTTTTTAATGTTCTGGTATGATCTGCTGGCACTTTGACGTGAGTTCTGGACTCAAATCGAGTTTCAGATTATAGTGCATACTTGCACTTGTTCTAAACAATAGAGTTCTGCGAGATCTAGTCTTCAAAATAATTGTTATCGATGGAATTGTGTTTTTCGATTTTTTAAAGTTCTGGTATGATCTGCTGGCACTTTGACGTGAGTTCTGGACTCAAATCGAGTTTCAGATTATAGTGCATACTCGCACTTGTTCAAAACAATAGAGTTCTGTGAGTTCTAGTCTTCAAAATAATTGTTATCGATGGAATCGAATTTTTCGATTTTTTTAATGTTCTGGTATGATCTGCTGGCACTTTGACGTGAGTTCTGGATTCAAGTTGAGTTCTAGGTTACAGTGTAGACTTGCATCAGTTCAAAACAATAGAGTTCTGCGAGTTCTAGTCTTCAAAATAATTTGAATCGATGGAATAGAGTTTTTCGATTTTTTTAAGTTCTGGTATGATCTGCTGGCACTTTGACGTGAGTTCTGGACTCAAATCGAGTTTCAGATTATAGTGCATACTCGCACTTGTTCAAAACAATAGAGTTCTGCGAGGTCTAGTCTTCAAAATAATTTGAATCGATGGAATAGAGTTTTTCGATTTTTTTAAACTTCTGCTATGATCTGCTGGTACTTTGACGTGAGTTCTGGACTCAAATCGAGTTTCAGATTATAGTGCATACTCGCACTTGTTCAAAACAATAGAGTTCTGCGAGTACTAGTCTTCAAAATAATTTGAATCGATGGAATAGAGTTTTTAGATTTTTTTAAGTTCTGGTATGATCTGCTGGCACTTTGACGTGAGTTCTGGACTCAAATCGAGTTTCAGATTATAGTGCATACTTGCACTTGTTCAAAACAATAGAGTTCTGAGAGTTCTAGTCTTCAAAATAATTGTTTTCGATGGAATTGTTTTTCGATTTTTTTAAAGTTCTGGTATGATCTGCTGGCACTTTGACGTGAGTTCTGGACTCAAATCGAGTTTCAGATTATAGTGCATACTCGCACTTGTTCAAAACAATAGAGTTCTGCGAGGTCTAGTCTTCAAAATAATTTGAATCGATGGAATAGAGTTTTTCGATTTTTTTAAACTTCTGCTATGATCTGCTGGTACTTTGACGTGAGTTCTGGACTCAAATCGAGTTTCAGATTATAGTGCATACTCGCACTTGTTCAAAACAATAGAGTTCTGCGAGGTCTCGTCTTCAAAATAATTTGAATCGATGGAATAGAGTTTTTCGATTTTTTTAAACTACTGCTATGATCTGCTGGCACTTTGACGTGAGTTCTGGACTCAAGTCGAGTTTCAGATTATAGTGCATACTCGCACTTGTTCAAAACAATAGAGTTCTGTGAGTTCTAGTCTTCAAAATAATTGTTATCGATGGAATTGTGTTTTTCGATTTTTTTAAACTACTGCTATGATCTGCTGGCACTTTGACGTGAGTTCTGGACTCAAATCGAGTTTCAGATTATAGTGCATACTCGCACTTGTTCAAAACAATAGAGTTCTGTGAGTTCTAGTCTTCAAAATAATTGTTTTCGATGGAAACGAATTTTTCGATTTTTTTTTATGTTCTGGTATGATCTGCTGGCACTTTGACGTGAGTTCTAGACTCAAATCGAGTTTCAGATTATAGTGCATACTCGCACTTGTTCAAAACAATAGAGTTCTGCGAGGTCTAGTCTTCAAAATAATTTGAATCGATGGAATAGAGTTTTTCGATTTTTTTAAACTACTGCTATGATCTGCTGGAACTTTGACGTGAGTTCTGGACTCAAATCGAGTTTCAGATTATAGTGCATACTCGCACTTATTCAAAACAATAGAGTTCTGAGAGTTCTAGTTTTCAAAATAATTGTTTTCGATGTAATCGAATTTTTCGTTTTTTTTTAATGTTCTGGTATGATCTGCTGGCACTTTGACGTGAGTTCTGGACTCAAATTGAGTTTCAGATTATAGTGCATACTCGCACTTGTTCAAAACAATAGAGTTCTGCGAGTTCTAGTCTTCAAAATAATTGTTATCGATGGAATTGTGTTTTTCGATTTTTTTAAACTACTACTATGATCTGCTGGCACTTTGACGTGAGTTCTGGACTCAAATCGAGTTTCAGATTATAGTGCATACTCGCACTTGTTCAAAACAATAGAGTTCTGTGAGTTCTATTCTTCAAAATAATGGTTTCGATGGAATCGAATTTTTCGATTTTTTAACGTTCTGGTATGATCTGCTGGCACTTTGACGTGAGTTCTGGACTCAAATCGAGTTTCAGATTCAAGTGCATACTCGCACTTGTTCAAAACAATAGAGTTCTGTGAGTTCTAGTCTTCAAAATAATTGTTATCGATGGAATCGAATTTTTCGATTTTTTTAATGTTCTGGTATGATCTGCTGGCACTTTGACGTGAGTTCTGGACTCAAATCGAGTTTCAGATTATAGTGCATACTTGCACTTGTTCTAAACAATAGAGTTCTGCGAGATCTAGTCTTCAAAATAATTGTTATCGATGGAATTGTGTTTTTCGATTTTTTAAAGTTCTGGTATGATCTGCTGGCACTTTGACGTGAGTTCTGGACTCAAATCGAGTTTCAGATTATAGTGCATACTCGCACTTGTTCAAAACAATAGAATTCTGCGAGTTCTAGTCTTCAAAATAATTGTTATCGATGGAATTGTGTTTTTCGATTTTTTTAAACTACTACTATGATCTGCTGGCACTTTGACGTGAGTTCTGGACTCAAATCGAGTTTCAGATTATAGTGCATACTCGCACTTGTTCAAAACAATAGAGTTCTGTGAGTTCTATTCTTCAAAATAATGGTTTCGATGGAATCGAATTTTTCGATTTTTTAACGTTCTGGTATGATCTGCTGGCACTTTGACGTGAGTTCTGGACTCAAATCGAGTTTCAGATTCAAGTGCATACTCGCACTTGTTCAAAACAATAGAGTTCTGTGAGTTCTAGTCTTCAAAATAATTGTTATCGATGGAATCGAATTTTTCGATTTTTTTAATGTTCTGGTATGATCTGCTGGCACTTTGACGTGAGTTCTGGACTCAAATCGAGTTTCAGATTATAGTGCATACTTGCACTTGTTCTAAACAATAGAGTTCTGCGAGATCTAGTCTTCAAAATAATTGTTATCGATGGAATTGTGTTTTTCGATTTTTTAAAGTTCTGGTATGATCTGCTGGCACTTTGACGTGAGTTCTGGACTCAAATCGAGTTTCAGATTATAGTGCATACTCGCACTTGTTCAAAACAATAGAATTCTGCGAGTTCTAGTCTTCAAAATAATTGTTATCGATGGAATTGTGTTTTTCGATTTTTTTAAACTACTACTATGATCTGCTGGCACTTTGACGTGAGTTCTGGACTCAAATCGAGTTTCAGATTATAGTGCATACTCGCACTTGTTCAAAACAATAGAGTTCTGTGAGTTCTATTCTTCAAAATAATGGTTTCGATGGAATCGAATTTTTCGATTTTTTAACGTTCTGGTATGATCTGCTGGCACTTTGACGTGAGTTCTGGACTCAAATCGAGTTTCAGATTCAAGTGCATACTCGCACTTGTTCAAAACAATAGAGTTCTGTGAGTTCTAGTCTTCAAAATAATTGTTATCGATGGAATCGAATTTTTCGATTTTTTTAATGTTCTGGTATGATCTGCTGGCACTTTGACGTGAGTTCTGGACTCAAATCGAGTTTCAGATTATAGTGCATACTTGCACTTGTTCTAAACAATAGAGTTCTGCGAGATCTAGTCTTCAAAATAATTGTTATCGATGGAATTGTGTTTTTCGATTTTTTAAAGTTCTGGTATGATCTGCTGGCACTTTGACGTGAGTTCTGGACTCAAATCGAGTTTCAGATTATAGTGCATACTCGCACTTGTTCAAAACAATAGAGTTCTGTGAGTTCTAGTCTTCAAAATAATTGTTTTCGATGGAATCGAATTTTTCGATTTTTTTAATGTTCTGGTATGATCTGCTGGCACTTTGACGTGAGTTCTGGACTCAAATCGAGTTTCAGATTATAGTGCATACTCGCACTTGTTCAAAACAATAGAGTTCTGAGAGTTCTAGTCTTCAAAATAATTGTTATCGATGGAATTGTGTTTTTCGATTTTTTTAAACTACTACTATGATCTGCTGGCACTTTGACGTGAGTTCTGGACTCAAATCGAGTTTCAGATTATAGTGCATACTCGCACTTGTTCAAAACAATAGAGTTCTGTGAGTTCTAGTCTTCAAAATAATTGTTTTCGATGGAAACGAATTTTTCGATTTTTTTTTATGTTCTGGTATGATCTGCTGGCACTTTGACGTGAGTTCTGGACTCAAATCGAGTTTCAGATTATAGTGCATACTCGCACTTGTTCAAAACAATAGAGTTCTGAGAGTTCTAGTCTTCAAAATAATTGTTATCGATGGAATTGTGTTTTTCGATTTTTTTAAACTACTACTATGATCTGCTGGCACTTTGACGTGAGTTCTGGACTCAAATCGAGTTTCAGATTATAGTGCATACTCGCACTTGTTCAAAACAATTGAGTTCTGAGAGTTCTAGTCTTCAAAATAAATGTTTTCGATGGAATTGTTTTTCGATTTTTTTAAAGTTCTGGTATGATCTGCTGGCACTTTGACGTGAGTTCTGGACTCAAATCGAGTTTCAGATTATAGTGCATACTCGCACTTGTTCAAAACAATAGAGTTCTGTGAGTTCTATTCTTCAAAATAATGGTTTCGATGGAATCGAATTTTTCGATTTTTTAACGTTCTGGTATGATCTGCTGGCACTTTGACGTGAGTTCTGGACTCAAATCGAGTTTCAGATTCAAGTGCATACTCGCACTTGTTCAAAACAATAGAGTTCTGTGAGTTCTAGTCTTCAAAATAATTGTTATCGATGGAATCGAATTTTTCGATTTTTTTAATGTTCTGGTATGATCTGCTGGCACTTTGACGTGAGTTCTGGACTCAAATCGAGTTTCAGATTATAGTGCATACTTGCACTTGTTCTAAACAATAGAGTTCTGCGAGATCTAGTCTTCAAAATAATTGTTATCGATGGAATTGTGTTTTTCGATTTTTTAAAGTTCTGGTATGATCTGCTGGCACTTTGACGTGAGTTCTGGACTCAAATCGAGTTTCAGATTATAGTGCATACTCGCACTTGTTCAAAACAATAGAATTCTGCGAGTTCTAGTCTTCAAAATAATTGTTATCGATGGAATTGTGTTTTTCGATTTTTTTAAACTACTACTATGATCTGCTGGCACTTTGACGTGAGTTCTGGACTCAAATCGAGTTTCAGATTATAGTGCATACTCGCACTTGTTCAAAACAATAGAGTTCTGTGAGTTCTATTCTTCAAAATAATGGTTTCGATGGAATCGAATTTTTCGATTTTTTAACGTTCTGGTATGATCTGCTGGCACTTTGACGTGAGTTCTGGACTCAAATCGAGTTTCAGATTCAAGTGCATACTCGCACTTGTTCAAAACAATAGAGTTCTGTGAGTTCTAGTCTTCAAAATAATTGTTATCGATGGAATCGAATTTTTCGATTTTTTTAATGTTCTGGTATGATCTGCTGGCACTTTGACGTGAGTTCTGGACTCAAATCGAGTTTCAGATTATAGTGCATACTTGCACTTGTTCTAAACAATAGAGTTCTGCGAGATCTAGTCTTCAAAATAATTGTTATCGATGGAATTGTGTTTTTCGATTTTTTAAAGTTCTGGTATGATCTGCTGGCACTTTGACGTGAGTTCTGGACTCAAATCGAGTTTCAGATTATAGTGCATACTCGCACTTGTTCAAAACAATAGAGTTCTGTGAGTTCTAGTCTTCAAAATAATTGTTTTCGATGGAATCGAATTTTTCGATTTTTTTAATGTTCTGGTATGATCTGCTGGCACTTTGACGTGAGTTCTGGACTCAAATCGAGTTTCAGATTATAGTGCATACTCGCACTTGTTCAAAACAATAGAGTTCTGAGAGTTCTAGTCTTCAAAATAATTGTTATCGATGGAATTGTGTTTTTCGATTTTTTTAAACTACTACTATGATCTGCTGGCACTTTGACGTGAGTTCTGGACTCAAATCGAGTTTCAGATTATAGTGCATACTCGCACTTGTTCAAAACAATAGAGTTCTGTGAGTTCTAGTCTTCAAAATAATTGTTTTCGATGGAAACGAATTTTTCGATTTTTTTTTATGTTCTGGTATGATCTGCTGGCACTTTGACGTGAGTTCTGGACTCAAATCGAGTTTCAGATTATAGTGCATACTCGCACTTGTTCAAAACAATAGAGTTCTGAGAGTTCTAGTCTTCAAAATAATTGTTATCGATGGAATTGTGTTTTTCGATTTTTTTAAACTACTACTATGATCTGCTGGCACTTTGACGTGAGTTCTGGACTCAAATCGAGTTTCAGATTATAGTGCATACTCGCACTTGTTCAAAACAATTGAGTTCTGAGAGTTCTAGTCTTCAAAATAAATGTTTTCGATGGAATTGTTTTTCGATTTTTTTAAAGTTCTGGTATGATCTGCTGGCACTTTGACGTGAGTTCTGGACTCAAATCGAGTTTCAGATTATAGTGCATACTCGCACTTGTTCAAAACAATAGAGTTCTGTGAGTTCTATTCTTCAAAATAATGGTTTCGATGGAATCGAATTTTTCGATTTTTTAACGTTCTGGTATGATCTGCTGGCACTTTGACGTGAGTTCTGGACTCAAATCGAGTTTCAGATTCAAGTGCATACTCGCACTTGTTCAAAACAATAGAGTTCTGTGAGTTCTAGTCTTCAAAATAATTGTTATCGATGGAATCGAATTTTTCGATTTTTTTAATGTTCTGGTATGATCTGCTGGCACTTTGACGTGAGTTCTGGACTCAAATCGAGTTTCAGATTATAGTGCATACTTGAACTTGTTCTAAACAATAGAGTTCTGCGAGATCTAGTCTTCAAAATAATTGTTATCGATGGAATTGTGTTTTTCGATTTTTTAAAGTTCTGGTATGATCTGCTGGCACTTTGACGTGAGTTCTGGACTCAAATCGAGTTTCAGATTATAGTGCATACTCGCACTTGTTCAAAACAATAGAGTTCTGTGAGTTCTAGTCTTCAAAATAATTGATATCGATGGAATTTTTTTTCGATTTTTTTAAACTTCTGCTATGATCTGCTGGTACTTTGACGTGAGTTCTGGACTCAAATCGAGTTTCAGATTATAGTGCATACTCGCACTTGTTCAAAACAATAGAGTTCTGTGAGTTCTAGTCTTCAAAATAATTGTTTTCGATGGAAACGAATTTTTCGATTTTTTTTTATGTTCTGGTATGATCTGCTGGCACTTTGACGTGAGTTCTGGACTCAAATCGAGTTTCAGATTATAGTGCATACTCGCACTTGTTCAGAACAATAGAGTTCTGTGAGTTCTAGTCTTCAAAATAATTGTTTTCGATGGAATCGAATTTTTCGATTTTTTTAATGTTCTGGTATGATCTGCTGGCACTTTAACGTGAGTTCTGGACTCAAATCGAGTTTCAGATTATAGTGCATACTCGCACTTGTTCAAAACAATAGAGTTCTGCGAGTACTAGTCTTCAAAATAATTTGAATCGATGGAATACTGTTTTTCGATTTTTTTTAAAGTTCTGCTATGATCTGCTGTCACTTGAATATGAGTTCAGAACTATTCTTGAAAAGTATCAGGAACTGTAGAACTCAGTTGCATGAGGAAAGATTTCACATTTATTTCTGATCTGCTGCAAAATGATCTGCTACGGGAAGTTAGCAGATCATTTTGTCACCTAACTTTTTTTAGGTAAATCCGCTAGAACTATTTCTAAAAAGTATCAGGAACTATAGAACTCAGCTGCATGCTAAAAGAACTCGCATTTATTTTTGATTATCTGCAAAATGATCTGCTACGGGAAGTTAGCAGATCATTTTGTCACCTAACTTTTTTTAGGTAAATCCGCTAGAACTATTTCTAAAAAGTATCAGGAACTATAGAACTCATCTGCATGCGAAAAGAACTCACATAAAATTTTGATCTGCTGGACAATGATCTGCTAAGTTCACTCACATGTCAAATGTGGACCCAGTAATTTTTTACGAAAGCTAAAAGCCGTTCAAGACGGCTGTCATAATTTGTATAAACAGAAAAAATTACGGCATAAAAAAACTTGCACATTTCTAGAAGTCCGGATTCAAAAGTAGAAATTACTAGTAAAAAATTATTAAGATAAACAAAAAACCCGACTGCATAAAAAACCAATTAACTGAAAAGAGAAAAACTAGCTCTATAATCACTAATCAGCTATAACAACTTTGTTTGAGCTAATACGATTTGATTGTTATGTAGGTATCGCAAACGGGGACAAAGAAAATTTTTGGTTGGTTATTGTTTGGTTTGTCCCCGCCTGCAATAGGTTTTTTATGCAGTCGGGTTTTTTGTTTATCTTTATAATTTAGTTTATTTCATACTTTTTAGTTTTGTGTCGAAACGGTAACATTAAAGTACTTTAATATTTATATATTTGGAATCGTCTTATTACTAGATTTCATTTGATACCCATATTGTAATTTTTAACAAAAAAAATTGTTTGTTCCCCATCTCTTTTTTAATTCGTAGACGCCATCTTGAAATAATATACCCTATGTCACTTTCACGATTTTTACGAATCCGTGCCAAAGTAATAGACATACAAACATACATACATACATACGCTCGAAAAACATAACCTTCCTTCTGGCGCAGTCGGGTAAATAGACAAATCATCCAAAAAGCAGTAACAAAATGCAACCACGACAGCTATTTTCATCTAATATTATCACTGAGGTATTTTTGGTCGTTACGGAACGTATTTCGTTTTCTTCAATTATCATGATATTGTACTATTATCGTGAATTTTCATTCAAATAACCACAATGAATGCGTAGAAGATTGAGTGGACTATTTAATAATAAAAACGATGACTTTCACACACTTGATACAAAAGGTATCATGCGGAGAAATACCTTTCCCCCAACTGCTACAGGTTACAACCAATTTACTTTTTAGTTAGTTTTGTTTCACTCCACACGTATTACGAAATTTCATTCATGTAGTCACTCTGAGTCTGGGTCTCAAATTACATGGTCGTCCGCCAAACTTCAAGAATTAAATGACAGCAATGAACCGCGGTTATGTAGTAGGTACTAGATTGGTACTCTTTCTTCTACTGTGCCGCGATGTTTACTCTAATAGCTAAGTACCTATTCTAAATTACTCAATGCCCATTTCTCTTTGTATCTCTTTTACAAAATAGTACCTACTTAACAATCTTCTGGCAAACGCGATTGCTTAAAAGTTATTTGAAACCAAATAATTAATTTTCGCATCCAAATTATCAACATTTACCGCCATGGGAATATCCCGGTCGGTGTTCCGAATTCGCTTGATAAATTCGCGCCATTAGCACGCTCGCCATGTTTGCCGCCATTTTGAGACGCCCGCCATCTTGACAATTTATTTATGATACGCTTCAAGATGGCTTAAAGTGGCTTTGAATTACCTTTTAATGTCGGTTTTTGATTATTTTAGGCATGTTTTGAAGCTGTTAAAGACTGGTGATAAGTGGGTATTAAAGTATCGTAGACTTCGTTTCAAACTTACTTGCATACTAACACATATGTTTACCTGCGTTTTCCCTTTTGGAATGATCAGAAACGTTGCTATAACTATGACCAATCTTTTCAAGCGTTGTACCCACAGAACATTATAAGAGGAGTTAGAAGTGCAAAGTAGGCGTGGAACGTGTCGCCACAGGTCATGCAATGATTTGCATAACACCATAAGGCGCGCGGCGTGGTGCGAGCGAAAAGGCATGAGTAATTGTAGCAGCGTGAGCGGGAAGACCAGTGGCGACAGAATGTTGGTTTGTGCAGTCGCCATCAGATATATCATAGTCAAAAAGGTTGTAAAATATTTCTAAGCAGTTCTCAATTTCAATAATTTCATTACATCTAACCAATCAACAATATCTGAACGCCTAGAACTTTAAATAGGTATACCTATCTCGCAGTCAAGGCCATCATAAACATCTGAGCAATTTAGGATAAAAGACCTTACTCAGTTATTATACATTTCAATTTTAAATAACATTGTAAAGTAATTGAAAATAGCTGTTCAGATATAATATACCAAGATTCGACCGCAAAATTATGCACCTATTTGTTTGGTGAACGAAATGTGATTTAAGAGGCTATGTGAAAAAAATAGGATTCTTCAAAGCATCATATCTCATGAAGTACTAACAGTAGGAGTATGATTTGCGGATATGTGTAAATTGAACATATAATTTAAGTTTTGATTAGAGCCAAAACACGATTAAGACACATTTTCTCGATAGAAAAACAAGCCAAAGTAGCCTCCGTCTTTATCGATAAACGCTTGGAAGTGCTAAACGGTGAATATTAGAAACACGAGGCTTGATTTAAAAAAAAAGAGATTGATTTTTTTATAAATTTTTTATTAGAGCAGTATTGAACTTACATAAATAGTACAATTACAATAGAATAAAGTTTGTTTTATGCTTGCGTCGTTTCAGGCGCGCGCGCCACCCTGTCTCTTTCTCTCGCATCAGGCAGCAATATAAGCTATCACACGCCCATTTCGCTTCAATTATTTTTCGACATAGGCCCTTAAGTAAAGGTTATACAGGGGTTTAAAAGCCGTGGTGGTTCAGTTGGCGAGTAACCTTGCCTGCCGTGCAGGAGGCGATGGTTCGATCATATAAATGAGTTTTTCGGAATGTATGTACGATTTGTAACACCACTGGCTTTTCAGTGAAGGAAAACATCGTGAGGAAACCTGCATGCTTAAATTTCGAGGCATGTGTTGTACCCACTGTCCATTATAAGTGGCGACGGGCTCACCCCCCGTCATACTGGACAGAGTTTCGGTACTACTGGTGAAACGTGGATGTTCTGAGGTTTCAGAATATCTCTGACTACTCCCTCGGGGAATATAGTCGTGAGCATATGCTATGCTTATGCTATGCTTTGTACAGGGGTTCATACAACGCCGCCGGGTTGCCTAGCATATTCTTGCCGCAAGTACCTTTACCATGATGATTTATGGTACCATTTTTTCCACCTATCTGTTTGTGAAGTAATTGAGGTGCCATCTGAAGGAGACCAATGTAAAGAACTGGTAAAACTAGGGTTACCACCTCTCAGTCTGCTGCAACTCTAGGGTTGCCAGGTTCAAAAAAGTCATTTTTAACCCTTACAACGTGGCAACCCTAGTTTTGACAGTTCTTTAGATTGGTCTCCTTCAGATGGCACCTCATTTACTTTCCAAACAGATCGGTGGAAAAAATGGTACCATAAATCATCATGGTAAAGGTACTTGCGGCAAGATTTTGCTAGGCAACCCGGCGGCGTTTTGTATGAACCTCTGTATTTAACATTCACTTAAATCACATTTAGTTCACCAAACAAATAGGTTCATAATTTTACGGTCGGATCTCGTACCATAATTTGTAACATTTACTGTTAAGAATTTATTGAAAATTAGCACTGCTCAAAAATATTTGAACACGTTGTGTGCTACGATATATCCGTAGAGAAATTTACACGCTCCCCTAGGGATATATCTGATGGCGATTGTGCAAATGTTGAATTTTTCATTCTTTTTATAAGTAATCTATCATGAACAAAAATTGTTCTTAGTACTGTAGCCCCGGGACTATAAAATTACGAAAAATATTACCGATTGCCGTTTTGAAATTGTTGTAAATTATTAATTTGGACCCTTGTACATGTCCAACAGTATACAAGGTGTTACAAAAATACAAATAAACTTTTAAGGGGGTGGGTTAGACCATCAAACTGAACAACTTTCTCTATGGCACCAACAGCGAAATCACGAAAAAAAATCTGCTGTTTCATTTAAAACTGCAAACCTTTGACAGTCTGAAACCAGTTTGACGGTCTGATCATCCCCTTAAAAAATTGTCAGCATATTAAGAAGTACCTTGTATGGATACAGATACAAACATCCATGACTCGAGTACAGTCGCGATCAGATATATCGTAACATACAAGGTGTTCAAATATTTCTGAGCAGTGCTAATTTTCAATAAATTATTTTCAGTAAATGTTACCAATTATATCTAAACATGTGCATGCATGCATGCATATGCTCACGACTGTATTCCCCGAGGGGGTAGTCAGAGATATTCTGAAACCTCAGAACATCCACGTTTCACCAGTAGCACCGAAACTCTGTCCAGTGTGACGAGGGGTGAGCCCGTCGCCACTTATAATGGACAGTGGGTACAATACATGCCTCGAAATTGAAGCATGCAGGTTTCCTCACGATGTTTTCCTTCACCGAAAAGCCAGTGGTGTTACAAATCGTACATAAATTCTAAACATGTATTTTGTCAAATATCTGAACAGCTAAATCAATCATTTCTTTACAATGTCATTTAAAATAGAATTGTATGACAACGGATTAAGGATCTTTTTTTCCTAAACTACTCAGATGTTTATGATAAATATGACTGCTTAGATATATTTGATGTACTAGGCGTTCAGATATTATTGATTAATTATATGTAATATATTACTAAAAATTAGAACTGTTTAGAAATATTTGACCACCTTGTTTGCTATGATATATCTGATGGCGATTGTACAATCGAGTCGTGTAGGTCAAAATATACCTACAACCCTTTATAGGTAGGACAGACAGACAGACGAATGGATGGACGGATAACGTAGACTTATGAATAGCGTCGCGCTCTTTGGATACGGAACCCTAAAAAGTGAAAATGTAGTTTAATCTGAATCGATAGATGGCGTTGACGTGACATGGCTCTGAATATGGCAATAAGGCCAAACCAAATTCAAAACACAGAGTCCGACACAACCGTGGAGGCAATCGCTGACGAAGTTTTTCATGAATTTGCGTAAATTGAAAAAAAATTACCAACGAACGTTTTTCCCGAGGTTTTTTGGTAATCGATAGATGGCGCTACGGTCTGCTCAGATAAAGGCAGGGTTGCCAGACGTACGGTTCCTCGTACAAATACAAGAATTGGGGTCTCTCGTACGAGGTACGAGGATGCTGTCAGCCTCGTACAAATTTGTACGAGGATTTTGACTCTTAGGGAAATTATGGCATGATTTTCCATTGCAGACGTTGTTTTGTAGAATAAATGAACATTTTAACTATAAAAGATGTTTATGGTAAGATTTTAGTTTGCCGATAAAACCTCAAGAAACCCATCACAGCTTAAATTTGTTCCTTATATTAGCTGCTATTATTGTTCTTTTCTTATCGCTTTTAAAATATATTTTTTTTGTCTTATGAAACGTCTAAAATTAAAGCCTAATTCTGAGTGTTATCGTATTTTAGACTGTACTCACGACGTCACATTAAGCTATACAAAACCAACCTAAGCCGTACGCGCGACGTCATACGTTATTCAACCTACGCGCAGCCAGCTTATTTTAGTTTTGTATAGCTTGATGTGTCGCCTTGTGTACGAAGTTTAATAGGCAAATTACGAGATTTTTTCTAGCTTTTGTACGAGGAAAAATTTTCTACATCTGGCAACCCTGGAAAGGCCAAGCTACTTAAAATGATAAAGATGGCCAACATAGTCTGATCATCTCCTTAAAAGGAACGCATCTAATAACTTAGAAACTAAGTTATTGCTTCTTTCTCGAGATATCATTAATTAAGGGTATATTACTGTTGGAGCGCTCCATACAATCTAAGTCTGGTGATATTTTCAATACTAACCGATTAAACTCAATGACATTTTGCAGAAGCAATCTAGAAACAAATCTCTATGTTTGTATTGTGTAAGATTTTCCTTAAAATGCACAGTTTTAAGTTACAGTGCCTCAAAGATTTCCATACAAATCTTAAATTAATCCTAGCATTGAAACTGTATATTTTAACGAAAATCGGACACTATACAAGCATAGATATTTATTCCTAGATTGTTTCTGCAAAATTTCATTGAGTTTAATTGGTAAGTATTGAAAATATCACCAGACTTCGTTTGTATGCAGCGCGCATTTGCGCATTCGGAATAAACTTCTCTTATGTCCAACAAGTTCTGGGATACGGGTGTCCCTGCCAGTAAAACGGTTGTTTCTGGATACATGAAATAATTCACGGCAGTAGTGTATACTAACGAATTCAAAAGGAAAACTATCACCGCTAAGTAAACTTTACAAGTTAACGAGTAATAGTCGACCAACTTGTAAAATGTACTTTTCAGACTTTATTAGCCGTTAAACCGTAGTATAAAGTCCGTATATAGGGTCCAACTTAATATGCTGACACTTTTTATGGGGATGATCAGACCATCCAACTAAACAACTTTATCGACGGCAAAAAAAAAATCTGCTCTTCCATACAAAATTGCAAACCTACTCGAGCCAAATGTATGGGACAGCTGATTTTTTTTTCGCGATTTCGATGTTGGTCCCATGGAGAAAGTGGTTCAGTTTGATAGTCTGATCATCCCCTTAAAAAGTGTCAGCATATTAAGAAGGACCCTGTATTGTGACGGGCCACTACGAAACCTTACCCTGCGCGTGGCACGACACGCACTTGGCTGGTTTTATTATTATTGTTGGCTGGGCTATTGCAAGCAACGTTCGTTATGTAACACTGCGACTATTGCTGGTCTATTGTGTTCGCCCCGAGCTCACTCCATATTTTACACATTCCTCCAAACTTATGGTATTTTCTTTTCATTCTCGGATCGAATCGAACCGCCGCCTCGTGATTGAGTTGCTAACTCACTTCCGTATGGACTACCACCGCTCCATTTAATGCTTTAGTTGCCTCGTAAGACACCCACGGGAAGAATCGGGGTGATCCGTTCTAAGCCAAAACCGCGCGGCGGTTTTACAAATAGGTATTTTTAATTTTTATTTCTCGCCCTCAAAAACAACTGAAAGCGAAAACAATGAAGTCAAAAGTGTAAAATTAAAGGCTTGACAGATAAAATCTTTAATTCTAAGAGCAAACAACCGGCACTTAGTTACCTCGAACGAAATTGTTGGTTATGCTAAACAATGCCGAGTTGGGACCGCTAAGCTATTTATACAACTGTTTACTTGTGGTACAAGTCATAAGATAATAATGTGTAAAATTGACAATTCTTGATTGTTATACAAAACTAATATTAAGGGGATATAATTTGGAGCGCGTTCCATACAAACGTAATATCATACTCCATACAAGCATAGAGATTTGTTTCTAGATTGTTTCTGCAAAATTTCATTGACTTTAATTGGTTCCTATTGAAAATATCACCAATTAAAGTCAATGAAATTTTGCAGAAACAATCTAGAAACTAATCTCTATGCTTGTATGGAGTCAGATTTTCGTTAAAATATAAAGTTTCAATACTAGAATTAATTTAATATTTGTATGGAAATCTTTGAGGCACTGTAACTTAAAAAATATTCATTTTAACGAAAATCTGACTGTATACAAGCATAGAAATTTGTTTCTAGATTGATTCTGAACAATGTCATTGAGTTTAATTGGTCGTATTGAAAATTTCACCATAGTACGTTTGTATTGAGCGCGCTCCGAATTTATATCCTCTTAATTGGTTAATGTCTACACAAAATAAGCAATAATAATACAACAGTCGAAAATCAGCAACGTGCTTCGTCAAAACCTTAAATAAACAGTTAGAGATCCGCAACATGCTTCGTCAACTTACCAAACTAAAATCCACCTGTCGCTTCGTCAGGAATAAAACAAAAACCAACTTAAGGCCCGGTTATTCGAGGGCAAGCGTCTCTTTCTTACAAGCATAAGTTTGAAATTAGCTATCCCACTCCAATTGAAGGCAGGTCCGCAAGAAATCTTATTTTTCATCAATATCTTTTCTCTTGGGTGATGCGGGAAAAAAAATTGCCTGAGAATAATTTAGACAATGTCATTTCCTATTTTTCAGTGTATTTTTTTTAATTTTTAGTGTTAATAATGTTTAAGTAAAACTTGAAAAATAGTAATAAACTTACCTATCTTTGCATGCCTTTATAATCGAGAGAAGTAATAACTATCGTGTTTTGAGCTACAGAATAATCAAGAACAGTTCATGAACAACCACATACATTTTTTCTGGATTAAAACAACGACTATTTCATGCCTTAAAACTCAATCAAATACAGGTCGATTTGGAAGATCCTGCCCTTAAATGCCCTCCGCACCACGGAACACACCCGGCTCAAAGCAACTCATCACACTAGCAGCATTACCGTGTTGAATGGCAAGAGAAATCCTTTGGACCAGATACGAACCCAATCGGGGATCGTTCCCGCTCTCAGCAAACTTCCTGCCCAGCCGCATACGAGACTGAAATTCTTGTCTTCCAACAGCCAAACCATATACAGACCTAATTGCCTTGCGACGCCTCCGCTCCTTTCTTTCCTCCGTGTACAAAACCATAATTATACAGGGTAAAATTGATATCATTAGTATCCTTTTAAACTTAGAGTCTACACGTCAAACTGAACAACTTTTACTATGGGAGCAAATCGATCAGAGCAAAAAAAATCCGCTGTTATACAGGGTCCTTCTTAATGCTGACACTTTTTTAAGATGATCAGACCAACAAACTGAAAAACTTTCTCTATGGCACCAACATCGAAATAGCGAAAAATAAAATCAACTGCTCCATACAAAACTGAAAACCTAATTAAGGGTATGTTACTGTTGGCGCGCTCCATACAAACGAAGTCTGGTGATATTTTCAATACTAACCGATTAAACTCAATGAAATTTTGCAGAAACAATCTCGACACAAATCTCTATGCTTGTATCGTGTCAGATTTTCCTTAAAATGCACAGTTTTAAGTTACGCATTCGGAATAAACTTCTCTTAAGCCAAATATATGGGACAGCTGATTTTTTTTCGTGATTTCGATGTTGATCCCATAGTAAAAGTTTTTCAGTTTGATGGTCTGATCATTCCCTTAAAAAAGTGTCAGCATATTAAGTTGGACCCTGTATACAATGCCTATTATAGACTCAAATGTATGCAACAGCGCTAGGATTAATTTTAGATTTGTATGGAAATCTTTGAGGCACTATAACTTTAAAACTATAGGTACATTTAATCTGATTTCATACAAACATAGAGATTAGTTTCTAGATTGTTTCTGAAAAATGTCATTGACTTTAATTGGTTAGTATAGGAAATATCACAAGACTTCGTTTGTATGCAGCTCGCATTTACGTATTCCGAATAAACTTCTCTTAAAACCATTTCGAAACGAAAATCGCTTCCTCCACGTAAATTTTTGTACCACAAAACACAATAATGTTACCTTAAAATAACTGTCACCGCCTCCCACGCCTCCCCATGACGATCTCTATCTACCCGTGTGTTGCGATGCGATTCTACCAAGTGCAGGTAACACAGAAGGGCTACTAGCTTTTTTTCTTTTCGTCTATTTTTTTAGCGCGGCCATCAATCAAACTTGAATATTATAGTTCAGAATAAAGTTACATACAAAACTTGTTATATACATACATACATACATAAGCTCACGCCATTGTCCCATGGGGGTAGGCAGAGACCACGGACCGCCACACGCTACTACTCTGGCACACCTCTTTAGCCTCATTCACATTCATACATCTTTTCATGCACTTCCGTCGATTAAGGGTGCTACGCACTTGTCCTTTTCGGAAAAGATCATTGATTTGATCATGGTATGTTTTCCTCGGACGGCCTCTCCCAACACTTCCGCTCACCTTTGCTTGGTATATTTCATTCGTAAGTCTTCTTTCATTCATTCTTGTTATGACAAGGATATCAGATCAAGAGAGTAAAATTAAGAATTATTCTTGTTTCTATGAGATTAAAAACAGATGCACTGACGCGAATTGCAGCAGGCGAGAATGAATCCAGTCCTCAGGACAAAGATGGGGTCGAAGATGTAGCGAGCTTACCCAAAAGAAGCCTTTCAAAATACATTAAAAAAGATCCCAATCATTGCTCGGCCGCATCGGAGCTGTGCTATTAAGTTACAAATAACTTTAAAGGTTGTAAGGAAGACATCGCTTTTTAGCGCTAAGACCGCTTTGATTTGTATCAAAATATTATAGCGGATGATTTGTGATGAGTTTCACGCGTCATGAAAAGAAGTGACGTCACGTCATGGCTTTGAACGTGTTGGCGCGGAATTTGAAAAATCAACTTTTGATTAGCGATACATAAATGATTTGTGTATATTTGTTTTTGGTATTTTTATGTAAGCCTACTAAAAATATAAAACTGTGCAAGTTCCCCATTCGCATACCTTCATTTTGGTGGTACCCCTTCTGTACTGAAGTGCGAGCGTGACAGACATTGTGTGAAATGAGACGTGTTTATATTGGCGACGTTTAGAATTAAACTGTCTGACTAAATTCAGCTTAATGGCCAAATTTAAGAGATATTGTTTTAATGACTATAATTATCCTGTGGTATTAGTTTTATTATAACTATGTACCTATTTAGTTGATGGTTTGGTCATATGGAAGGAATGGATGAGAGCAGATTGACGAGTGCAATCTATAAGTCAAGCGTAAGTGGAAATGTTGGAAGGGGACGGCCGAGACGTACACACGGCGACAGATCAACCTACACATAGTTGAACTCTATGTTCATGGACATAAGGTCCAACTATGGGACATATAAGGACCAAATTGGCGACGTGCTTAAAAAGGGCCAGAGGTGCTATTGTGTAACTCTTTACGATTACGATACAATACACGAATACGGATCGATCGTGGTTAAAATTTCGTATTGTGTAAAAAAATTTCCTCGAATCGGCATGAAATGAATGTAAATAGAATGATTTTCACACAAATTTCGCGTCTGGTTTTTGCTTTGTCAAGAATTTGAAGAAATAAAAAGGCCAATTAAAATTAAGTAAAACACGGATTTGCAGCTTCAAACTTACACTAAAAACGAAGAATTTTCAATTTTGAGACATAAAACCTTTTTTTTTTCAAAATAAACGGAATCTTACCAATAAATATACAAATTTTATTTAGAATGCAACTATACGAACAAAACGCAAACCAGTGGCAACATTTTTAATTCTCTATGGTTTTTCAAGTTCTGCTACTCGATACTAGATGGCGCTTCAAATGTCTTTATTTTTTTTTTATTACAACGATATGAGACATGAAAGAATGAGAAAACGCCATAGATTTAACACTATCGCTGTTTCGTTTGCACACACCTTTGGTGCTATTTCGAAAAAATGTATGATATTCAAAACGACAATGTCATAACGTAAAATTTTATTGTAATAAATTTTACAATCGTTATATTATTGATACGAAATGACAATTACCATACCATACTGGAAGGGAAGAGAGGCAGAGGAAGACCTAGACAGAGTTATCTAGCTCAAATGAAGGAAGATGAAATGATGACGATTCCACATGAAAAGAAAATTGGCAGCAAAACCGGGAAGCACGGCCCAACAGTAGGACAGCAATGGCTGATATACCTAATAATAAAGTGAAAAGTTGTTCTTGGACCCCTAAGACGACACTCTGACCGGAAAAACCACAACTTTGTCACGGATAAACTGTCCCAAAGTAAGTTGAAATTTTATCAATTTCTGGCTAACACTAACGAACACACAATTAAAGTATTTATTCAGAAAATTCTGCCAAAGCTATCCATGTCAAATCTACACATATAACAGTCACCGCTAGTACAATACATTTGGTAGTAATTAGGTTGACTCTACAAAAAAGAGAGTTGAGTCTGAGTCAATCAAACAAAATGAGGTTTTCTATTGCCCGTCAACTCATCATGTTAAAAATTCAACAAAAAACAAACAGGAGTGTTGTGAACAATAATTAATATGATTTCGTTATTTATCCATCTGCTCTCCGTTCTACGTTAGTGGATATTGTTCAAGGGGAGCGGAGAAGAAATTTCTCATATTTGTGTGGCGTTATCAAAGCAGAGATAGGCGGAGTGGAGTTGTCAGGGTCAGGGCAAAGAGGGTCCCATACAAAATTGGACGATATTAAAGGGAATGTTTTTGGGTAGACTAGGTAAATAGTAGCAATTCGGTTCTGTTGCTGTGGGTCACAAGATAACTAACATGCTCGTAGCTTCGCTCCTCGCTAACCTAACCGAGTAATGAAGAGCTATCTCGATAACTGTGAATCCTAGCAAAAAAATAGCTAATTTTTCGAACCCCTGGGGTACCCGTAAACCCACCCTTCCACATGCAAAAATGAAAAAAAAAAAATATTTTTGAAAATTTTACAAGTCCAGCCCCCATACAAATTTCAACCGAAAATTCGACTAAGTCGATGGTTCATACAATTTCGATCAAAATTTTTCTAAGTCTCGGACCCTTCTTCCGACACTTACATAGACGACAAGTTTTGAAAATTTTACAAGTCCAGCCCCCATACTAATTTCACCCGAAAATTCGACTAAGTCGATGGTTCATACAATTTCGATCAAAATTTTTCTAAGTCCCAGCTCCATATAAAATTTGCGTAAAAATTTTCACCCTCTTTGCGACACCCTAACCGTTGTCAGCGGTGTGCGGCGTGACCATACATCTCCACTCAATTCCAGTATACCAATTTAAATTTGTTCTTTATAACTTTTCAGATAAGCTACATCTAACTAACCCAAAAATTTCTGAGATTCATAACAAAACCACAGAAACAGCAAACAAGAGTATATCATACATATGGGCTCGCACTTGTAAGCTGAGTGAGTGCAGGTGAGACAGGAATACACTACTGTCATTCACCTTCTGTACATCCGAGGGGGTGAGGTTAAATTGGTATGAGGAAGAGAATGTCCGTAAAGTATGTAGGTATTAGTACTCTTTCCTATACTGTTGGTATAATGGTTGCCATGCCGGACTGGAAACGGGCTCGAATTTCCGGCCGGGTTCAAATCTTAAATTCTCTATGGTTCAAGGGGAGCGGAGAAGAGATTTCTCATAATTGTATGGCGGAATCAAAGCAGAGATAGGCGGAGTGGAATAGGTAGTGGTGTACGGCGTGATAATACAACTCCACTCAATTCCAGTATCATCATCATCACAGCCTATATACTTCCCACTGCAGGGCACAGGCCTACCTTCAGTGAGGGTGGATGGGGGTTAGTCCACCACGTGTGCCCAATCGGAATTTCTTCTTCAGCGTATGCAGGTTTCCTCACAATGTTGTCCTTCACCGTTTGAGAGTAGTCAGTATTACGTACATACGTTAGAAAAATTCATTGGTACGTGGCATGTTTTCCGTGCGGATTCGAACCCGGTCCTCAAGATTGAGTTTCCATAGCTCTCCGCAACGCGCCACAAACGCTCTTATTACAGTATCATCATCATCGGCCTATATACGTTACCCTGCAGGGCACAGGCATACCACTCTAGGAGTCCATACCTCTCCGCAATGCGCCACCGAGCTCTCCAGCATATGTGACACTAATTATACTGGACACCGATTTAACTTTGTTTTCATAACTTTTCAGACGAGCTACATCAAACTTACCCAAAAATTTCTGATATTCATAACAAAACCACATAAACAGCAAACAAGAGTATATCATTAGTGCAGTAGAATTAAATTATCAATTTGCATAAATTGTGGTACTAATGATAATTTCCCCATCAACAGAGTTATGTATGGATATGATTACCTTAAATTTGCAACCGATTTGGAATTACGGAAAATGGTGAAAATTGGGAAAAACCTTAATTATTTAATAACTCCAAAACAAAAATTGTGGTACTAGTTGCGATTATACCATTTATTTAGAGAACCAGTACCTACCTTCTCAGGAAATTTGGAGCGGTTGCGACATACGGAACCTACCTAAACTTGTAAAACAGATTTTTCGTCTTTAACTCCTAGGCAAAATTTGTGGTACTAGTTGCGAACTCTTTGACAACTTGTATTAGCCTTCGACATTTAGTTTTAAGTTCGCAACCGGTTGCGACCTACGGAACCCTAAAAAAATACTTTTTTCGAAATTCTACTTCGGGCAAAATTCGCGTAGTCTGGATTATTGCTTCTATCATATTTATAAGTCGAATTCTATCTACCTTGTAATCGCAACTTAAGAAAACATTACGGAACATTGTCTATTTCATAAATAAAAAGCGCGGGTGATGCGAGGGGAATGCGTGCGGCGCGCGGGGGCGGGTTGCAGCTTGTGCGTGGACGCGGGTGTTTCTACTGATTTTCGGTCGATTTCTAACAAAAATTTCTCGATTCGAGCGCTCGACGCAATTGGCCAACTTTTAAAATAACTTGCCAGGTTAGGACGATACATTTTGATACAGGGTGTAAACTCAAAGTTGACATAGAATACAAAATGTACCGCAGAGGTCTGATGGAAAACGGTGTTTTCTGTAAAAAGTATGGAACTAATTCTTTATTTTTGAATTGTCGACTGTAAAGTTTATTCAGAATTGACAATATAAATTTTTTTAACCACTTAATTTTAATAAAAAATATAAAATAGGTTAAAAAATAAGAGATACGTATTTTTCTGATTTTATTTTTGACCGATATTTCTATTTTTAATTTACTTTTGAATTTTATGAAAAACGTAGGATTTATGCCTAAGATACCTTGGCCGCAATAACATTAAAAATAAAAACTGTCAAATACAATAGAAAAGCCCAGCAGGCAAAGGAATAAAATCTCATTCAACCTCTAAAATAATTAAGTAAAATAATGGATAGAAAAATCTGATAATTTTGATACAAGCTTTGAATCACTTAATCTCCAAACGGTTTCCTTATTTTGATACCTTTCTTAAAATGAAATGTTGTCAAATGCGTAACAAGTATTTTCATGAAAAAATTTACAAATTTGTAGTAACTACATCTAAAAGTTGAGCGCGGGGTGGCGAAATTTTCAAATGTAAAAAATTATTCAAAATCTCGAAAACTATTAAACTTTGATTTTTTTATTGTATTTTTCCCTGAACAGTTATAAACTCACATATCTTCTGTATTCGGCTTGACGTTGAATTTTGGGACACCATGTATACATTATGTACGTATAAACACAATGTAATTAATTAATTATGTATACGTACGCGTATGTTATTATGTATGTGTGTATATACATTTTGTACGTGCGCACTTTTTCAACGTGTTAATGAATAAGCGCAAAACCTCATACACCCATCTGATTAATAACAAAATAATTAGAATGAAGCAATAATTTCATTATTTTGATACTTAACATTTAAAGTTATTCGCATTTTAAGTTTTGAGGCAAAAACGATTTATTATCGTTTCAGCAATGAATGAAAGCGTGCTCATAGATACATTTTAAGAATCTTGTTTTGGTAGTAAGTCGGGTGAGGATAGAAGTGGGCGCCGCGCCGGGTTACCCGTGCCGCCGCCGCCGCCTCCGCCGAGTTAAGGTACTGCCGGCGTTAGTTGCCGGGCTAAACTGTACTTTACATGGGCTCTCCGCTGACGGCGCCAGTCGCTCATTTGGTTGCCGGCGCTGGTTGCCAAGCTAGCTGCCGGCGCTGGTTGCCAAGCTTGCTGCCGGCAGCCAGGTTGGGTGTCGGTGCTAGTTACTGTCATAATGTTAAATGAGGTTTTATGTTTTTAAAATGAATAAAGGTCTTCTGGAACTGGATTTCAAACATGTCAATGGTGTTTTAATAATTATCTCCAATTTAAATCATATAACAGTTACATGCCTAAACTGGGCTGCAATCGCAGGAAATATTCGGTGATTGAACCGTGACTGGACAACGTACGAACCATAACTTTTGACACATTTGGTATTGCGCTAATCGCGGTACATCTCATCATCTCAGCTCATGGCAGCCGTTATAGCCGTTTTGACAGATCGCTCAGACGTTAAAGGCTGTCAGTTACATAGAGTTTAGCACGATGCGAAATTCAGCACAGTTGAATAGTAATTGGATTGCAATGTGATTAGAACTGAAATTGGATAAGAATAGAACTTCGATGTTTTAACTTAGCGCAATCGGGCTCCAGTACTTTACATGGGCTACTCCACATGCGAAAACTTATCATTTAAAATCGAAATTGTGACACTTTAATTGTTGTATGTTTCTTCGCCCCATACCACGAGAACCGGGACGAGTTGGGATTTAGTTCTTATTGTGATAGATTCTGGAAAAGTCCGTCTATAAACTACTTTAAGAGAGAGGCGTCCCAAATGAATCAGTTTTTCTGAAATGTAATAAATAGTTCACGTTTAATACAAAAAAATCCTATAAGTTATAATATCTTTGAAACTGTAGCTTTTTTGAAAAGTGTGTCATACAAACGTTGTAGGAAATGATAAATTGCATAGGATGCCAGCCAAAAAAAAGGTTCAAAATCACTAAGTCCACTTTTTATCCATTTGAAAACAGTGTGCGGCGCTGGTTATCCATATAGCTAGCTTGCCAAGCTAGCTGTCGGCAGCGCCCCGGTTGCCAAGTTAGGTGCCGGCGGCGCCGGTTGCCGAGATACCTGCCGGCGCCAACAGCCAAGTTCGTTACAGGCCTAAACTACTTTACAAGGGCTACTCCTTCGCTGACGGCGCGAGTCACTCATTTTCTTGCCGACGCTGGTTATCCATATCAGTGCCGGTGCTGCTTGCCAAGCTAGCTGCCGGCAGCACCCTGGTTGCCGAGTTAGGTGCAGGTGTCGCTGGTTGCCGAGATTACTGCTAGCGCTGACAGCCAAGTTGGCTGCTTACAGGCCTAAACTACTTTATAAGGGCCACTCTCCGCTGACAGCGCTAGTCGCTCATTTGGTTGCCGACGCTGGTTTTCCATATCAGTGCCGGCGCTGCTTACCAAGCTAAATGCTGGCAGCGCCCCGGTTGCCGAGTTAAGTGCCGGCGGCGCGGGTTGCCGAGTTGGCTGCCAGCGCTGACAGCCAAGCCAAGCCAGCGCTTATTACCGGTTTAAACTGTAGAGCGGGGTTTCTACACATACCGGGATTAGTCTAGCGATTCCTGCTAATACGAACCCCGTTATTTTTTTTTACAGTCAGATTGGTTTTTTTGAATGCTGAGAGATCGCGTTTGTAGTTGTAATAACATGAGCACGTTTTTTTCATTTTGTTCTCGTTATATTTCTGGCTCCTGGAGCTTCTAGATAAACATTTAACACCTATAGTGTGAATTTTCAACAAATAAAAATATTGTCGCCACGGCGTAGAGCCGCCGCGCCGCCCCCGGCAAATTTCAGGTCGGCGCCCACTTCTGGGTGAGAGTGCCCGAGCGGTTGGTTTTTTTTTTTTATTATTGTTGTAAAGCGGCTATTTGAGTCTTCTGCAGACTAGTATCACTTCGACCTTATTTAGATCTTTTGTGATCGCCACAATAGTTACAGTTCACTGCTAATACCCACTTCCTTTAGGAATTGTAGGATTTCTTTAGCAGTGAAACATTTTACTTCACTCGGATGAACAAAGTGTTTACCCAAGTGTGCATATCGTTTGTGCATTAGTGGGCCACATTCACAAAGGATGTGAATGGGGGGTTCGTCCTCCTCCAGACATAATCTGCAGAGTTTCGTGTCCCTGATGCCTAGGATTGTAAGGTGTTTGTTCAGCCTACAGTGCCCCGTCAGCGCCCTCACTATAATGCGCAAGTTTGTCGTGCTGAGCGCGATTCTCTCCTTTGCCATTTTGCAGTCGTATGCCGCAATTAGTGCCTTGGAATGGTTTAGTCCTGGCGTATCCATCCAGTGATCAGTCGATTTTTTAATACATAAGTTCCTAAGCGTTAAATTGAATAGGCTTTTAGGGACCCCACAGAACGGCTCTGGTCCATACTGCGTGCCACCAGCACCATCTCTCGCTAGCTCTTCGGCCCTTTCATTGCCTACGATGCCCGAGTGCCCAGGAACCCATCTTAAAATTACCTTGTTCAATGCACCCAAGGTATTGAGGAGAGTCAAGCAGTTTTCCACTAGCTTCGAACTTATTGTGTCGGAAGCCAGCGCTAATAGAGCTGCTTGACTATCGGAGTTTATGTAGATAGTATGGTTTATGTAGCGCTTTTGCAGATTTGCCTCCGCACATTCTAGGATGGCATATACCTCTGCCTGGAATATTGAGGCGTACTTTCCGAGATTTGTTCTTTTCATAAACCTCGGACGCTCTCCATATACTCCACAGCCTACGTCATTTCTAGACTTGGAGCCATCAGTGAACCATATAAGACTGCCGGCTTTCCAGTGCACATTGTCACTTAGCCAGTCAGTTCTGGATGGTAGCTCCACAGTAAAGCGTTATATACATACGTTCTTAGGCTGCATAACATCTGTTATCATGCCTAGAATAGGAATTGCCATGACTGAGTCTTTAAAAGATCTCAATCCTTCGGAAAGCCAGTTCGCTGTGGTCTGAGAGGCGATTCTGTGCATACTGGCCATTGCCACTCTTTGCACGTGTAAATGCAAGGGCGGCAGCCCCAATAGTGCATTTAGCGCCTCCCCAGGCGAGGTGGACATGGCTCTGGTTGCTATTAAGCAGGCGGTTCTTTGTAGACTGCTTAGCTGGGTGATTGCAGTCCGCTGTTTGGTCTTCCTCCACCATACCACAGAGGCGTATGTTACTACCGGCCTCACAATGGCGGTGTACAGCCACAAGGTTGTTCTGGGTCTTAGTCCCCAGTTCAGCCCTGCCATACGACTGCATGTGCCCAAGGCAATTTTGGCCTTCTGCAGTACATTTTCTAAGTGAGGGTTCCAGGTAAGCTTCTGGTCAAAGGTTACGCCCAGATATTTAACTTCCGTGGAAAATTGTATTTGATTGCCATTCAGTGTAGGCTGCACAAGCCTGTCAAGCTTTCGCTTGTTCGTAAACGGCACTATAACAGTTTTACCAGGATTAACCGATAATTCGTTTTCTCTACACCATGCACTTATGGTATTGAGAAGCTCTTTGTATAATGGTTGATATCATGTATTGGCTATTGCCCCTTACTGTGATCACTAAGTCATCAGCGTAGCCTTGAGTGTCAATTCTGAGGTCAGCCATCTTATGCAACAGCTGGTCCACAGCAAGGGTCCATAATAGGGGCGATAACACCCCACCTTGCGGACAGCCCCTTGTCGTGGCCACTTCCACCGTGGTAGAATGAAGAGTAAGTTTTACTCTTCGGTTTGAGAGCATTGACTTAACCCATCTGATCGTGATCGGGTCTACCTGTTTCAGTTCGAGTCCCCTGACCAGTGTTCTGATCGGTGTTTTGTCAAAAGCTCCCTCAATATCTAGGAATGCACACAGTGCAATTTGTTTGTCCTCCAGTGCCCTTTCTATTCTGTCGGTCAGGTCGAGCAGAGCAGATTCCGTAGATTTACCTCTGCAGTGGGCATGTTGGTTGGGGTGGATGGATCTGCTAATTAGGACCCCATCTCTGATGTGTCTGTCCAGTACCTTTTCCATTGTTTTCAAAAGAAAAGAGGAGAGGCTTATTGGTCTAAATGACTTCGGCAATGAGAAGTCTTTTTTTCCAGCCTTAGGTATGAATATAACCTTACTCCACTGTTCCGGTATGTGACCGCAGGCATAGCTTGCTCTGAAGATCTTGAGCGGTGGGTTGAGATCGAGTTCAGTAAATTTTAAATTTTACAAACATATTATTTAATACGAGGCGGACGATTCAATAAACACATTACCCTCCTTTGCGTCACGCAGTCGGGTAAAAATAAAGCTTCTGCCTCCCGCACGTCTCACAACACCCGCGTACACGCACAAGCTGCGACCCGCCCTCGCGCGCCGCACGCATTCCCCTCGCATCACCCGCGCTTTTTATTTATGAAATAGACAATGTTCCGTAATGTTTTCTTAAGTTGCGATTACAAGGTAGATAGAATTCGACTTATAAATATGATAGAAGCAATAATCCAGACTACGCGAATTTTGCCCGAAGTAGAATTTCGAAAAAAGTATTTTTTTAGGGTTCCGTAGGTCGCAACCGGTTGCGAACTTAAAACTAAATGTCGAAGGCTAATACAAGTTGTCAAAGAGTTCGCAACTAGTACCACAAATTTTGCCTAGGAGTTAAAGACGAAAAATCTGTTTTACAAGTTTAGGTAGGTTCCGTATGTCGCAACCGCTCCAAATTTCCTGAGAAGGTAGGTACTGGTTCTCTAAATAAATGGTATAATCGCAACTAGTACCACAATTTTTGTTTTGGAGTTATTAAATAATTAAGGTTTTTCCCAATTTTCACCATTTTCCGTAATTCCAAATCGGTTGCAAATTTAAGGTAATCATATCCATACATAACTCTGTTGATGGGGAAATTATCATTAGTACCACAATTAATGTGAAATGATGCTTTATTTCGTGCTAATTCTACTGCACTACATACATATGGGCTCGCACTTGTAAGCTGAGTGCGGGTGAGACAGGAATACACTACTGTCATTCACCTTCTGTACATCCGAGGGGGTGAGGTTAAATTGGTATGAGGAAGAGAATGTCCGTAAAGTATGTATGTATTAGTACTCTTTCCTATACTGTTGGTATAATGGTTACCATGCCGGACTGAAAACGGAATCGCGGTACGGTCATGGATGATATGTTTGTTTTGCTGTATGGTTTCCATAATAAAAGTCCTATTATGTATTTTTAGCGAGTTTGGTGTGTAGAATAAGACTCAGTTGCTATTGTAGGAGTGAATAATTTATTGTAAAAACTTAAGCTAAATATATCTAAAATAAAGTATGTACAACTAGTGAAGAAATAACAGATTCCAATTGGACCAATGGGATGCAGCACGGGCCGCGGTCTTGTGTACCCGCCCCTGGCACCGCACGTCTAGTCTTTATTTGTTGTACTGTGACCCATGATATCTTTTAAGTCAACAGTGTATGTATAATCTGTAAATAAAACATTATACTTTACCACATTATGTATTTTTATTTTATTCCAATATTTCCTGGAGGGGGGGATGGCAGGCTACTATAATACTTTTTTCTTGGGCATTGTCACACAAATAATGATGATGATGATGAAATGTAACTTCAGTATGAGTTTACAATGGGCTCACTAACAGTTACCTACACTGGATAGAGTTTGGATTTGAAGAGTTTTCTAGTGCGAGATTATATCAAATTAATGATGAAAGCTTTATCGATTTAATATTGATTTATTTCTATATGTATGTCACGATATTTTACACATGGATAAATTTAAATAATGTTCATAATTTCCCAAGATAACTAAGATACTCAGGAAGAGTTGGTGCCGGTGACTCACAGAGAGACCTTTATCCCACCAGTGTGGGAAGAATGAGCCCAAAAATAATATTATTTCTAATCTATGTTATGATAGTTCTCATATAACCTTATTCAACTTGCATAAGCATATGCTCACGACTATTCCCCGAGGGGGAGTCAAAGATATTCTGAAACCTCAGAACATCCACGTTTCACCAGTAGTACCAAAACTCTGTCCAGTGTGACGGGGGTGAGCCCGTGGCCTCATAATGGACAATGGGTACAATACATGCCTCGAAATTGAAGCATGCAGGTTTCCTCACTATGTTTTCCTTCACCGAAAAGCCAGTGGTGTTACAAAGCCGGGGATCATACCATCGCTTACTGCCCGGTTACTCCCCACTGGACCACCAGGGCTTATTCAACTTGTAGGAAGATTATTTACCTATTTTTAACATATTGGACTTAACTCTGATAATAGGTACCTACCTACCTTAGCTATGTGCTGTGATGATGTCAGGGGCATATTCACATAATATAACAACTGTTGTTGTACTTGTAAGAATTCCTCGCTTAGCTCCTCGCAGGGTCTTAGCACTTCTAGAAAACACACTGCAGTACTCTTTCTAGATTGTTTTTATGTAAATAATAGATATCCAGCTAATTTCCAGTACCATTTTCTTGCTAGATTTAGGTAGTTCTAGATTCCTTGAAGTTCCTTACAGCTTGTAAGAATGGCTTCCTTAGCACCCTCGCAGGGTCTTAGTACTTCTAGAAATCACCCTGGAGTACTTTTTTTAGACAGTTTCGACGTAAATAATAGGTAACCAGCCGATTTACTTGGCAGGTTTAGATTTCTTTAATTTCCTTATTACTCTCTTACGAGTTGGTTTCTTTAGCTCCCTTGCAGGGTCTTGGTAGTTCTAGAATTCACGCTGGAGTACTCTTTTTGTAAATAACTCTAAATTGTAAGTAACTAGCCAATTTCCAACACAATTTTCTTCTTGCTTATTTACACGTAAAAACGCTTGTATCACATTTTTCCTATGGATGTACAAACAAATTGTAGAGTTTACGTTATATATTCACTGCTTTATTTGTATTTTGTTAGTTAACTTTTGTAAAAAATGTTTCACAAACATCTAATTTTACAGTTTCATTCCGATTGCGGTAGCTCTTGACTTGCCGTAATCATTTGACGTTTCCAATCTACACGATGAGTTACAAAATACAAATTTTGGTACTTATGAAGGGAAAAACCAGGGAAATCATTCATTCATCCGAGTGGGATCGGTCGATCGGTCGTGTTCGGTTACACAATACAAAAATGTTCGTTTGGCAGCCGAACTCTTATTGAACTGTCAAAATGGTTCGATCAATCGTAATCGTCAAAATTACACAATAGCACCACAGGTCAGATCTACCCGAAAACGACGAGCATGCATAAAAGGACTAATGAATGTGGAGGAAGCTAGAAAGGTTTGTCAGGATCGTAGCAGGTGGCGATCCGTTGTCTCTGCCTACCCCAGTGGGAGACAGGCGTGAGAATATGTATGTATGTACCTATTTAAAGTAAGGGTGTAAATTTAAAAGCGATACATACTTTAGGGGGTGATACAGACCATAAAACTGAACAACTATCACTATGGGACTATAATAGAAAAAGCGAAAAAATCTGCTGTTCTCAATTGTATGGAATTTTCGTAAAAATGTATAGTTTTAAAGTTACAATGATTTGCATACAAATCTTAAATTAATCCTAGCACTAAAACTGTATATTTTAACGAAAATCTGACGTCATACAAACATAGAGATTAGTTTCTAGATTGTTCCTGAAAAATATCATAGACTGGAATTGGTTAGTATTGAAAATATCACCAGACGTCGTTTGTATGTAGCGTGCATTTACTTGCAGAGTTGTCAATTTCATACAAAAGTTTGACGCATAATACGCGTAGACGGTACAATTAAAAGTAATATTTTATATTTGGATAAGTAGTTTAGAAAATCTAGATGCCGCGTATCTAATAACATTTGCAATTTATAATAATATAATTATGAAGATATTAAAGCTTTGAAATTATCCATAGAAAATGTAGATTTTCGGACTATTTTTGCTGCAACCACCTTAAGAATAAGGCTTGAGTGTCTGTAAGTATGTATGTATTATCATAACGTACTCACGATGTTTCTAGATCTCCATTAAAATAAACACGTACCTGAAAAAAATACAATTAGTATGTTAGTGATTTCGCAATCAGAAATAAATAATCAAAAACCAGCCAAGTGTGTGCCGGACACATAGTGTGAGGTTCCATAGAATATTATCTTGACACCGCCCGCCGCACATTTTAGCGATCTATGTCTAAAGTATACACGTACCAAAATAGGTATAGGTATCTACTAAAATGATGTAGTTTACTAGAGGTGAGACGGCTCTGAAAAGGTCAAGGTCGTTCGGTCGGGGATATCTCTTAAGAGGATATGTGAAAAAAAATAGTTTCTTCAAAGCATCATATATCATGAAGTACTAACAGTAGGAGTATGATTTCCGGATATGTGTAAATTGAACATATAATTGAAGTTTTGATTAGAGCCAAAACACGATTAAGAGACATTTATTTGATAGAAAAATAAGCCAAAGTAGCCTCCGTCTTTATCGATAAACGCTTGGAACTGCTAAACGGTGAATAATAGAAACACGAAACTTGATTTAAAAAAAAAAGAGAAGAGACGATTGATATTTTATAAAGTTTGATTAGAGCATAAATGAACTTACATAAATAGTACAATCACAATTAAATGAATTTTGTTTTCCGCTCGCATCTCACTCTTTGCGTCTCTTTTTCACGCATCTGGCAGTAATATAAGCTATCACACGCCCATTTCGCTTCAATTATTTTTTGACATAAGCCCTTAATAATGAAAACTATAGCGCTTGTTCGCCGTTCTTAAAGTCCCTCTTTGCTGAAACTTCCAAGCACTTGAGATTCATTCCATTCTTACGACTCCTATTCAGACAAAACTACATTCAGCATACACTTTAAAATTCATAATCAACAAAAAAACAATCTATTATTTACCTAAATAAACGTCGCTTTTCATTTAGTGAAGCTTAAATTTTTAAAATCTCACTAATCGAGACTAACAAGGTTCGAAATAAAAAGACTTTTGTGTAGCTATCTCATTCCAGACTGAAAAACCTCACTTTTAAATGTTCTGTGGCAGAATTGTGTAACTCAGGAAAAAAATATTTTTTTACAATTTTAACACACGATTTTCCTGTTTACATTGTGGTAGATGAATTGGATGATCGTCAAGAATCGTAAAGACTTTGAAATGTGGCAGACAAAACTGACCTTAAAGTTGACTTGTTTTTCGGTGCCACAGGACACTGGGGTCTGGAGTGCAATTCACTAAGCGTCACATCGCTGTCAAAAACATCGATGTGCTCACAAATGTAACATCCTTCTTGCATCCTTCAGATCATCGAAGTTTTTATATGAGTTTGACAGATGACATAACCTTAGCGAATACCGAATTGACAACTCGCGATGTTTCAACGACGAATTTAAGGTTGTGACTATGTTTGCGCTTAGAGAATTACATTCCTGCATACAATGCACGCCTAGTAATTTAGGCTTTATGTAGATTTCGTTATGATGTTTTTTTGGAAAATCAGTGATGTTACAAATCGTACCTACTCGTACATACATACCCATAAGTTCCTATTAACGTTTTGTTATAGGTACTCAGTCACTATACTTCATTCCAAATAAGGACGACGAGATTTTCCAATTCCTATTTAGCGGCCAGAAAGGCCAATTCTGATTACCAAATATAATTAATTTATTGGATACATATACTATCCGACATTATCTTGGACGGTACTAAAGCTGTTCTTAGAATAAGTGAGAGGAAGTGTTTCAAATCTCTGTTACTGTAATGAAAAATAGCCGACAAGTTTCGATGCTATTTTGAATGGAGTATAGACGACTGTAAGGGTTTATTATTTCCCGGTATTTGATTTGAGAATCGAAATCGGAATCGATTTGAAAACTGATCGATTCGAATCGATTTACTCTTTTTCGTTTTCCAATGCTGGCAACTCGCTAGCTCGCGGGCTCGCCTGTGATTGGTAGACTTGTTGCTTGCATGTGATTGGCCGACCAATCCGGTAACTTTATTTTTCCCGCCAAATGACGAGACTGATCGCGGAGGGAACTCTGGCCGGTTGCGACATTCTATCTTTGACTGCGATTCGACTTGGTGATTCAATAAATACTGTGAAACTGTGCTGAGTGGTTTCCATCCAAGCCCCCAGGGTCATCAGGTCTACATATCAGAAGCGGAAGAACCATCGCTGTTTTGCACAATGGACGATCGGCTGGGTCATCGAAGTCGAGATCCAGGGCGCAGCCTCGAGACGCCCGTTCGTGAGGACCGTCGCAGTCCTTCACGAAGCAGGAGCCTGCAGCACACTCCAAGTTCCAGCCACCGTCCGCGGGACCTGGACCTGGACCTGGGCCGAGAGCGGCTCCACATCCTGGAGAATGAACTCCGACGAGAGCGGGAGCGACTTCGTTCCGCTCGGGATGGCCGGCGCACAGCATCACTGCAGGCCGACGGGCTTCGGGATAGGAGTCGTAGCTGCCGCGACACGTCTGCGCGGCGATGGGACGCTGAGCAGCGGCGTGCCAAGCAGCGCGCAGAGCAACACGATGAGCGGCGTGCCAGCCAGTGTGCAGAGCAACACGTCGAGCGGCGTGCCAGCCAGCACGCAGAGCAACACGTCGAGTGGCGTAGCAGCCAGCAAGCAGAGCAACGTGCCAACGCTGGACAGTTTAAAAGGTCACGTAGCCCCTCTTTTTCTAAGAAAGATTTTATGGATATTTTAAATTGTGTTAGGGATGGTTTTGCATCACAGCCGACTCAGAGCGCACAAATATTTCAAAAATTTGATCACAAAAACATCTTGCCTAATTTTGACCCATCTACTAAGAATCAACGTATCGATGTTTGGTTAAAAAAGGTCAATGAGTGCGCCTCAGTTTATGGCTGGGATGACAAAACCATCACTCATTTTGCCATGCAAAAACTTCAAGGCCTTGCTAAGACGTGGTATGAAGGGTTAAGCTCTATTCTTTTCACTTGGCCGGAATGGCAGGATAAATTAGTAAACGCTTTTCCTTATGAACAAAATTATGGCCAAGTTCTGGAGGATATGCTTAAAAGGAAGAGCAAATTTAACGAGCCAATAGAGGTCTATTACTATGAAAAATTAACGCTTGTTAATCAGTGCGATATAGTTGGGAAACGTGCAGTAGACTGCATCATTCACGGCTTGACTGACCGGACTCTAAGGTCCGGTGCCCTAGCATTGCGTTGTTCTCACCCCGACCAGCTCTTGCAGTTTTTGGTCAGTAACAAAGATTCGAATTATCAAATAGAAAGAAATCAATTCAGAAATAAAAATACTGACAATTCGAATCCAACAAATAACAATCCAAAAACTATTAGAACTGGGTTGGCAACAGGTTGTTATAATTGTAAGGAAAAGGGCCACAGTTACTTGTATTGCACTAAACCTTTATTAAAGTGCACAAAGTGTAATAGGATTGGGCACACAGCCAATAACTGTCTTAGTAAGGTTGACGACAACACGGTGAAGACTAACAATGTGCCCAAAACAATGTGCATTGGCTCAATAAATAGTCACGCTGATCCTAATCCGAATTCAAAATTCACTAAAGAGGTGACAATAAATGACAAGTCACTAGAGGCATTTGTAGACTTTGGAAGTGAGGTTACTTTAGTGAAGGAATCAGTCGCAATAAATCTCGGATTAGTTCATGATAACGTACCGTCCTTGATGAAGGGTTTCGGCAATGGTGTTGTGCAGTCGCTAGGAGCGTTGTCACTTAACATATCTGTAGATGGAGTAAAAGCTAATGTTCCTTCCAAAGTTGTAAGCGATCATTTGCTAGAAAAATCCATTCTGATAGGACAGTCTTTCACAGAGCAACCACATATTATCGTATACAAGGATGCATCAAAGTTGCAATTTATCGATATAGGTAATGAAATGCCTCATTCCGATCTAGGAATTGAGCGTGAGAGTCTACTAAAGATCAAAACTGCTGCTACGATCGAACTTTTTGGTGCAGCTTCAATAAGGGCATCGACGGGATCCGCTTTTAGTGGTACTGTTTTGCTAAGGAATAGCTTTTCTGGGAAACCCAACGCACAATATTTTGTATGCGGTGGAATTTATTATTCTAAAAGTGGTTACGTTGGTGTAGGTGTCATCCCTTGTACAACTAGTTGCCTCATTCCAGCAGGATCTTTACTTTGCCGGGCAGAACGTGTCGATTTCGTCAATCGGGTTATTGTAGAAGCGCCGGAATTGCCTGTGAGTCCTCCCATGACAAATGAAAGTAAATTGGATGCGAACAATATTTGTGTAGGTGGGAGCGTGTCGGCGGACGAGAAACTGCGGCTGGTTGAAATATTAAACAGGTACAAACATTGTTTTGCTTCGTCGCTCAAGGACTTGGGTTGCGCTAACGTGGCTGAAATGAATATAGAACTGAATAGTCAGCGGCCCATCGTTTATCGTCCTTACAGGTTATCACATCACGAACGAGAAAAGGTGCGCTCAATGGTAGACGAGATGCTAGATGCAGGGATAGTGAGAGAGTCTGTCTCTGAGTACGCTAGCCCGATCTTGCTTGTACGTAAGAAGGATGGTTCCTTTAGGATGTGCATCGATTATAGGATGTTAAATTCCGTCACAGTGAAGGAGAGATACCCTATTCCCATCATTGAGGACGAGATAGCACGTCTTACAGGTCAAGCTTGCTTTATCTCCCTCGACCTCGCATCGGGCTACTACCAGGTGCCTATTTCAGAGCAAAGCAAACATCTCACTTCGTTCGTCACACCAGATGGCCAATACGAGTTTAATCGGATGCCATTTGGTTTGGCGAACGCACCTGCTGTCTTTCAGCGAATGATAAACGCTATCTTAGGTTCTGCTCGTTTCACCAAGGCAACCGCGTATATTGATGACATTCTTATTTTTGGTAGTGATCCAAATGAATGTTTACAGCGTCTCGAGGAGGTTCTTCAGACTTTAGAAAATGCGAATCTCACGTTGAATCTGTCGAAATGCGTCTTTTTACGCGACAAAATTGAATACCTAGGGTATGAAATTAGTGCCGCAGGCTTAAGACCCAGTGAAAAGCAGATTCTTAGTGTGATGAACTTCCCTCGGCCGCAGAACGTTCACAATGTCCGCCAATTTTTAGGACTTGCGAGCTATTTCCGCAAGTTCATTAAGGATTTTGCTCGAATCGCTTTTCCTCTTACTAAGATGTTAAAGAAGGATGAGGCCTGGGAATGGAGCGAAAATCAAGAGGAAGCATTTCAAAATTTGAAGTCTAGGTTGATCGATAGGCCAATTCTTGCAATATACGATCCAGCTGCAGAAACCGAGTTACACACTGATGCGAGCAGGTTAGGTGTTGGGGGTATACTTCTTCAGCGTAAAACTGGCAGTGACGCTTTTCTTCCAATAGCTTATTATAGTAGGCAAACCTCTCCGGAAGAGAAAAACTTCCACTCTTACGAGCTGGAAACGTTGGCGGTAGTCTGCTCGTTGCGTAAGTTTAGGGTTTATCTTCTAGGAATGTCATTTAAAATAATCACCGATTGTAGCGCACTTCGCTCCACATTTTCGAAGCGTGATCTCATCCCAAGGATAGCACGCTGGTGGCTTCTATTGCAGGAATTCGATTGTTCCATAGAGTACAGGGCAGGGGCAAAGATGAGTCATGTCGATGCATTGTCCCGGAATCCCATCTCGGAGTTTGAAGTTATTCCAGCAGAACAATTTCCACCTAGTGTCATGTCCATTAGTAGTGAAGATTGGCTGCACACGCTCCAGCTAGGAGACTCTGAGCTATGTAGAATTCGTAATATTTTAAATAGTGGTCTCGATGAGAAAGGTCTTCGCTACATAAATGATAACTACACCATGAAGGACAACAAATTGTTTCGTTGTTTAGGTGGCGACAAAAACAATATTCGATGGGTCGTACCGAAGGGAGCAAGGTGGCAGGTGTGTCGCCTAAATCATGATGAAATAGGACATTTCGGCGTTGAAAAAACCCTAGAACGAATTAAGAAAAGCTATTGGTTTGCCAAAATGTCCCGTTTCATCAAGAAGTATGTGTCTGCTTGTATTGACTGTGCCTATGCAAAAAACAATTCGAACACACGAGAGGGTCTACTACACCCCATAACGAAAGTAGAGACTCCGTTTCACACACTGCACGCTGACCACCTCGGTCCCTTCGTTAAGTCAAAACAGGGGTATACTCACCTATTCGTAGTCATTGACGCCTTCACCAAATTCTGTTTCATAAGACCTGTCAGAAATACAAATGCGCAAAATGTAATTCGAGCACTAGAGGATATCTTTAGCACCTTTAGAGCACCTGATCGTTTTATCAGTGATCGTGGAAGCTGTTTCACATCTCATTCATTTAAAAGGTTTTGCCTTGACAAGGGTGTAAAACATATTCTCAATGCCGTTGCCAGTCCAAGGTCTAACGGCCAGGTAGAACGGTACAACCGTACTATCCTTGGATCTCTAAAGGCGCTGAATATGAAACATGGTGAAAGAGATTGGGACAGTCATTTAGGGAAAATCCAATGGGGGTTGAACAATACCGTTCACAAAACAACTGGCAGAACACCGTCTGAAGTGTTATTTGGCACCAATATGAATAGTGAAACAAACCCTATTTTAAATGAAGTAATTGAAGAAACACGAGAAACTAACGATCTTTCAGTTATACGTAGGGAAGTAAAAGATAGAATAGACAGTGAACAGATTAAGCAGAAGCAATATTACGACAAGGGTAGGAAACCAGCACGCGACTATAAGGAAGGAGAACTGGTTAAGATAACGAAGACGAGTTTTAACAACGATGGGCAAAGCAAAAAGCTTATGCCATCATACGTAGGGCCATATCGTGTTACCAAAGTCTTAGGTAGTGATCGTTACATGTTAGCGCCTATTCCGGGCTTGAAGGACACGCAGAACAAGCGTCCTACGACTGTTGCATCAGATCGAATGATGCCATGGATTCATGTTGCTGCTTTGGAGGTAAACGAGGACGATTCTGACACCAGCGACGGTGTTACTGATAATGATTAAATTTGGTAGTGTTGTCAATAATACATTTTATATGCCCATTTAAAAGTTATGTGATCCTTATATCGATTTATTAACTGCTTAATTCTGATTTGCGCTGATTCACCTTTTTTTTTAATGCTCATTTACATCATTTATGTGAGGTTATTGTGGCATAATACTACAGAACAGTGTTCTATTGTTGCAGATCAAGCACGGCAATCGATCGGATCGTGTCTTGGTGCGACCAACGCTAGAACAAGTTTCCCTGCTGATGATACAAGCAAATCGATCGGCTTGTAAGCATCTTCAGTGATTCCCCGATAATCGATCGCTTGGGGCGTAAGTCGTTTTTATCTCATTTACCTCGATAATCGATCGTTCGAGGCGTTAGTCGTTTTTATCTCATTTACCTCGATAATCGATCGTTCGAGGCGGTAGTCGAATTTATCTCTTTTACCTCGATAATCGATCGTTCGAGGCGGTAGTCGAATTTTACTTATGTACCTTGATAATCGATCGTTCGAGGTCTAAGTATTATAATATTTTTGCAATCGATCGGCAAAAAAAAAAAATAAACTTCGATGGCTTGTTTTGCTTGCTGCCTTTTAAGTATACCTACCTACCATGAGTCGATTTTGTGAACTTGGTCACATAAGTGCCTATTGTTCATTTGGTTTCTAATAATGTTGTACCTATAATAACGTTCTGATGATTGTATAATATTCACTGAAAGTAATGTAAAATATTAAAGTATTGGATAAATAAGTAAGGTAGTATTTATCTTTGCAGTGTATAATTGTTTGCATAACTTAATTAAATTAAGTATCCTTGTAATTTAGTAGTTACTTCCTTGAATTTTTCAAATTTTTTTTTTTCTTTTCCGTTGTCGCTTGAATTTAAGTAAATAAACTAAGTACATTTAGTAGATAGTTAATTAGATTATAATTATGATATTATAAAGATTGTGCAACTGGCCATAATTCCATAGTTCCGATTGTAAGGGTGCCACTTGGCATCGTGTGCGGGGACGCACACGTTGTCAGGACGGACGATTGTAAGGGTTTATTATTTCCCGGTATTTGATTTGAGAATCGAAATCGGAATCGATTTGAAAACTGATCGATTCGAATCGATTTACTCTTTTTCGTTTTCCAATGCTGGCAACTCGCTAGCTCGCGGGCTCGCCTGTGATTGGTAGACTTGTTGCTTGCATGTGATTGGCCGACCAATCCGGTAACTTTATTTTTCCCGCCAAATGACGAGACTGATCGCGGAGGGAACTCTGGCCGGTTGCGACATTCTATCTTTGACTGCGATTCGACTTGGTGATTCAATAAATACTGTGAAACTGTGCTGAGTGGTTTCCATCCAAGCCCCCAGGGTCATCAGGTCTACACGACCATGTCTATTAACTTTAGTGTAAATTTCAGACTCTAAAACGAAATATTTACAGTTACAACATTTTGTCACCAGACCTACACATACAGACTGTAATTATACAAACAGGGGTAAACATGGTTTTATCTCCGACAAAATTTTACCCTTGAAAGTGGAATGAACAAACATGGTCCGGGTAATTGTGTTACCCGTTAATGTAGAAGGTTTGAAGTCTAAAATGGGTACTAGTAAAATGGTTAATTTGATTAATTTGGTCAGAAAGGTTTAATAAGTGTTTGTTGATCTAATTAAAACATGTTCAATTTCATATTACCGAAAGCTTTAAATTCTAACAGCTGTTAAAATAGTATGCGATCCTACGATTCGTACTTTGACTATTTATATGTGGACTGGTTACGAGTGTACTTCTACTAACAAACAGTTCTGTCACTTTTTGCGGGGGCGAGGTAACATGAAATCCGCAACTTTGGATTTTATTCCCCATAACTTTAGATTCTAATTTTGAATGTTAAAAATCATGAAAAGTAGTCTCGTGGGAACCCCAAACGTTCTAAGTTCGAAATTATTATTTCGCAATTACAGGCTGTCTCGTTTAGTGATAAGGTGTAAAATTGAATGTAAATGCACAAGATCAATTGTGCTTATACCGTAGCAGATGGGAAATGCTACCGCAAGGCTAGTCCTTATAATAATTAGTCAAAGGATTCGTAGAATCGACCCAGTAGAATTATAATGATTATATTCTTCGCTAATAAATATTAGAACTAACAATCAAAATAATTTATTCAATTTAGGAACTGTGTGTCGCCGTAACCAATATAAATTATAATAATGCAATTCAATTCAATTGTAAATATAAATTTTTTTTTAACCACCTGT
This sequence comes from Agonopterix alstromeriana, assembly GCA_963924505.1. Classification (NCBI taxonomy): domain Eukaryota; kingdom Metazoa; phylum Arthropoda; class Insecta; order Lepidoptera; family Depressariidae; genus Agonopterix; species Agonopterix alstromeriana. The sequence goes on from OZ004683.1 coordinate 10,703,948, forward strand.
TTTTAATTAAAAAATATAAAAATAGGTTAAAAAATAAGAGATACATTTTTTCCGATTTTATTTTTGACCGATATTTCTATTTTTAATTTACTTTTGAAGTTTCTGAAAAACGTAGGATTTATGGCCAAGATTCCTTGACCGCAATAACATTAAAAATAAAAACTATCAAATACAATAGAAAAGCCAAGCACGAAAAGGAATAAAATCTCATTCATCCTTTATTATATTTTTCAGTATTTTTCAAATAACTCGAGAAATAATGGATAGAAAAATCTGATAATTTTGATATAAGCTTTGAATCACATAATCTCCAAATGGTTTTCTTATTTTGGTACCTTTCTTGAAATGAAATGTTGTCAATTCAATTATATTAATGATAATGTAAATAAAAGTCAAGAGGAGAGTGTTTGGAATCAGTATGACGGACACAACCTGCGTGTTGTGCCTAGAGCTCTACCCAACACTATCACTCATACCGCATGTATCCGAACCGAGTTTATTGAATAAATATATTTGTATCCACGTTTCACCAGTAGTACCGAAACTCTGAGGTTTCAGAATATCTCTGACTACCCCCTCAAGGAATATAGTCGTGAGCATATGTGTGTATTTGTAGGAACTTGAAGCCCACTTATGAGTTCAACTTTGATTAAATTAAAATAGCGGACGATAGGTGACGTTCTTGCATTACGTACTTGAACAATGGATCTGCTGTTCATGTACCTACAAGTGAAAAATAATGCCGCGTGATTTGTTTTATTTTCATTTTGAATGATTTGTATGACGAATTTATATATTACGACGAAAAATAAAAATATACAGGGTCATTCGTAATATGCTGAACAACTTTTCGAAGCACTAAAATGTGAGAGGGTGTACCTGCTGATGAAAGACCAACTGCGTTACTTCTCGTCCAAATGAATAACTTCCACCTGGGAGTCACGTTGCAGATTCTGACCCGAGCACATGACTCGCATGGTTTTCGCGATTCGCGTTTTTGCCTGCCACGAGGCTTCCCAATCCTCAATCTCTTCTTGTTCTTGATCAAAACAATCCCTGAGATTGGGAAAGATCCCACAAACTACTTGACATTGGCGGAAATGCAGTGCTATCGCACAAGCAAGAGTCCATTAATAAAAAAGAAAAAATCCATCTGCCTAAAACTGTCTTTACTTTCAAATATCTACTTATTGGAAATCGCAAGTCTAGAAGCCAGTAGGCGACATATCTACAGTACAAAGATATCTTGAAGCGTCAGTTGGCAGTATTAAAGTTACGCAATATTCCAATACGAATAGATATTCATCGAAATGCTCCAGTAAGCTCTGAATTTTATCGCAGTCGCTTTCTTGAAAACTTCGACTGAACTGCAGTTAGAAAATTCCTCTACACATCCTCAAAATCTGTATTTTTAATCAAAATCTCGAGGTTCGTCCACCAAACAACTCGTTGTATGCAAAATAATATCATATTGATAGCTTTCTGAAGTCATTTAAACTCTACCACCGCTTCGGAAGGTGTTCTGTTGTAGAGAAGATGCGGCCAGAAACTCTACAACACACATATCTTTTAAAAATATGTATGCAAAGTACAATTACAAATACAATATTGAATTACATAAGGTAACTTTTTAGCTGTACCGTATAGCTGGGGGAGGGGGGGGGACACTTGACTCTAACAAAAATGTTCACTTTAAAGCTTAATATTTTGCTAACGGATCCCTAAATCGAAAAATGGGTTTCCAACACAATATTTTTAAAAGACCTATCCAACGATACCCCACACCATGGGAAAGACGAGAATAAAAAATTTTATCCCCAGTTTTTGAGTAGGAGAGGTGTCCTAAAAAAAATATCATTCCTGATTTTATTTTACCACTTTGTCGGCGTGATTAATATGTATATCCATGTCAAATTACAGCTTTCTAGTACTAAACGTCTCTGAGCTAAGCCGCGGACAGGCGGACAGACGGACAGACGGACAGACGGACAGACGGACAGACGGACAGACGGACAGACGGACAGACGGACAGACGGACAGACGGACAGACGGACAGACGGACAGACGGACAGACGGACAGACGGACAGACGGACAGACGGACAGACGGACAGACGGACAGACGGACAGACGGACAGACGGACAGACGGACAGACGGACAGACGGACAGACGGACAGACGGACAGACGGACAGACGGACAGACGGACAGACGGACAGACGGACAGACGGACAGACGGACAGACGGACAGACGGACAGACGGACAGACGGACAGACGGACAGACGGACAGACGGACAGACGGACAGACGGACAGACGGACAGACGGACAGACGGACAGACGGACAGACGGACAGACGGACAGACGGACAGACGGACAGACGGACAGACGGACAGACGGACAGACGGACAGACGGACAGACGGACAGACGGACAGACGGACAGACGGACAGACGGACAGACGGACAGACGGACAGACGGACAGACGGACAGACGGACAGACGGACAGACGGACAGACGGACAGACGGACAGACGGACAGACGGACAGACGGACAGACGGACAGACGGACAGACGGACAGACGGACAGACGGACAGACGGACAGACGGACAGACGGACAGACGGACAGACGGACAGACGGACAGACGGACAGACGGACAGACGGACAGACGGACAGACGGACAGACGGACAGACGGACAGACGGACAGACGGACAGACGGACAGACGGACAGACGGACAGACGGACAGACGGACAGACGGACAGACGGACAGACGGACAGACGGACAGACGGACAGACGGACAGACGGACAGACGGACAGACGGACAGACGGACAGACGGACAGACGGACAGACGGACAGACGGACAGACGGACAGACGGACAGACGGACAGACGGACAGACGGACAGACGGACAGACGGACAGACGGACAGATGGACAGACGGACAGACGGACAGACGGACGAACATGGCGTAACTATAAGGGTTCCTTGTTGACTACGGAACCCTAAAAATAGGGATTTTCATATAACAGTGTCAAACTGTCAACAGTCTAGTCAAAATCAAAATAGGCCCCGTACACACTGCGACTTTTTGCAGCGATAAAACGCGCGTTTGTCTATCGCGTGGCTTTATCTCCACACTAGCAATTAACAGGCGTTTGTATCGATTCAAACGCATGATTGTAGCGATGCACACACATGTTTGTAACGATGCACACGCGCGTGTGCATTTTGTCAAAGGCTGTAGACGAATAACTAATCAAATATAACGAAAGTTTGGCATCTTGGCTGTATCGCGTTTGCATCTATGCTTTTCGACTTAATCGATGCTTACCCCAGTGCTGCTTACTCTAAAATTTGATTTCCCTATTTGCCATCAGATTCTAGTCCACCTATAAAAGGGTCGTTGATTAAAGACCACCAGCGATGGTCGAAGTGGTACAGATGTAAGCCTGCGTAACGGCCCCCAACCGAATTCCGAAATTGTAAATGCGCGCTGCGTACAAACGAAATCTGGTGATATTTACAATACTCACCAATTAAACTCAATGAAATTTTGCACAAACAATCTAGGAACAAATCTCTATGCTTGCATCGTGTCCGATTTTCGTTAAAATGTACAGTTTCAATGCTAGGATTAATTTAAGATTTGTATGGAAATCTTTGAGGCACTGTAACTTTAAAACTTTACATTTTAATGAAAATCAGACACGATACAAGCATAAAAACTTGTTTCTAGATTGTTTCTGCAAAATTTCATTGAGTTTAATCGGTTAGTATTGAAAATATCACCAGACTTCGTTTGTATGGAGCGCGCCAACAGTAATAATTATACCCTTAATAATCCAGATGCGGATGAACGTGACAGTGAAAGCGCCCTTAGATCCCAATACACTGTTAAAGTTTTCGCAATTTCGGTTTATCTGAATAATCATTGTGTTCTAGTTTCACCATTAGCCACACATTGGCTTCCAATGTACACAGTTCTTCTACTAATATTTGGAAACCTGCTGAATGGAAATTAATGAAGCACATTCAAATATTCCATCTATTGTTCAAAAACGATAGCTCAGACATATTTACTCTTCCGTATTTCATCTCATTACCGGCGCAAACTGGTGCGAGCCGGTGCAGACCGGTTCGATCCAGTTCTAACCGGTTCGCGCCGGACTCGCATTCAAAATGGAGAGTTTAATCATGGATTTAGCGAAGCGTAAACTGCGATAACGGACTAGATGTTTTCTGAAATACGACATTTTTTTATAGAACAATGATGTCTTTGTTTTACGTTTTCGTTTTTCGTTCCAGTTGGTTCACGGTTTTTAATTTGAGGGTTGACAGCGTTGTTCTGAAGTTGCGTAAGTAGTCTTTTGTCAAAAAATTCATTCTTACTACGGGTTTAGTAGGTACCTATGATGTTTTTGTAGAAATAGTTTAACCCGAAAACCATTTGTACAGTAAGAAGAGCAGATCTTTTTTACCACTACTGTCCATTACAAATGGTGACGGGCTCAACCCCCGTCACACTGGACAGAGTTTCGGTACTACTGGTGAAACGTGGATGTTCTGAGGTTTCAGAATATCTCTGACGACCCCCTCGGGGGATGTAGTATTTATTTATTTTCTGAGATTTTTTACCATTACTAATGTTATTAATATAAAATAATAATAAAACCTGAACATAAAAACACGATCTTTATATATTTTTCATAAACTCAGAAACCATTTTTGTGGTTTTCAAAAGTAAAATAAATTGTTTAGTTAAGTAGGTAAATCGATGTTAAAAAGTAAGTTATAGTCAGTAGAATCCCACTGCAGGACAAAGGCCTCCTATCAAGAATAAAGCTTAATATTTCGCTAACGGATCCCTGAATCGAAAAATGGTTTTCCCACACCCACAATATTTTTAAAAGACCTATCCAACGATACCCCGCACCATGGGACAGAAGAGAAAAACAAAATGACATCCCCACTTTTCTTGTAGGGGAGGTACCATAAAAGATATATTTTTCAAGATTTTATTTTACCACATTGTCGGCGTGATAAATATGTATACCCATGTCAAATTACAGCTGTCTAGTACTAAGCGTCTTTGAGCGAAGCCGCGGACAGACGGACAGACGGAAGGTTCCTTGTTGACTTCGGAACCCTAAAAATGATCTTGTTTAGGCTGGCCCTGGCACCGCTGAGTTTTAAAACCAAGTATAAAGATACAAAAACTGTGCCCAAAGGCTGCATTGAAATAAAATGAAATTACGTCATAGCATAGAAACTTTACCAGCACATAACAGCATCTTGTCCGCTCTCAAAGGCTCACTTTAGCCCTGAATGGAAAGAAAATGCCGCCAACATCTTAAATGTAGAAGCAAGAGCAAAATCTACATGTTTTTAGTTAAGGGGCTATAGGTTCAGACGAATATTTTCGAACACAGCCCACCGAAAAGTGCGTGCGTGTACCGAATTAACAAAAGTACTTTTTATAGATTTTTTATTTGATTTTACTAGATAAACTAATGGTATAAATACCAAAAATCTGTAACTATTTAAGTTCTTTTAAAAACGAGAAAAATGTTTAAAAATACATGAAAATACGCATCTTGTTTGTGACGATTTTCTGTCGAGTGAAGTAATTCCAATCGTGTATTCAATTTATGATTTTACTAGATAAACTATCCAAGAATACTGAGGTATGACTTTGGTTTCGGTAAATTGTTTGAATCGGGTCTGGATGCCTCCAAGGTATTTCGTCCTACTATTGCGCCTTAAGACAGTTACAGTTTGAGGTAAAATTTAAAATACTTATGACTTCGTACGTGCAGACAACTGAAATACAGGGTGTTAGGGAAAATATTTGCATTTATTTTATTTGTTGTATCCATGATACTGAAAAAATTCCAAGAAATCTATAGGAGTAGATACTACATACAATCAGCTGATCGAACGATTGTATGAAAAAAGATTTTGTAATTTGCGTATTTCCATTTGTCATCATCATGAGTACAATCACCCATAAAAGTAATGCTACTGTCTACCTTAACATTATCTACATGTAAGTTTTCACTCTGTATACAGGGGTATACAGGATGAAAACATGTCTTACATAGACCATCAAACTGAACAACTTTCACTATTGAAATCGCGAAATAAAAATCTGCCGTTCTATACTTTAGTAGTTATTTACATTTATCAGTAGTATGGTTCTCTAAACCTTTTAAGCCATTTCGGACAGCTGAAATCCACATTTTGTTACTAAGAATTTAAATTACAGCATAAGCATATGCTCACGACTATATTCCCCGAGGGGGTAATCAGAGATATTCTGAAACCACAGAACATCCACGTTTCACTAGTAGTAATAATAAAGGGTGTTAGGGTAATCAGTTGCATTACTTTAAGGGGTGATTCTACCTATGATACTGAACAACTATCCCTAAGAAACCTAAAGGAAATTTGACAAAACAAATTTCGACTTTTCAGACAAACGTTCGTTCAGCTGATTGCATTTAGTATGAAAAGTCCGAATTTTTTTTGTCCGGAAGTACACATAATTACTAACTAATTATTACCAAATTTTTAGATAATTATGGTTTCATCATTTCTGTTATCAGACAATTTCATACTTTTGACGATTTTTACATATTATTTGGCTAGCGAGCTTTGATTCCTATATGGATATCATTAACATACTTTACAATTTAAATAAAAAAATTAACAAAAGCAGTTTTTTTTTAATTCTTAAGAGGAAATAATTCGGAGCGCGCTCCATACAAACGTACTATGGCAATATTTTCAATACTAACCAATTAAACTCAATGAAATTTTGCAGAATCAATCTAAAAACAAATTTCTATGCTTGTATAGAGTCAGATTTTCGTTAAAATGTAAAGTTTTAAAGTTACAGTGCCTCAAAGATTTCCATACAAATCTTAAATTAATCCTAGCATTGAAACTGTATATTTTAACGAAAATCTGACTCCATACAAGCATAGATATTTCAAGATTGTTTCAGCAAAATTTCACTGAGTTTAATTGGTTAGTATTGAAAATATCACCATAGTACGTTTGTATGGAGCGCGCTCCGAATTATATCCCCTTAACTTAAAATATAATGACCCAAAAATATCTATAATCCTTTCATTTTAAAATCTTTGACATAGAAAATATTGTTACAGAGACAATTGGCTATTTGACAATTGTAACGGTAAAATATTAAATATATTCGATTTAGTAGGTTATAGGTACACAATAATAATACAATATGTTTTTTGCATCAAAGTAACTTGTAAATTTTTTATTTTTCAAAAATAAATTAGAATTTTTTTATCTGTGGATTTCAAAAACTGATACGCGGGCGGCCATGATTGAGTATCGTGTGACAATAAAACGTCATGTGAGTTGAAGCGTCGTAGTTAGCTTTACTTTGTTTATTGAAATATGACGTCACAGTCTCAAGTGTCACGTGATCGGCTGTTTTCGCGCGAATTTCAAATTACGGAATGAAAAATATTGTTTCTTTTCGAATAAATAACGCTGTTTTAAGTAAAAGATAATGGAAAGAGGTATAAAATAAAACTACGTATAATTTAAAATATCTTTCCGAAGACTGGCAAATAGCCAATTATCTGGATATGGTTTTCGATTCAGTCAGCCCTCCAAAAAAAAACTTGACAAACCAATCCGGCAAAGTTAGGATGGCCGTCATCTTTTCTCGCAATAATCTAACATGGAATTTCTGGAACTAAAAATGAGTTAGGTTAGATACAGTTTTTTCTTTTTATCAATACGAAACCCTAAAACAAAACCGATCTCAAGTAGGTACTTCGGAACCCATGCCCTGCCATTATGTTAAAAAAACCGGTTAACCCCATCGTACGGGAAACAAGGCCGAGTCTAAACCGAAATTCGAGTGAAAATGTAACGCCATTTCCGGTTTTATCAGTTTTTATTGGCAACACCCGCACGCGCTTCCGGTTCTGCGTCGGAAACTGTAAACCCCATTTTTATGTCTCCGCAGAGCGACCCTTGAACTGGAGGGGTTAAGTTATAAGCATTAGCAACAAACGTTATTATTCGACATGTAAGTGAGAATATAATTATGTAGTATCAATTATTTAAGAGGCTATGTGAAAAAAATTGGATTCTTCAAAGCATCATATCTTATGAAGTACTAACAGTAGGAGTATGATTTGCGGATATGTGTAAATTGAACATATAATTGAAGTTTTGATTAGAGCCAAAACACGATTAAGACACATTTTGTCGATAGAAAAACAAGCCAAAGTAGCCCCCGTCTTTATCGATAAACGCTTGGAAGTGCTAAACGGTGAATATTAGAAACAAGAGGCTTGATTTAAAAAAAAGAGATAGATTTTTTATAAATTTTGATTAGAACAGAATTGAACTTACATAAATAGTACAATTACAATTAAAAAAAGTTTGTTTTATGCTTGCGTCGTTTCAGGCGCGTGCGCCGCCCCATCTCTTTCTCTCGCATCAGGCAGTAATATAAGCTATCACACGCCCATTTCGCTTCAATTATTTTTCGACATATGCCCTTCATTAAATAGACTATGTATAACTGTATACATAACCTTAGCTCAAGAATTTATATTGTAATAGTTATTAAGTCGTGTTATGTTGTAGAGTTTCTGGCCGCATCTTCTCTACAGCGACGAGAAGTACCGACGCGGTGGTAGCTTCAAAAAAGAATTGAAGTTTAATAAGTATGCTTCAAGCTCCTATTTTGAATCAATTATTGTGACTTTGACTTTGAATGCTAAAAAGTCGGGATAACCTCTTTTATACGACTCAGGCCGGATTCGACCAAACTTTGATTTATCCAAGAACAATACCTAAAGAAAGAGGTCGTTGTATCCGTACTTATTGCAATGTGAGGTTATACATTTTTAATTTGTTAGGTTTATGCGAAACTTGTGGGTTTAAAATCAAATCAAAGTGACACGAACGTACTTAATCTAAGAATATAATTACTAATACTCGCGTTTGGTCGAATCCGGCCTCATTTGAATAATTTTAACATTTATACGATCTTTACTCGATTTTAACTTAAAAAATACTTTTGAATAACCCACAGCAGATTTTTTTCTCGTTTACTGAGGTAGGCTCCATAGTAAAAGTTGTTCAGTTTGATGTTCTAAGTTCACCATTTCAGTTTTTGCTAGGCCGTCACACCCAGTATATTAACGCAAATTTTAAAAACTTCACAGAGGTCAGTATTAAGATCGTATTTAAAAAATGTCATTGACTTTGGTTAGTATTGAAAATAGGAAAAACTAATAGTAGTAAAAGAGAATAGTCCTTGCTGCAAACTTCACACTTTAACACTTGCACCACGCCCAACAATCAGCGAAGCATCGAAACGTAGCCTACGATGCTTTGACTACCCGTTTTAACTGATAAAACCCCGCCTTGAAGTAACAGGGTACAACATTACTTATTCTCTTCGAATTTTTATTTAACACCCTTTTTACAGGTTTTCTTATTTTATTTAAAGTTAATTGAGCTCAGACTCCATCTTGGAAATTAACTTCAACAGATTAAACCGGGTTTAGACTGATCAAAAACCGGTTTAATCGGTTTTTGTGATTATCTTGAAGTTTTGAACGAAATATCCGGATTATGATTTATCCTATGTAACACAATACGATGATTACAGGAGGTCTACTACAAAAATATGTTTGTGTGTATATCCTGCGTAATCTTAACTATTATAAAACTGTAACAGAAGTGTGACTGTACATTTGAAAATATTTTACAAAAAAAAATGTAGATTTTTAGGTGATCCTGACTCTAAATCAATCTTTTTTAGAATTTTGTCTGTTTGTTTGTGCGAGCATCACGCGAAAACTACTGAATCGATTATGATGAAACTTTGTTTGTTATATAGCTTACGATCTGAATTAAAATCTGGTATATAATTTGTGTGGACGAAATAGCGGGTTAACTCTAGTAAATAACATTAGCCTAGGCCCAGGTTTTTTCGGGAATGGAAAACATCCTAAATTCTCGAAATGACAGCGAAAACCGTATCAAAACACGTTGTGTGGTTTAGAAGAAGTAAGCGGCAAAACAGCCAGAAGGACAAACGCGGACAGTGACTTTGTTTTATATCGTTTTTATTATTTATTCCACAGTCATGATCCATGTACAAATTTGTTAACAGTATTCTTTGCTATAACTAGGAAATACAGTGAACGATAGAAATATAGGTGAGGTTCTTCCATTACGTACTCGAAAAATGGACCTGCTTTCCATGTCTCTTACGAGTGAAAAGCATTGCCGTGTGATTTGTTTTTTTTCTTTTTGAATGAATTGTAAAACGAGGCATTGTGGTACCTTTATTCCGCCTGAAAAGTATCTCAATCGCGCAATGCCACTCATATTGCGACTAAGGAAATTAGGCGTCGTGGTCTCATTTTATGCGGTGTAGGCCAGTTCCTGTTTTAATTTAATCAAAGAGTGGACGTTTTGAACTTTATTGATTTTGTATTCGAGTAAACTATGGATTATCCGGATTAATTTTGTATCCAGCTTCAAAATATAGACCACTTTCGAACGCATACGAATTACCTTACTATAATGTCTATGATTTTCATAATTTCTTCAAGTAGATTGTAGATCTTTGGGACCTGTTTAGAAGTTGACTATGTAAGTAAGTTATTTATAGCCTGTAGAATCCCACTGCAGGGCAAAGTCCTCCTCTCACGAATAAAGGTGTGGGCCATACTCCACCACGCGCGCCCAGCGCGTGTTGGTGGAGGAAGTTAGTGGAGAATTTTCAAGCCGCCTTAATAGGCCTCTGACCTGGCTTAACGAATAGTTACAACGCCATCTGACGGAACTCTCCAAGACAACTGCTTAACGTGCCTTCCACGGAAACGCTCGAGATGAAATACCACTAAACGGTCACCCATCCAAAGATTGACCGGATCTGACGTTGCTAAACTTCGGTGATCGTTTCCAATACTGAATCTCCACTACGCCAACGAGCGCTTCTATGGACTATGGACGGGATAAAACTGATTATTTGATTCCAGCACGCCTAAAGCCTGTATCAAACATTCGGGATACGACAAAAAATTTAAATTGAAGCACGCAGGTTTCCTCACGATGTTTTCCTTCACCGAAAAGTCAGTGGTGTCACAAATCGTACATAAATTCCGAAAAACTCATTAATACGAGTCGGCCTGGGATCGGACTGGGATCGAACCATCCCCTCCTGCACGGCAGGCAAGGTTGCTCGCCACTGGACCACCACGACGATACCCGGATCATTCTCCGATATCCGGTTCAAAATAATCACCTGTCTCACTCACCCTTGTCAAAATTGTAATAAGTGTGACAGAGATAAGCTTTTTCTCCGTCAATGTCGGCTTTGTAACCTTAGGGGTTTAGAATACTGAAGAGGATTCGTGAATTGTAGGAGGCATAAATATTCGATTTCTATTTTTGACCTTTGCTTTGGCACGTGCTTGATTTTACCTTGGCTTTAATTCGAGTTTATTATTGTTATGAAAAACTCGTCAGAAACTAACAGAGGCTGTATAAATGGTTTTACCAGGCCTATCTCACTCCATAGCTCAGGTACGATTGACGGCCGATCCCCACCGAGTGGTGAATTGCAATAGGTTAGGTATACCGTGTAAACTTCTTGGTCTAATCTTAGTAGACTTGCCGCCATTTTGTGAGTAATCAATGCGAGACTTGAAAATTCTAGCGATGTCACGCTGCTAGCACGTGAAAGAATGAAAAAGAGGGACACTATGTAAACGAAGCTTTCATGTCTAATGCCTCGGTAGCTGGTACCAACGGCTTAACGTGCCATCCGAAGCACGAAATCATATTTCTTTTTCAGACAATTGTGTAACATAACACTAGGTGTCCCCCGTGGGAATCGAACCCACAACCTCTGTTTCAAGAACCCAATGCTCTTAACAGTTAGACCACGGAGGCAGTTAGTATATTATACTAAAATACATATGACATAAAAGGCCATAGGACAGAAGTGACAAATGTTTTATCCCCATCTTGAACATTTGCTTGTGTCTAGCACTGCATTTCTGCCAATGTCGAGTGAGTTTTGTGAGCATCTTAAGGGGATATAATTCGGAGCACGCTCCATACAAACGTACTATGGTGATATTTTCAATACTAACTAATGAAAGTCAATGAAATTTTGCTGAAACAATCTTGAAACAAATATCTATGCTTGTATGGAGTCAGATTTTCTTTAAAATGTACAGTTTTAAAGTTACAGTGCCTCACAGATTTCCATACAAATCTTAAATTAATCCTAGCATTGAAACTGTATATTTTAACGAAAATCGAACACGATACAAGCATAGAGATTTGTTCCTAGATTGTTTCTGCAAAATTTCATTGAGTTTAATTTGTTGGTATTGAAAATATCACCAGACTTCGTTTATATACAGCGCGCATTTACGCATTCGGAATAAACTTCTCTTAATGTTGGCACGCGTACCCCGCACACTTCACCGTTCTATCTTGTGTTTCTGTGGTTTATGCACTAAAACAGATTTGAGTTCGAAATGGCTTAGCCACGTGGCTACCTATCCTGCACGCGCGCCGCAAACACGTACGCCCGTGAATCCTCTAGCTTTCACAGAATATGAGTTCTGTCATAACTTTTATGAGTAATACAAAAAACTCTGAATCAAGCTTGAAAAAAGCAAAAATTCTTTAATCCTTCCCCATCAATGCAATTGCGACCATTATAATTTTCAATTTCGTTCCACCGTTGAATTTTAAGTACGTGCTTTATTTCGTACCCCGCCATTTGAGTTGCCGGTCAAAAAACGGAAACCTACCGCTCGCTATAAACACCCGGGTATCCATACAAACGACCCGGTCGAAATTAAAGGCAACCATGTGGGTTGGCGGGGTATTTTTTTGCTACCCGGATCAAAAGATTCGATCCAAATGTGTTTTTCTTTGTTTTTTTTTAATTTAGTTTTTTCTTTTGTTGTTTTGAATAAAAGGTGCCGCCTGTCCCTTCCAGATGTTTTTAGGGTTCCGTACACAAAGGGTGAAAACGGGACTCTATTACTAAGCCTACGTTATCCGTCCGTCCGTCCTACCTATTTGGGGCTGTAACTTTTGAACCGTAACAGCTCGACAGTTGAAAATTTCACAGAATATACCGCCGTAATAACGTATATTAACAAATAATAAAAATGACATTAAATTACAATTTAAGTCTTCATACAAGAAACTAGTTTTTATCAACGTTTTTTCTTCTCGCTCTATCGTAAAAACGGTAATACATACAAGCGTCAAACTTGGTGTGATTATAGCGCAAACTCCACAGTATAATAAAAAATAATAAAAATCGGCTAGGTGTGAGTCGGTCTCGCGCTAAAGGTCCCGGAGAAAAAAAATTTTCTTTGTAAGTTATTTTGTTGTGTGGTACTGCTGGTGTTGTACGGAACTCTCGTTGCGCGAGTAGATCGACTCGCACTTGACTGGTGCTTATTTTATTAATACCTTTGACAAAGTATATGAGTCAAAGTGAAGGAGATCAGAAACATTGCTTTGTAGCTAATGTTTTTTTAGCAATGAACATTAAACAATTTAAGAGGAAAGACGGGTTCCCTGGATACTTTACCCTAGAGCAAATATTTTTTATCATACAATCTATGTTAACGAACTCCATAAACACGCACTGGACCCGCGTGGTGGAGTATGGCCCAATCCCTCTCACCCTTATTCGTGAGAGGAGACCTTTGCCCTGCAGTGGGACTCTACAGGCTATAACTTACGTTTTTTTCTTCTCACATTCTACGTGAACATTTCTAAAGTGAACAACTTTTATGGGAGCAAAACAGTAAAAGTGCAAAAAAAAAGTCAGCTGTGCCATACTAAACTATGTACTACCTCATCATCTTATTTAAGAGCTACGCTCTTGTCGGTGGAGTATTCGCCAATCCTGTCTCTTTTCCGCTAGTGTCTTGAGTTCTTGATATGACTCGACATCAACCTTATCCTTCACTTGGGCTAGATCTTCCTCTGCCTCTTTTCCCCTCTATCTTCCTTTCCAGTATGGTTTTGGCTGCAATACCTACTCGACTCAAAGGTATGGAGATGTTGATTTTTTTTTTGCGCTGACACGTTTGCTCTCATAGTAAAAGTTGTTCAGTTTGATGGGTAGAGTATGTGGTTTAAAGGTTAATGATACTTTTCCTTACACCCTGTTTAGGAAATTAACAAATAAAATTTTGGACTTTCCTTACCAAATGCAATCAGCTTTGGTAGATTTTTTTTGTTGCTAAACGAATTTAAAATGAATTAAATTAAATTAAAAACACATACAGAAGTAGGTAATAATACAAGACATAAGAACATTAAACATAAAGTGTTTTTTCTGTTGTTAGTATGTTAATGATATTTCCCCAGAGTACCAACACACAAACAAGTTTGCTTGTGCACTGATACTCCGAGGGATTTCCCTTATGTTCCTTTGGGAAAGTTGTTCAGTATCATGAGTACAATCACCCATTAAAGTAATGCAAGTGTCTTCCCTAACACCCTGTAAACATACATACACCTACTAAACCTGTTAATATTTAAAACAGTTTTAGGATTAGACTAAAACTTGTTACGTAATAATGAACTCTATGTAGACTGCAAAATAACACCTTTACCGTAACTACTGCTCTCATGAATAGCATAATCTGGTACAAAATGTAACGCTTATGTCCATACTAGTAGAGTTCAAAATGCCAGCTGTTTTCGTAATTCAAACACCTCTACAACTTTGTAATTATCTAGATAATAGAGTAGAGATAAAAGTCGAATTTAGAGTCTATTTTGTGGTAATTGTAAGGCCTAGTTCACGCTGAAATTAAATGACTCAACCAGGTGCAGATTCTGCAAGAAGAAGATGGAAACTCCTTAAGACTCCCTTTCATCTTGTAGGTATGAGAGTGTGGCCCACTAATGTGCAAACGAAGTGTCCATCTAGGTAGACAGGTTTTGGCAACCGGTGTGAAGTTAGCGGCCAAAAAGTTAGCGGCCACTATTATCCGACTGAAATAAAAAGTCGTCTAAAAAAAAGTCGAAATAAGAACCGAATAGCCAGGAAATAGATACAGATAATAAATATAGACAGCAACAACATCAAAAGTGTGATAAATAAAAAAATAAAAAAAGTTGTGATATCGAAATTTTTTAATAAAGTTCAAGGGTTTATGCCTGCTCTGAGCCAATTTACCTAAAAATATGCGAAACAATGTAGTCTTACAGGAAAGCAAAGCGCCATGGACTATCCTGGCGATATAAGCATCACAATCTGACATTAACCAAGGCACTAGATTTTTTCACTAGGAACATTTTCAAAAATTTTGTTTCAGGTGAGGGTTTAAGTCTGCTGTGATGAAATTTAGCTAGTAGTATGCGCAACGATGTAATCTTTCAGGAAAACATAGCGGCATGGACTATTCTGGCAATATAAGTATCACAATCTGCCATTAACCAAGGTAGTTAGGTTTTTCAATAGGTACATTTTCAAAAATTTTGTTCAAGGTGAGGGTTTAAGTCTGCTGTGATGAAATTTAGCTAGTAGGATGCGCAACGATGTAATCTTTCAGGAAAACATAGCGGCATGGACTATCCTGGCGATATAAGCATCACAATCTGTCATTAACCAAGGCACTAGGTTTTTTCACTAGGAACATTTTAAAAATTTTGTTCAAGGTGAGGGTTTAAGTCTGCTGTGATGAAATTTAGCTACTAGGATGCGCAACGATGTAATCTTTTAGGAAAACATAGCGCCATGGACTATCCTGGCGATATAAGTATCACAATCTGCCACTAACCAAGGTACCAGGTTTTTTCACTAAGAACATTTTCAAAAATTTTGTTCAAGTTGAGGGTTTAAGTCTGCTGTGATGAAATTTAGCTAGTAGGATGCGCAACGATTTAATCTTTCAGGAAAACATAGCGGCATGGACTATCCTGCCGATATAAGTATCACAATCTGCCACTAACCAAGGTACCAGGTTTTTTCACTAAGAACATTTTCAAAAATTTAGTTCAAGGTGAGGGTTTAAGTCTGCTGTGATGAAATTTAGCTACTAGGATGCGCAACGATGTAATCTTTCAGGAAAACATAGCGGCATGGACTATCCTGGCGATATAAGCATCACAATCTGTCATTAACCAAGGCACTAGGTTTTTTCACTAGGAACATTTTAAAAAATTTAGTTCAAGGTGAGGGTTTAAGTCTGCTGTGATGAAATTTAGCTACTAGGATGCGCAACGATGTAATCTTTCAGGAAAACATAGCGCCATGGACTATCCTGGCGATATAAGCATCACAATCTGCCATTAACCAAGGAACTAGGTTTTTTCAATAGGAACATTTTCAAAAATTTAGTTCAAGGTGAGGGTTTAAGTCTGCTGTGATGAAATTTAGCTACTAGGATGCGCAACGATGTAATCTTTTAGGAAAACATAGCGCCATGGACTATCCTGGCGATATAAGTATCACAATCTGCCACTAACCAAGGTACCAGGTTTTTTCACTAAGAACATTTTCAAAAATTTAGTTCAAGTTGAGGGTTTAAGTCTGCTGTGATGAAATTTAGCTAGTAGGATGCGCAACGATTTAATCTTTCAGGAAAACATAGCGGCATGGACTATCCTGGCGATATAAGCATCACAATCTGTCATTAACCAAGGCACTAGGTTTTTTCACTAGGAACATTTTCAAAAATTTAGTTTAAGGTGAGGGTTTCAGTCTGCTGTGATGAAATTTAGCTAGTAGGATGCGCAACGATGTAATCTTTCAGGAAAACATAGCGGCATGGACTATCCTGGCGATATAAGCATCACAATCTGTCATTAACCTAGGCACTAGGTTTTTTCACTAGGAACATTTTCAAAAATTTAGTTCAAGGTGAGGGTTTAAGTCTGCTGTGATGAAATTTAGCTACTAGGATGCGCAACGATGTAATCTTTCAGGAAAACATAGCGGCATGGACTATCCTGGCGATATAAGCATCACAATCTGTCATTAACCAAGGCACTAGGTTTTTTCACTAGGAACATTTTAAAAAATTTAGTTCAAGGTGAGGGTTTAAGTCTGCTGTGATGAAATTTAGCTAGTAGGATGCGCAACGATGTAATCTTTCAGGAAAACATAGCGGCATGGACTATCCTGGCGATATAAGCATCACAATCTGCCATTAACCAAGGAAGTTAGGTTTTTCAATAAATACATCCAAAAATTTTGTTCAAGGTGAGGGTTTAAGTCTGCTGTGATGAAATTTTGCTACTAGGATGCGCAACAATGTAATCTTTCAGGAAAACATAGCGCCATGGACTATCCTGGCGATATAAGTATCACAATCTGCCAATAACCAAGGCACTAGGTTTTTTTCACTAGGTACATTTTCAAAAATTTAGTTTAAGGTGAGGGTTTAAGTCTGCTGTGATAAAATTTAGCTACTAGGATGCGCAACGATGTAATTTTTCAGGAAAACATAGCGCCATGGACTATCCTGGCGATATAAGCATGACAATCTGTCATTAACCAAGGCACTAGGTTTTTTCACTAGGAACATTTTCAAAAATTTAGTTTAAGGTGAGGGTTTAAGATTGTGATACTTATATCGCCAGGATAGTCCATGCCGCTATGTTTTCCTGAAAGATTACATCGTTGCGCATACTACTAGCTAAATTTCATCACAGCAGACTTAAACCCTCACCTTAAACTAAATTTTTGAAAATGTACCTAGTGAAAAAAACCTAGTGCCTTGGTTAATGGCAGATTGTGATACTTATATCGCCAGGATAGTCCATGCCGCTATGTTTTCCTGAAAGATTACATCGTTGCGCATACTACTAGCTAAATTTCATCACAGCAGACTTAAACCCTCACCTTGAACTAAATTTTTGAAAATGTTCCTAGTGAAAAAACCTAGTGCCTTATTTAATGGCAGATTGTGATACTTATATCGCCAGGATAGTCCATGCCGCTATGTTTTCCTGAAAGATTACATCGTTGCGCATACTACTAGCTAAATTTCATCACAGCAGACTTAAACCCTCACCTTGAACTAAATTTTTGAAAATGTTCCTATTGAAAAACCTAACTACCTTGGTTAATGGCAGATTTTGATACTTATATCGCCAGGATAGTCCATGCCGCTATGTTTTCCTGAAAGATTACATCGTTGCGCATCCTACAAGCTAAATTTCATCACAGCAGACTTAAACCCTCACCTTAAACTAAATTTTTGAAAATGTACCTAGTGAAAAAAACCTAGTGCCTTGGTTAATGGCAGATTGTGATACTTATATCGCAAGGATAGTCCATGCCGCTATGTTTTCCTGAAAGATTACATTGTTGCGCATACTACTAGCTAAATTTCATCACAGCAGACTTAAACCCTCACCTTGAACTAAATTTTTGAAAATGTTCCTAGTGAAAAAACCTAGTGCCTTGGTTAATGGCAGATTGTGATACTTATATCGCCAGGATAGTCCATGCCGCTATGTTTTCCTGAAAGATTACATCGTTGCGCATCCTAGTAGCTAAATTTCATCACAGCAGACTTAAACCCTCACCTTGAACAAAATTTTTGAAAATGTTCCTATTGAAAAACCTAACTACTTTGGTTAATGGCAGATTTTGATACTTATATCGCCAGGATAGTCCATGCCGCTATGTTTTCCTGAAAGATTACATCGTTGCGCATCCTACAAGCTAAATTTCATCACAGCAGACTTAAACCCTCACCTTAAACTAAATTTTTGAAAATGTACCTAGTGAAAAAAACCTAGTGCCTTGGTTATTGGCAGATTGTGATACTTATATCGCCAGGATAGTCCATGCCGCTATGTTTTCCTGAAAGATTAAATCGTTGCGCATCCTACTAGCTAAATTTCATCACAGCAGACTTAAACCCTCACCTTAAACTAAATTTTTGAAAATGTTCCTAGTGAAAAAACCTAGTGCCTTGGTTAATGACAGATTGTCATGCTTATATCGCCAGGATAGTCCATGGCGCTATGTTTTCCTGAAAGATTACATCGTTGCGCATCCTAGTAGCTAAATTTCATCACAGCAGACTTAAACCCTCACCTTGAACTAAATTTTTGAAAATGTTCCTATTGAAAAACCTAACTACCTTGGTTAATGGCAGATTGTGATACTTATATCGCCAGGATAGTCCATGCCGCTATGTTTTCCTGAAATATTACATCGTTGCGCATACTACTAGCTAAATTTCATCACAGCAGACTTAAACCCTCAACTTGAACTAAATTTTTGAAAATGTTCCTAGTGAAAAAACCTAGTGCCTTGGTTAATGAGAGATTGTGATGCTTATATCGCCAGGATAGTCCATGCCGCTATGTTTTCCTGAAAGATTACATCGTTGCGCATACTACTAGCTAAATTTCATCACAGCAGACTTAAACCCTCACCTTAAACTAAATTTTTGAAAATGTTCCTAGTGAAAAAACCTAGTGCCTTGGTTAATGACAGATTGTGATGCTTATATCGCCAGGATAGTCCATGGCGCTATGCTTTCCTGTAAGACTACATTGTTTCGCATATTTTTAGGTAAATTGGCTCAGAGCAGACTTAAACCCTTGAACATTATTAAAAATTTTCGATATCACAATTTTTTTTTATTTTTTATTTATCACACTTTTGATGTTTTTGCTGTCTATATTTATTATCTGTATCTATTTCCTGGCTATTCGGTTCTTTTTTCGACTTTTTTTTAGACGACTTTTTATTTCAGTCGGATAATAGTGGCCGCTAACTTTTTGGCCGCTAACTTCACACCGGTGTTTTGGCACCAGATACAAACTCTCCCTATTGGAAATCTGCTGCAGTTCTTGACTGCGGTAGGGATCAGAAGGGAACTATAAAAAGGGCGATCACAAAAGACCAGCGATGGTCGCAGTGGCACTACCACATGTCTGTTAAGGGCCTATGTCGAAAAATAATTGAAGCGAAATGGCCGTGTGATAGCTTATATTACTGCCTGATGCGAGAGAAAGAGATGGGGTGGCGCACGCGCCTGAAACGACGCAAGCATAAAACAAACTTTATTTAATTGTAATTGTACTATTTATGTAAGTTCAATTCTGCTCTAATCAAAATTTATAAAAAATCTATCTCTTTTTTTAAATCAAGCCTCTTGTTTCTAATTTTCACCGTTTAGAACTTCCAAGCGTTTATCGATAAAGACGAAGGCTACTTTGGCTTGTTTTTCTATCGAGAAAATGTGTCTTAATCGTGTTTTGGCTCTAATCAAAACTTCAATTACATGTTCAATTTACACATATCCGCAAATCATACTCCTACTGTTAGTTCTTCATGAGATATGATGCTTTGAAGAATCCTATTTTTTCACATAGCCTCTTAAGGCCCTTAACCAACAACAATAATAATAATAAGGCCTGAAGAAAAGACGGTAAAGAACAGTGGCGAATCTGGACCCAGTCTTATTTATACTTACAGTTATACTTATTTGAAACAAAAAAAATCTAAGAATTTTTATAAAAATTATACTTTTACAATACAATAGCAAAACGCAGCAATGGCAGCTATTTTCATCGAAAAGTATTACGTAAGTATTTTTGATACTCATTTCGCTTTCTTTAAATTCTTATAGTAATATACGGTTATCGCGAATTTTCTTTAACATAAAAATCATGAATGTATCGAAGATCGAGTGCACTTTCTAATGAGAAAGATTATGAGGTTCACACTCTTGATTCAAAAGGTACCGTGAAGAGTAAAACCTGTCCTCATACTTATCTACAGGTTACAACCAATTAACTTTTTTATTACTTTTATTTCACTCTACAATGTATTGCTAAGTTTCATTGATGTACGATCCCTCTAAGATTGACACCGAAATAACAGACCTTTGACTATTTATATGTGGACTGGTTACGCGTGTAATTCTACTAACAAACATTTCTGCCACTTTTTGCGGGAGGCGAGGTAACATGAAATCCGCAACTTTGGATTTTATTCCCCATAACTTTAGATTCTAATTTTGAATGTTAAAAATCATGAAAAGTAGTCTCGTGTGAACCCCAAACGTTCTAAGTTCGAAGTTATTATTTCGCAATTATAGACTGTCTCGTTTAGTGATAAGGTGTAAAATTGAATGTAAATGCACAAGATCAATTGCGCTTATACCGTGGCAGAGGGGAAATGCTACCGCAAGGCTAGTCCCTATAATAATTAGTCAAAATAACAGACGCATTCGCCATTCTTCTTTACAAGTCAATAAAAAGGAAAATTTGTTTTTAATAGAAAATCTGGGCCCGCATGGTCCAATATAACCCACCCTTATTCGGAAAGGAGGCCTTTGCCCTGCAGTGGGATACAATGTCTTTGAAATCATCCTTTTAGACAATAATTTAAGTACATACGAAAGGAACTTTTTTTCGGGTTCGTTGTTACGAATTAAAGGTATATTACCGTTGGCGCGCTCCAAACAAACGAAGTCTGGTTATATTTTCAATACTATCCTATGAAATATTTTTCAGAAAAAATCTAGAAACTAATCTTTCTACTTGTATATTACCAGATTTTCGTTAAAATGCATAGTTTTAAAATTACAGTGTCACAAAGATTTCCATACAAATCTTAAATTAAACCTAGCATTGTACTGTATTTTTGAACGAAAATCTGACACCATAAAAACATAGAGATTGGTTACTATATTGATTCTGCAAAATTTCATTGACTTTAATTGGTTAGTATTCAAATTACTCGTATAACCAGATTTGGTTTGTATGGAGCGCGCATTAGCGCTTTTAGAATAAACTTCTCTGAATGGGTTCGTATCAAAATACTTAATAGCGGTAAAAAAATACAATGCAGTCCATGTGTCCCTTTAAACTACAAATAACTTTTTTTACTCATAAAAACTCATGTCTGAATCAACCTTTAAAGTAAATCCAGTGGTAAAAACGTTTAACGCGGAAAGGGCCGTATCTTAGTAATAAATTCGAAAGGGTTTGCTATTTATTGGCTCATTTCTTATGTCTTTAACGGTAGCTGAAATCTCAGATCGGGCAAGCCGTTTCCGACTACTAAGTGTTGATTTAGGGTAAATTATACCTTAAAGGTGAAATGTCGAGGGATGTTCTCCTTAAAAACTAGAATAACCAAGAAGAACCACGTTGTAAAATGCCACTTGCAAAATGGAAAATCAATAACTGAGAAAACATATTTAGAAAAGTATACTAACAAAATATCTGTGACAACCATTGTGATAAAATATAAAAGGATTGTATAATTGTGACAAATATTTTTTTCCGTGAATGTGCAAATATTTTAAGGGTTCCGTAGTCAACAAGGAACTCTTATAGTTTCGCCATGTCCGTCCGTCTGTCCGTCTGTCCGCGGCTTAGCTCTGAGACGGGTACTAGAAAGCTGTAATTTGACATGGGTATACATATTAATCACGCCGACAAAGTGGTGAAATAAAATCGTGAATCATATTTTGTTTATGGTATGCCCCCTCCCCCCCCCTCTCCCTGCCAGCTAAACGGTTGTTTCTGGATACGTGAAAAAATTCACGGCTGTCGTGTATACAACGAAGTTAAAAGGAAAACTATCACCGCTAAGTAGGCTTTACAAGTTAACGAGTAATAGTCGACCAACTTGTAAAATGTACTTTTTAGACTTTATTAGCCATTAAACCGTGGTAAAAACCAAAAGCTCCCTTCTAAGTCCGTATATTGGGACGGGCAACTACGGAACCCTACAATGCGCGTGGCCCGACATGCACTTGGCCGGTTTTTTTAAACATTAAATCATATTTCGCTTTGTATGGAAGTGCCGTAAAATATCAATCATAAAAAGGCAGAAAGTCACCCAAAGGGCGATGGAGAGGGCTATGCTCGGAATTTCCCTACGAGATCAAATCAGAAATGAAGAGATCCACAGAAGAACCAGAGTAGCAGACATAGCACAAAGAATTACTAAACTAAAGTGTAAAAGAACCGATGGCCGATGGGGCCGAAAGGTTCTCGAGTGGCTATCACGTACCGGAAAGCTCAGCGTGGGTAGGACCTGGTGAAGGCGGCGGGAACCTGTTGGATGAGGGCAGCGCAGGACCGGTCGTTGTGGCGATCCTTGGGGGAAACCTATGTCCAGCAGTGGACGTCGAGATGATGATGATGATGGAAGTGTAGTTATGATAAATAACCGAGACTACTAACACTTTGAAGGATTTTGGCTTGCTAAAATATCCAGGTATTTAATAAACAGTACCCTTTGGGTACGAAACCGTAAATGGATCAGATTTTCCTTTCATTTGTATACTTTTGTAATCATTATTATACTATATTTTGATAAAGGGTTTTGGTTCATTAAAACATAATAGTTTTCAAGGGTAGGTACTTGTTATTTTTTGACTATGAGATAATGTTGCTCTTTGAAGATCAAATATTTTACAATATTATGAGAGTTTATGTTGGATAGTCAGGAATTTGTAAAAGTAAAAAAATTCCGAGAATTTTTCCGAATTTTCTATTAGTTTAGTTAGTAATACAAAAAGCCGTGGTGGTTCAGTGGCGAGTAACCTTGCCTGCAGGAGGCGATGGTTCGATCCCCGTCCAGACCGACTCGTACCAGTGAGTTTATCGGAATTTATGTATTGTTACACCACTGGCTTTTCGGTGAGGGAAAACATCGTGAGGAAACCTACATGCTTCAATTTCGAGGCATGTATTTTACCCACTGTCCATTACAAGTGGCGACGGGGTCACCCCCCGTCACACTGGACAGTTTCAGTACTACTGGTGAAACGTGGAGGTTCTGAGATTTCAGAATATCTCTGTCTACCCCCTCGGGGAATATAGTCGTGAGCATAATATGCTCATGCTTATTCTTTATGTTGGATAGTCATGAATTTGTAAATGTAAAGAAATACCAAGGAATTGTTTATTCATTAGTTAGTATTACAAATATTTTGGGTAATTGGGTACTTCCTTAGTTCCTAATTCAAATACACATGGTGTAAAATTAAATGACTTACACTCAGTTGCAGAAACGCTCATTAAAGTTAATCCTCCATTGCTTATGATTAGAGATCGAATATTCGGTATCGTGTGCACTAAGTTTGTGAATTCAAAACATAATTAATCCTATTTACTTCTCCCTCCATGGTGCCGAATTTATCATACTTTTTTTATTCATTTAATCATTTTATGGCTGAGGTGGGATGAAAAGTTACGTGTTGCACTCGAGCGCAAAGATTTTTCACCTCGTGTTCTTTTGATTCCCTCGCTAATGCTCAGGATTCTAATTTTAGAATCCTTCGCTTGCTCGGTCATCAAAATTGAGCACGCGGTTAAAAAGCAACTTTACACTATTTTTGTCTAATTTTATAATTTTAAGAAGTCTATTCTATACTATGCATCCGATTAATTATGCATTCCCGGACTTCCTGACATCCCGAGATTTATTTTAACGATTTTTTTTTAAATTATATTGTTTTAAGAAGTTGCTTTCATACCATGCATCTGATTAGTTATGCATTTCCGGATTTCCTGGCATCCTGAAAAATATTTTAAAAAGATAATTTTAAGAAGCCGCTTCCATAATTTTATAGCCAAAAATGAAGTTTGGGTGAATATGCATCCGAATATCCGATCTCTAGTTATGATTGTAACTCTGTCGCTCTATGCATGTATAGGTAGTACTATAATAACACGAGAAACCAAAGCGAGCGAAGCGAGCTCGAAATTTTTCACAAAATATCTGGGCTGTAGCTAGAAAAATGTTGGTCAGTGTGTTACCTACGGGCCGCCCTTTAGCACTTGCCCATTTTCCAAAGTCAAAGTCAATATAATTTATTCAATATAGGAGCTTGCAGCACACTTATCAAACGTCAAATCTTTTTTAAAGCTACCACCGCGTCGGAAGATGCGGCCAGAAACTCTACAACATAACACGACTTAATAACTATTACAATATAAATTCTTAAGCTAAAGTTATGTATACAATTCCCCTTAGGAGAATACACCACTGCCTATCCTCTTAACAATAATCATCGAAAAAATTCAAAAAAGATGTCAAAAGCACTTAAATCCAAAGCAAATAACTATAACTTCTTATAAAAGCAAGTCGCATAAATGTCCAACGTGTATGTAAGTGTGATTTAGAGCATCCTGTATACGAAGACATCAAACGGCATAGCGTAGTAGGCTCCTGAAAATATGAAATATCTTTTTATTACCAGGCAGGGTCACGCGAGGAATACTGCTGCGGTAAAATGTATACGTTTTTTAGTGTTCCGTACCGAAATTGGCAAAACGGAACACTTATGGAATCATCTCGGTGTCCGTCCGTCCGTCACATGGATTTTTCTCAGAGACCGTAAGACATAGGAAGCTGAAACTTGGTGCAGTTTTGGTAGTACGGAACACTAATTGCCCGAGTCTCGACTCACACTTGGCCGGTTTTTAGGGTTCCGTTGTCAAACAAGGAACCCTTATACTTTCGTCCATTCTGTCTGTCTGTATGCCCCGCCCTAAGAGGAAGGATCTCTCTTTAAGACTAGAGTAAGCCATACCAATTGTAAAGTGTCCACTTTTTTTACGTTTAGGTTTGAGTGTGTGGTGTCAAGTAGTATGGACAAAAGGCACCGAGTGACATATGGTCTTATGTTTACGGTCACTTTTTCACACACACTAGCTCAAAAAAAAGTGGACAGCCGCATAAACAAATATCTACAGTTCCATCTCCTTCTACTATTAAAGGTATGTCATAAGACAAAAGAGACCAACTACAATCGTAAATTTATGCGGACTCTATGGAGATCCTTCCTCTTAGGCCCCGCCTAAATAGCTCGCTCATTTTTGTACCTATTGAATCGAAATTTTGCATGACGACAGATAACAGTAAAAACAGAAATGTAGTAGTTATGAAGAAAACCATTGTTTATCTCCCATAGAATTAAAGAGAGGCGGGAATTTTTTTTTTTTTAATTCTGTTTCGGTGTCGTTGGATAGGTCTTGTCCGGCGGAACAAAGCTCAATTAAATCTTTATTAAATCGATATAATGCTTCTGTGTCGAGATATCTGCACTCAAAGTCAAAAATAGGGCGTACCCTACACCCCCTGAAAATTATAACGGATGCTGTAATCAAACCAGTTTCTGAAAAAACCTGTAGCATAAATATATTTTCTAATTCAAACTAGATGGCGTTGCACGAAATTAAATCGCGCTATCGTTCGGTTGCTCTTTTAGGTAAGAGATTCGACATTACTACTTTTTTCTTAATCCATGCAATGGTTACGGAACCCTATCATGGGCGGGACCGACACGCTCTTGACCGGTTTTTTTTACTATCTAGGGATAACTTGAGTTCTTAGCCTAGGGCGACTGTTAAATACTTAGGGTTGTTTCTCTGTGACTTTCTTTTCCTTTTTGATATTACAATGTAGGGAGTTTGTTTTTTGAGTACCAAATATTTTTCTCTATGACGCAGCCTTTCAGTATAAAGATGGAGAAATCAGCAGGAGAAAAGTTACGGCCTCGGATTTGTGATTCTGATAAAAATTTGGTGCGGCCGAGAAAGTTTCCGAGATCCCTGAAGTGTTTTGTTAAGGCGTATCCCCCACTGAACGACCTTGACCCTTTCAGAACCGCCTCAACAACAACTAATTTTACTATCAGCATGCATCAGTATCATATGCTCACGACTATATTCCCCGAGGAGGTAGTCAGAGATATTCTGAAACCTCACAACATCCACGTTTCACCAGTACTACCGAAACTCTGTCCAGTGTCACGGGGGGTGAGCCCGTCGCCACATAATGGGCAGTAGGTACAATACAGGCCTCGAAATTAAAGTATGTAGGTTTCCTCACGATGTTTTCCTTCACCGAAAAGCCAGTGGTGTTACAAATCGTACATAAATTCCGAAAAACTCATTGGTACGAGTCGGTCTGGACGGAGATCTAACCATCGCCTCCTGCACGGTAGGCAAGGTTACCCACCACTAGACTAACACGACTCTTCGGTTCTAATAAACTAGGTATTACAATACAAATTCTTAAGCTAAGGTTTATGGTATTGCACAGTAGTTACAGGCATACAATCAAAATAATATACTTTATTTTACACCAAAATATAAGCATAGCATATACTCACGACTATATTCCCCGAGGGGGTAGTCAGAGATATTCTGAAACCTCAGAACATCCACGTTTCACCAGTAGTACCGAAACTCTATCCAGTGTGACGGGGGGTGAGCCCGTCGCACATAATGGACAGTGGGTACAATACATGCCTCGAAATTGAAGCATGCAGGTTTCCTCACGATGTTTTCCTTCACCGAAAAAAAAAGATTACGATGTGTTTTTTAGATGTCCAAATAAAGCTTTTTTAGAATGTTTATCTGTCTGTTTGTGTGTTTGTTTGTGCGAGCATCATGCAAAAACTACTAAACCGATTTTGATGAAACTTTTTTGTTTGATAGCTAATGATCTGACTTAAAATCTGTCTGTGATTATTTGTCTGGTTATAAGTCGCGGGTTAACTCAACAACATTAATTTTGGTAATTTAAACGAGCTCGTACTCTTCCGATTAAATTTGATAATTTTTTTATAGATTTCACTTTAGCAGGTAGGTACAACAAACGTTAAGCTATCATCTTTGTTCTTCCCGCATTCTCGTGCATTGTACTTTGAACCGTCTAAACCCCTCAACATTAAATTATTCACAGCAAAGGGTCCGTAGGTGCTACCGTCACAATTAAGTAGTTTAACATTTAAGCTAGGAGCCGAGTTAAAATAAACAACACGCTGTTTGTCTCTGACGTATAAACAACTGGATAAACTTTGTGGTTTTAAGCGATTAATTACTTAAGAGACAGAAGGTGCACTCCTTTGAAACGCGCGGTTGAAGCTCGCGGTTGAAGCGCGCGATTGAGGCGCGCACGAAAATGTTTTCGTAAAAATAAATAACTAGGTACGCTAGCTTAGCGACATACAGGGTGTTAGGGTAAACTGTTGCATTACTTTAAGGGATGATTGTACCCTGATACTGAACAACTTTCACCTCGAAACCGATAGAAAATTCGCAAAAAAATTTCGAATTTTCGTACAAACGTTCGATCCGATGATTGCATTTAGTATGAACGAAAAATTTTATGCAAATTTCCTATCCGTTTCTTTGGGACAGTTGTTCAGTATCATGGTTACAATCACCCCTTAAAGTAATGCAACTGTTTACCCTAACACCCTGCATAAGTGGCTGTCACTGGCCACCGAAACGAGTAAAACTCCACTCGTTCCGATCCTGAGCAACTTATCGCCAGTGATGGCTTGAAGCATAATTCGGAGCTCTCCATACAAACGAAGTCTGGTGATATTTTCAATGCTAACCAATTTTAAAGTCGATGTAATTTTTCAAAAACAAATATTTTCGCACAAATGTAGAGTTAGCGCCTCAAAGATTACCATACAAATCTTAAATGAATCCTCGCACTAAAACTGTATATTTTAACGAAAATCTGACTTCATACAAACATAGAGATTAGTTTCTAGATTGTTTTTGAAAAACGTCATTGACTTTAATTTGTTAGTATTGAAAATATTACCAGACTTTTTGAATGCAGTGCGCATTTACGCATTCGGATTTTATAAATACGCATTAACTTCTATTAAACATTATCCTTCTGGCGCAGTCCGGTAAAACATAGAGAGTTCATAATATTTTCCAGTGGTCCTTCTGTATTTCCTTTTTGTGGTTAAAAGCATTTTCTATTTAAACTTCTAAGTATGGTTTGCATTTAAGTAATAGTGGGTTTGTTTGTAGTCTTATTTATGCTAGCTTTATTACAGCTTATTTTAAGACCATCTTGTAATAATAACATCTCTTAGCTTACTTTTGAAGTAGGTACCTAATAGGGGAGTTGCCATGTCACACTAAAATATAACATTTCTGTCAGAAGTAGCGTCGTCGGGCCCAGAAGTAAGGGAGTATTCTGCAACAAGCATCGTCATTACAGTAAATAAATCCGCACATGCGTCGTCAAACAACTTAATCTAATCAAATAAACTGTCCCACACCATATCCCGTGATAGAGCCGTGGTGGTCCAGTGGCGACAGTGGCGTAGCATGGGGGGGGCGGAGGGTGCGGTCCGCACCGGGCGGCACTTTGAGGGGGCGGCGCTGCGGAGGTGGCAGTTAGAAAAAATTTTTTAAAAAAAATTTAATTTCTTTCAGTGTTTTTTTTGTCTTTTTTTTTTATGTTACCAAATACCCAGGTACCTATGCAGGTTCAGGTTCATGGGTGATGCAAGCGCAAGGTTTCTCAATAACTATTATTTAGGAAACTTATTTCGTTTCAATGTTATTTTAAATGAACATGTCTCCTTACGCATTCTTTGTACTTCACCGTAATACGGTAATGACAGACCGTCGTTTCACAAGGCATTGATGACTCGCTCGTTCTATGTTTCTGTTTTAGTTACTGTACCTAAACATAATTCTAAAGAGTTCTGACCACAGCTAAGACGTGGTGCTCAAAATTTCGAGCTTGCTTCGCTACATCCATAGCTTTTACTCCAGTTACTTTGCAGATGTTTTGAACGTAAAAAGCTCCGATTCGTATTGAGGAGAAACGTCGAGTTCGCTCTTAGTTTCTATTTTTGCATGGATAAACCAAAAGACGTCTGACCACAATCGGAATAGATTTGCAAAAAAATTTCGAGGTCGCTTCGCTCGATCCGTTAATTTTCTTTTTAGGTAAGATATGGGGGCGGCAAAATCGGTCTGTGCCCCGGGCGGCAGAAACCCACGCTACGCCACTGAGTGGCGAGTAACCTTGCCTGCCGTGCAGGAGGCGATGGTTCAATCCCCGTCCAGACAGACTCGTACCAATGAGTTTTTCGGAATCTATGTACGATTTGTAACAGCACTGGCTTTTCGGTGAAGGAAAACATCATGAGGAAACCTGCATGCTTCAATTTCGAGGCATGTTTTGTACCCACTGTCCATTATGTGGCGACGGGCTCACCCCCCGTCACACTGGACAGAATTTCGGTACTACTGGTGAAACGTAGATGTTCCGAGATTTCAGAATATCTCTGACTACCCCCTCGGGGAATATAGTCGTGAGCATATGCTTATGTTTACAATCTATAAAAGTTTTGTAAAATAGATTTTAGGTTTTTTTAGTAAGTTGGAGAAATCGGAAGTGCATGAAAAGATGTATGAATGTGAATGAGGCTAAAGAGGTGTGTCAGAGTCGTAGCCTGTGTCGGTCCGTGGTCTCTGCCTACCCCCATGGGACAATGGTGTGAGCTTATGTATGTTTGTATTTATGAAATCTTTAATAAGTATTATGATGAGTGTGCTACTGGACGGTAAAAGGACTCTTAATTAAACATTTTCAGTATACCCACATTTCACAAAGACTTGTGAAATTAATACTTCGCTCTCCGGGATATTTGAAAAAGTCGGTTTTTTACTGGTTTGATATCCTCTACTAATTATTTATGATCAGCCAGACAATATGGTTCTATGAATGGAAATTCAGCATCGTTGGGAATCAATTTCACTGACAGTCGGTCTGTCCAATATCTTCGATATTGATTTGTGGTTTAAACTTACAGGTATTTGATTTTGAATTTCCTGAATACACACAGATATCTGAGATCCAATTAAGGCTGTTTGCGTACTGATACAATTACGTAATAGACATAAATTGTTACCTATATGCATAATGCATTGACCACGACGTTTCGGTTATGCTAGTAGCACAGAAAAAAGGTATACAGTAAAGCAACTTCATGCGCTCGAATACACATACTTATACATTTGAGTAAAGTAGGCAACAGCAGTTTTGTATGAGACAGCAGATTTTTTTTGCTTTCTGAGCGATCGTTCAAAAATGTGGTAACGTCTTTGACTATTTATATGTGGACTGGTTACGCGTGTAATTCTACTAACAAACATTTCTGCCACTTTTGCGGGGGGCGAGGTTACATGAAATCCGCAACTTTGGATTTTATTCCCCATAACTTTAGATTCTAATTTTGAATGTTAAAAATCATGGAAAGTAGGCTCGTGTGAACCCCAAACGTTCTAAGATCGAAGTTATTTTTTCGCAATTGTAGGCTGTCTCGTTTAGTGATAAGGTGCAAAATTGAATGTAAATGCACAAGATCAATTGCGCTTATATCGTGGCAGAGGGGAAATGCTACCGCAAGGCTAGTCCTTATAATAATTAGTCAAAGGGTTACGTCAATAAGAACAGCAATACGGTAGCGATCTCCTTTTATAACTAGAGCAAAGTCACTTTTTTAAGGGGATGATCATTCCGTCCGTTTGTATAGTATGAGGGGCAACTAAAGAACACTACCCTGCGCGTGGCCCGACACGCACTTGGCCGGTTTTTTACAGTAATCTCGTCGCCAATTTTGTATTGAATTTCGTACAGTGCTCCTAGTGACGTTGCGAACTAATTTCTGCCATACGAATTGGTGACGTAACTACAGTAGTAACGTAAAGTGAAAACTCATGGTAGCATGGTAACACTGGAGATCAATTGCAACTGAACCATGATTGGATCACGTGCAAACCACAACTTTTAAGATATTCGGTATGTCGCTATTCATTTGACAGTTATGATTATGAATAGAATTTGGCTTGCAATGTGATTAGAACTGAAATTGGATTAGGAAAGAACTTGGAGGTTTTAAATTAGCGCGATCGTCCTCCAATGCGTGTTTTGTCCTATTCACTCAATAAGATATGCATATACAGGTTCCTTATTCATATGCTCGCACTTTTCAAGGGGATGATCGAACCATTAACCTGAACAACTTCCACTATAGGACCAACAACATCGAAATTGCAAACAAAAAACTGATGTCCCATACATTTGGCTTGAGTAGGTTTGCAGTTTTGATTGGAACAGCAGATTTTTTTTTTGCGATTTCGATATTAGTCCTATAGAGAAACTTGTTCAGTATGACGGTCTGATCATCCCCGGAAAAAAAATGTCGGCATATTAAGAAGGAACTTGTATAAGGGTTCCTTGTTGACTACGGAACCCTAAAAAAGTACAGTGAAAACTCATGGTAGGCCTACAGATCTCTATGTCTTCTCCCTCTACGGTATAGTTTACATTTCGGTCACTTTGTTGTCACTTCGTCATCGCGCAGAAAAGAATTGCCGATTCCTTTCTTGCTTTCTGGCCAAGTCTGATTAGCAAATAAAATTTTTGATACACTGTCCGGTCCGACATAAATCATGGACATTACTGGAGCTGGGAATAAGCGAGAGTATTGTTTCAAATCCGAAAATTCTGTAATTCAATATAGCCTTAAACTTTCGTTGCTGTTTGGAATGGAGTATAGTATTATGTTATTGCGAATAAGCGGCGGCAGATAAATCGTACGCGGTTTTCGTTCGCTGTCTATATCTAGATTATATTCTTGTATCTGTTTTGTTGAAAATAAATAAAAAAAAAAAGTCACAAGTAAAATCTAGTTGTTTATATCCTGTGTTCATAAAAAAGGTAAGCAAGCACTACAACAAGTAGTCTTACTTTGCATTTTTTTTTCTTTATTAAAAGCACACAATGGGCACACCTGAGGCTGAGTATAATTTTCCAATTTCACAAATAACCGCCATATATTTTCTATTTGAATTGTAAGAGAGAACGAACGAAAGGAGACTTAGGTAAAAAATATATGAAATGGAATTCCCGATTCGGGATGTTTAAAAAAAAAATTTGAATACCAAGTACCTAAGGGTGTTTTCCCTAGGAATAAAATTAAGGAAAAATAACACCAGAAACAAAAGCAAATATACACAAAAACACTTTCGACAACAAATTTTACTGCGAAAAAGTTAATTATTCTTCACGGAGTTTAAGAATTTTGAAATTTCGGGGAAAAAAAAGATAATCTGCGGAAAATTTCCGTAATGTGTGAAATTTTGTGTGATTTCTCAAAGGTTTAGAGGAAAATAAAAATTTCGGTGTGGCAACACTGTTGAATGTAGTTTAAATCTAATAAAAAATGCATCCTCGATAAAAATCTATTATGATACACAGGTACATAAAGTCACAACCATCATCTCTTGGAGCCATGATCCCGTGGTCAGAAGCTCTGCTATAACCAGGGCTTGGAACCGGTACGAAAAGTACAGATCAAATCAAGTACGATTGGTAGACGTTACATACTCGTACGCTACAGAATTTCTTCTTCAGCGTATGCAAATTTCCTCACGGTGTTTTCCTTCACCGAAAAGCCAGTGGTGTTACAAATCGTATATATAAATTACGAAAAACTCATTGGTACGAGTCGGCCTGAAGAGCCATTTTTGAAACTCATTCGTTGAACTCAGCAGTTGAAAATGTCAACATTACTATGGAGATATGCATCTTTCTACTGCTGATTAAACTTTCAAAAATCTCACTCCTGAAGTATGATTTTTGAAAATCAAATCAGCAGTAAAAAAGATGTAGAGTGACTTTCAAAAATACCACTCCTGGACGGGGATCGATCCATCGCTTCCTGCATGATAGGGAAGGTTATTCGCCACGGCTTTTTTCACTGGACCACCACGGCTTTTTTTCCCAACACTTATTCAGCTTTCCTCTCATTCGTCCTTTGACTAATTATTATAAGGACTAGCCTTGCGGTAGCATTTCCCCTCTGCCACGGTATAAGCACAATTGATCTTGTGCATTTACATTCAATTTTGCACCTTATCACTAAACGAGACAGCCTATAATTGCGAAATAATAACTTCGAACTTAGAACGTTTGGGGTTCACACGAGACTACTTTTCATGATTTTTAACATTCAATATTAGAATCTAAAGTTATGGGGAATAACATCCAAAGTTGCGGATTTCATGTTACCTCGCCCCCCGCAAAAAGCGGCAGAAATTTTTGTTAGTAGAATTACATGCGTAACCAGTCCACATATAAATAGTCAAAGCATTCGTCACATGACACGTTTTCCCATAACATAAACTCTATATGTGCACGCCAAGAACGTACAACAAAAACAGACAAGTACCCTGCATAATTTTCAACAAACTCGAGTAAAGTGACGAGAAAAACTACCAACAACAATAAAATAAATCTGCTATGACTGCCACCCGGACTCCAAGAAATATCCCGTCACGTCACGAGAACCATAAAATAGATTTCTATATTGAAAAACAACGGCGTCAAAAATTAAATGTAACGTGGCCGGGTCGTAAATGTCGTAAAAATCTCTACTTCTCGATAAAGGACGGACTAACGCTGCAGTGCGACAGATTTGAAGGTTTTTTGCACGTTTCTTGTTGTAAATGTAGACGGATTTAGAGGTTTTTTGTGATTTTGTTTTTTTATTATTAGCCTGTGTCATCCCACTGCTGGACAAAGGCCTCCCCTTTAATCTTCCAACCATCTCTATCCTGGGAAAGCTCTGGCCACTTGTCGTCAAAAGCATCCAGATCATCCCGCCACATCCGGCGGGAAAGGATGGCGGGAAAAAATCATTAGGTAGGCTTTGATTAAATTAAAATAGCGGAAGATAGGTGACGTTCTTGCATTTTGTACTCGATCAATGGACCTGTTTTTCATGTATACTTACTACGAGTGGAAAATGATGCCCTAGAAAATCCGTCGAGGGCTGCCATTGCCATCTCTGTTCCCAATTTCAATTAGACAAAAACTCGTAAAACTGAAAAATTGTAAATGGCGCCTCGACGGATTTTCTAGGGTTTGGTTCATTATCTTTCGTTACTTACCTACTTTCTTTTAGTCGAGGGTTTTCAAAAATTTTATTTAGTCCTTTTTTGATTAAGTACACCGTTTATATCCGTCGTAGGTTTTTCAAAATGTTTAATTTTGCCTTTAGTATCTTAATATTGTCTACACAATGGTGTGTGTCGCAAGTAAAAGTGACTTAAATTTATGAAGTAGATGCACATAATACAGATTTTTTTCTAATATTTAGGGTTTCCGTTGAACACAGGTTTCATATGTATTTTATAGAAAACTACGAAATATACTTCATAGCAAATAAAGCCGAGATATTGAAGATCATTGCTATATTTTTCATTTATTAATATTTCTTTTAAATAACGAGAAGAAAGCTTCTACAAACCCGCAAAATATGCACTGAGCAAAATGCTACGTATACGTAGCCCTCCGCAGCTTACGTACCACGTAGCTTACGACCCGATACTGATTACGAGTGTTGCATTAGTATTGGAGTTGTCTCGTAGCTCGAAGCTTCATTATGAAGTACGAGACAACTTCAATACTGATGCAACACTCGTGTGGCCCGGCCCTGTGTTTACCTATGGGGAGCGTCTAAGTAATCCGACTTTGAAATTATGTTTATGTTTCAAGACTGGTCTAAAGGTGAAGCTGAAACAATTCAATCTGGGAAAATTCTGACTGTGCATCACGTCGCTAAAAATCCAATAATGTGAACATCAGATAGCAAAATGCTATTTACTTCAAATTCCACGAAGACGGGCATCGCAGAACAAGTGTTGCCAGTGGCAATGTTCTAAAATACCCTGAAACTGTTCTCCTGAAATCATGTGCTTAAGAGAATATGCCCGTCAGGGTGCCCGAGAGCGCTGAATAAAAACAATGTTACGTCCTATTTTCAATATTAACTGCCACGGTAACTTAGAGAATCACGGTAAATGTGAAAGTTTATATTTTAACGGAAATCTCGTTAGTAATTAGTTTCTAGATCGTGTTTGAAAATTGTCATAGACTTTAATTATACTCCGTTCAAAATAGCGACGAAATTGTAAGGCTATTTTGCATTACAGAAACAGAGATTTGAAATACTTCCTCTCACTTATTCTTAGAACAGCTTTAGTAACGTCCACGATATTTCGGATAGTATATGTATCCGATAAATTAATTACATTTGGTAGTAATCAGAATTTTCCAGAAAGCTAAATGGAATCGGAAAATCTCGTCGTCCTTATTTGGAATGAAGTATAGTTAACATTGAAAAAAAAATGGTTTGAATGAAGCGCGTTTTTAAGGCGTATCGAACACGACGATATTAATCAATGTAAACGATCGCGTGCCTCACGGAATATATTCTTAACAAGAAATTGATTAAGCGGCCCGTGGGAACGGGTGCGCTCTTCTTCGACGTAGCGAAGGCCTTCGACAAAGTCTGGCACAACGGTTTGCTTTACAAACTGTTTCAACTTCAAGTGCCAGACCGTCTCGTTTTCATCATAAGAGACTTCTTGTCGAATCGCAGCTTTCGCTACCGAGTGGAAGGTACGCACTCGTCCCCACGGACCGCTACCGCCGGGGTCCCCCAGGGCTCCGCTCTCTCGCCACTACTGTTCTCACTCTACATTAACGACATACCGCACCCTCGCGATTGTCAGTTGGCCCTATTCGCGGACGATACCGCGCTATACACCTCCAGTAGGAGTAAGCTCCTAGTGTGCTCGAAACTCCAAGCCGCAGCCAGCGCCCTTGGGGACTGGTTTCGGAAATGGAGAATCGAGGTCAATCCAGAAAAAAGCGCGGCAGTGTTCTTTTTCTGGAAGGACGTACGCTCGGAGCTAACCCCGATCAAGCTATTCGGCCGTACGATCCCCTGGGTGAATACGGCCAAATACTTGGGAGTCACACTAGATCGCGGAATGACATTCCTGCCTCACATCAAGCGCGTTCGAAAGAATGCGCTTCATGTGCTGCATCGTCTGTATCCGGTCCTGAACAAGCGTTCTAAATTGTCACTTAGGAATAAGCTGACAATTTACAAAACTTGCATCAGGCCGATATTTACGTACGCAGGAGTGGTATTCGCACACGCCGCCCCGACCCACATCCATACATTGGAGGCTATTCAAAATAGATTCATGCGCACCGCGACTGGCGCGCCATGGTTCTTACGAAACAAGAACTTAAATATCGACTTAGAGCTGCCTACCATCACGCAGCTCCTCAAATGTATGGTGAGGGACTATTTCTCTGCCCTCCCACGTCACTCTAACCCGCTAGTCAGATTCAACGCAACATACCATTGCGTATTCAATAGGCCCAAAAAGCGTCGGCCTCGGAACGTCCTAAACGATCCGGACGACGTGATCACGGTCGCCATGATGGCGGCCGTACAGTCTCGACTCTCAAACCCACACAACATGACCACCGCCGACGGTAACACGATCACAATCATAGACATGTTGCGTCGTCGCCGTAATACTCGAAATCCCCATCGCCGCCGCGGGGGACAGTCGCGATCTCTGCCCACTCCTTCATCTGGCGTCTACAGACGCTACCGGCACATAGCTGGCCGGTTCTCACCGATCCCCGCTTCCCAACCCGTCGCGTAATCCCAGCAACGCCCATTGTCGAGGTCCGTACCCCCCTGGGGTGCCCCTTGGGCAGGTTGCTTAAATCACCGGTTCGGTGACCTACCAGGGCGCTTCGCCGTCACTGGTAAGGCCACCCCCGAAAGCCCGCTGTAAAAAGCAGTAAATGCTCCCTGAGCAAACTGTAGATGTCATTCAAAAAAAAAAAAAAAAAAAAAAAAAGAACGATCGCGTGGCTCCGGTCAGAATTTAGCCGTTTTCTTTGAAAAATTAGAAGAACTTTCAGAAAATAAGAAAATCAAATCATTGAATGTTGCAGTGTTAAGTGTACTGAAAATTTTCATTTTCTTCCGATCAACAATGTAAGAGTAAAATTGATACAACTGGAAAAATCGGTGACTTTAGATTCCTTTTTCTTTAGTTTTATTTATTACAATAGATTTCGAAAAAAACCGAGATTGTTCAGTATAATTTTTTGCCTAAAAAGTGTCATAATTAATGTGTGAAAAGGTTACAAAGCTACCCAATTTTACGATAAAATAGGGCGGTATCGCCTTAAGAGAATATGCTCGTCAGGGCGCCCGGCATACAACGAAGTCCGTACGTCCTATTTTCAACATTAACTGCCACGGTAACTTAGAGACACACGGTAACTTTGAAAGTTTATATTTTAACACTAATTAGTTTAATAGAGGTTTAAAAAAACATCATTGACTTTAATTGGTTAAAATTGAAAATTAATCGTTTGAATGAAGAACGCTTTAAGGACTATCCTCTATGGAATTTTGGGAAAATGGAGAAACGAACGTAATTTACTATAGTTTTCATGATTATCATTATCAGCCTATCCACGCCCCACTGCAGGGCGTAGGCCTCTTGAAAGCTTGCAATTTCCTCACAATATTTTCCATCACCGTAACTACAGTTGACTTATAAATGGTACATAAATTCCTGAGCGTAATAATTTTTCATTTTTTATTTTATAATTCCCGACAATTCTGGGAAATTGCAATGAATTGGCAATGCTGCGCAAAATGTAGGTCTTTGTATATCGTATTATTACATTGCTCGGTACCTATCTACAAAGCTCCTAGCTTCATCTTACTAAATTCGTCAAAACAAGGAGAGAAAATGAAATATTTGCTAGAATCTCTGAGAACAAATGAATATGATAAAATGAGCCATGTGCAAATAGAATTTACGCATATATTCCGTAATAAGGGGTGTCAAAAGGGCTCAGGCCTGAAATGTCAGTTTTCCTATAATGTATTTTTCCCAAAATCTCTACTTTTCCATAATGTCTACACGTATTTTGCATAATGTCAGCTTCTTATACAAAGTGTTAATGAATAAGCGCAAAACCTCATACACCCCAACTGATTTACAACAAAATAATAAGATTGAAACAATAATTTCATTATTTTGTTCGTTAAAATTTAAAGTAATTCGCATTTTAAGTTTTGAGGCAAAAATGATTTGTTATCATTTCAATAATGAATGAAAGTACTAACG
Organism: Agonopterix alstromeriana; assembly: GCA_963924505.1. Classification (NCBI taxonomy): domain Eukaryota; kingdom Metazoa; phylum Arthropoda; class Insecta; order Lepidoptera; family Depressariidae; genus Agonopterix; species Agonopterix alstromeriana. The sequence continues at coordinate 10,742,815 of OZ004683.1, forward strand.
TGCTCATGGCTACATTTTAAGAATATTGTTTTGGTAGTAAGTAGGGTGAGTTTGCCCAAGCGGTGGGTTGAGACCGAGTTTAGTAAATTTTAAATTTTGCTAAATAAATTATTTAATATTTTGAAAAAATTTACCTATGTTGAAACCATAATTCGATTGAGCTCTCGATTCCAAAAAAACTACTTTCTAGTTTTGCGTTAATTCATTAACATTTAGTATAATATAGTCTCCAAGAATGATAGTTTTCATTTAGGTAATGTTCGCTTCGAATGCTTCGCTGATAGCAAGACAATTTCAATGCCCGAGGGCGACTGTAGAGGTCAACAGTGACTGTTGACTAGATACTGCATCTAAACCACATGAATAAATACCCTACAGAGAGAATCCACCAACTCAAATGAAAAATTTTCCCGCCCGTTTTCAGACATCCAGCAAACAAATTTGACGAGTATAAACAATAAAATCGGTCAAGTGTGAGTCGGGCTACTCGCGCACCGAGGGTTCCGTACCACAATACCACATAACATAATTATTAACTTACAAAAATGTGTTTTTTTTTCTCGTGACCTTTAGCGCGAGACCGTCTCACACTTTGCCGGTTTTTATTATTTTGTTGTTATACTGTAGAGTTTGATCTATAATCACACCAAGTTTTACGCTTGTATGTATTACCGTTTTTACGATAGAGGAGGAGAAAAAACGTTAATAAAACCAGTTTCTTGTATGAGGACCCCCTTAATTTTTTTGGGAATTTGACTATTTGTTATCAAATCCGCCTATAATAACGAACATTCTGTCAAAATTGCAACTGTCTAGCTATTACAGTTCAAAAGATACAGCCCTAAATAGGTAGGACAGACGGACGGACGGACAGCGTAGACTTATGAATAGGGTCCGGTCTTCACCCCTTGGATACGGAACCCTAAAAAAAGCAACAGACATAGCCAAAGCCTTTCTCATATTATTTATGAAAAAATTATTAAAATCTGTTAAGTTTTGGAGGAGTAAACAGGGGAATACGTTATGCTGATTTCGTCCATTTTGTGTAGATAAAATCAGTCCGAGCTACAGTTGTCACTCGCACTCTAGTCGGCGGGGTGTGTGGGAGGGGCGGATCGGACAAATACGTATACAGTCGGAAAAGTGACCTATTCTCCAAATTTCTTCGAGAGCCCGCCTATCCTCTTAAGCTTATAGTACCTCCAGTTAAGAGAAGTTTATTCCGAATGCGTAAATGCGCGCTGCGTACAAACGAAGTCTGGTGATATTTTCAATACTAACCAATTAAAATCAATGATTTTTTTTAGAAACAATCTAGAAGTCAGATTTTCGTTAAAATGAATAGTTTTAAAGTTATAGTGTCTCAAATATTGTCATTTAATCCTAGCACTAAAACTGTATATTTTAACGAAAATCTGACTTCATACAAACATAGAGATTAGTTTCTAGATTGTATCTGAAAAATAACACTGACTTTAATTGGTTAGTATTGAAAATATCACCAGACTTTGTACGCAGCGCGCATTTACGCATTCGGAATAAACTTCTCCTAACTGGAGGTACTCGTATCAGATAATCACACGATTCAAGAATATTGTCACCTCAGGGAACAAAGGTTAATACATGAAAGTAATCATAAAGGATGTACAATTAAAATGCAAGCAGTAACTTAGGACCTATTAAGGTTTAGATAACGTACGTACAACTTATCTAACGGTCGTAAAATCCGCTTTGATCCTGTTTCAACGGGATATACAAAAACAAAATTAAACAGATCTCTGTGACGACTGAAATCCCTACATTCTAGAGGTCAGATTGTAATGGTTATGTACTTTAACAAAGCTGGCTTAATCAGATCTTTGTAAGTATTTGAAGTGTCATGCTACGGGAGGTCATGTTATAATGGTTATCAAATACAATTGTAATGGTGGAATATTAGTGATTAAAGTCACGTATAGGGAACAGATTTTGATGTTTGGATTTAAATTATTAGGCCTATTGAGGGTGATTTACGATGTATATCTTCAACTAATATTGAATTACATAATTATTTTGCAATTTGTACTACCTATTAGTCGGCCCAAACTTTGGCAAAATAGAATATAATTATCATATATTTATGCTAATATGGGTGTTAAATCGTATGTTGATTATGGTTTTCAATTTTTTGGTTGTGTAATAGTAATTATTGTTCGTTTATAAATGTACCGCGAAGTTTGCCAAGTTGTCTAAGTTTAGAATTTTAGTTACACTTTTATTGTCATAGATGGCGTGACTAGTAGAATAAATCGCGCTATCGTTGTGTTCTCAGTGATCCATATAGAGAGATTTGTTTGACCATAGCATAACAAGCAGTCAATAAAGCAATTCGTTTATCCCTCAGTGGGTGTTTCAATCAATCCAGGGGTTGGTTTGGGGGACCTTTTAACAATGGGTATTGGGTACATAGACAAAACAGATATGCATTTAAGTTGTTCCGTACATTTTCTGCCATTTGCGGCTTGCTAATTAAACATGGTTTCATAGTCATAGCAGTTAGAAACATTGAAACTAAATTAAATTATCAACAACATATCGACCCTTCAGGCAACAAATGTCATAAAAGCCAAATCGTAATTTTACAGGATCAACAAAAAACAAAAATTGAAAAGTTTATTTCCTGCATATCTTTTGAATTTCTAAAGGTACAATAAACTAGTAAAACGAATTATTTTTAGGTTTTTGAGTTTATTAATAATTATAAACTTGAAATAACGTAGCTTTAATAGTTCCAGAGATAGCATGGCGTTTACTACAAAAAAATCAAGATGTAACTGGCTTCAACGACAATTTTTTTATGCTTTACTACTGTAACCTTTGTTGTTAAAGGTGTCTTCGATGGTTTTATCGAAGGAAATTTTGTATTAAATGACAAATGTAACCAAAGAAAGAATACTTTTCTGTAGTAAATGCACTATTAATTTTAGAAATCTACATGTTATTTATAATTGTTTTTATTATTTTACTAGAGTAATCTACTTTTATAACAAACTTTAATATAATATCAAATTAGAATCAACAAAAACTCTAAACGATGTACAGGTACACAGTAAAATGGAACGTAATTCAGTCTTTTATAATCTCGAGCTCAGTTCTATATTAAAACTATCAGTTATAATTTTAAAAGTACAATTCGATGTACATTGCGTAGCTGAATACGCATTCTGATATCAAGAAGTTAACTGGCTATGCAATGCACATAGAATTTGGTGCTTGTATAGTTGTAACGCGCATAAATATCCCTCTTAAGAAAATGTGTGTTAGTTGTTGATAATTAAACAATTTGAAAATAACAGTCTTACACTCGATTGCACAAACGCTCATTAAAGTTAATCCTCCATTCAATCTCTTGCTGTCTTGTTGACGTAGTAAAAGCTAGAAAGAGATTTAATGGAGGAGGAACTCTAATGAGCGTTTCTGCTACTGAGTGTTAAAAAACTTAATAACTAAGCAAACGTTAAGCTGGAAAAGCTGAACAAAAAGTCACTTTACACAGTAGGATATGCAGATGACATTGTCATTTTAAGCAACGGCAAATTTCCAGATAAAGTGTCTGGATTTCTGCAGAAAGCCTTGGATGATGTGGGGAAATGGTGCGATGAGCATAATTTGTCTATAAATCCGGGGAAAACGACAATTGTGCCTTTCACGAGGATGAGAAACCTGACAAGACTTAGGAATCCATTCCTCTATAATAAGGAGTTAACCTGGTCTACAGAGGTTAAATATCTGGGGAAGATCCTAGATAAAGAACTAACGTGGAAATCACATGCTGAAATGGCTACAAGGAAAGCCGCAATGGCTTTCAATATGTGTAGATCAGCCTACGGTAAAACCTGGGGCCTAAACCCCAAGGTTATATACTGGATCTACACAACTATGGTTAGACCAATAGTTTCTTACGGCAGCATAGTTGGGTGGACGAGAAACAAAATGCAAACATGTGAGAAATAACTTAGGAAACTACAACGCATGGCCTGTATGGCCATGACTGGTGAATTCAGGTCGACACCCACCGCGGCGCTAGACATAATACTGAACCTTAAACCGCTTCATATATTCATACAAGCTGAAGCGGCGAAGGCTCTTTACAGAATGAATGTGACCCAAACCTGGCACAGTGATATGCCTAAGTTAAGGCACACTGCATTGAGACTGGACAGTGAGCTTTCAACAATTTCAACAAAAAAGAGAGTTCAACATGATAGGTGTCACAATGCCGAGCATATGGATCTTCAACAGAAACTACAAAATATATGTCCCAACAAGGGATGAATGGAAGTGAGGATTGCGTACCCCGGACGCAAACACTCTTGTTTGGTACACCGATGGTTTAAAAACCGAGTCAGGTACGGGTGCAGGCATACATTCCAAAGACTACAACGAAAGTTTCAGTCTAGGAGAATTTGCAACTGTCTTCCAAACAGAGACGTATGCTATCATAGCCTGTGCGCAGGAGTCTTGATGGCTACCATCCTATATATATTATATAGGATAAGACTATATATATCCTAAGTGACAGCCAAGCAGCTCTCAAAGCCTTGAACTCCTATTATTTAAATTCCAAGCTAATTCTAAACGGAGTGAAGACCCGTAACAAACTTGGTCTTCACAATACCGTAAGATTAGTTTGGGTCCCGGGACATACCGGTGTCCAGGGTAATGAGAATGCTGACGAGCTGGCGAGGGCTGGGTCAGAACGGAAGATGGTTGGCCCAGCACCAAGTGTGCGAATCCCGGCATGCAGCATAAGAATGGCCATTAGGGATTGGGCTGATAAAACACACAGGCTGGAGTGGTCCGGCCTTGCAGGTCTACAACACTCTAAGAAATTTATCAGCAATGTGACAACTTTTGTCTCAAAGTTCATACTGAACAACAGCAGGAGCAAGGCTCGTACCATCATCGGAGCCCTCACTGGGCACTACGCTACAGGCACAATGATGCACAAAATGAAACTAACCCTAGATCCAAGCTGCCGAACATGCGGAGAGGATGAAGAGACCATGGAACATATCCTTTGTGACTGTGATGTCTTGGCGGCAAAATGCATGTGCCTCCTCGGAGATGGATACCCAAAACCGGGAGACCTTAGGTTTCTTCCCCTCAATGGTATTGCCTCCTTCATTGACCATGTAATTGAAGGGTGAAAAAAGTTGGGGCTAACACAAAAGATCCAACTGGGTCGAAGTGTTGCTGGCTTGCCAGCCCCCACAACAAGATAAGATAAGCAAAAGTTATGAATGGCACATTATTTTTACATCAACAAAAATAAAAACGTAAATTTTTTATTCTTTTGTAGCTTGGCGCCTCTTTCTTCTTTTCTGGGAATTAGTTAATTTATTAGTGTCAAAGGAAAGCGTGCGTTCGGCCGGTGTTGTGCTGTCAACTTCGGGTCCAATACTGGGAAGATGGCGGTGAGCATCGTCCACTAAAGAGTAGGCAGAGGCAGGTGAGCGGTTGACAAGAGCTGCGCGTCTACTTCGGGTCCAGTGCTGGGAATATGGCGGTGAGCATCGTCCATTACAGCGTGTGCAGAGAGAAGTAAATGGTCAGCCGGATCTGCGCTGTCAAGTTCGGGTACATTGCTGAGAAGATGGTGGTAATCGTCTTCCACTACAGCGTATGCAGAGGTAGGTGAGCGGTCGACTGGAGCTACGTTGTCAACTTCGAGTCCAGTGCTGGGTAGATGGCGGTGAGCATCGTCTACTACAGTGTGTACAGAGGGAGTTGAGTGGTTCGCCGGAGCTAGACCGTCAAGTTCGGATATAGTGCTGAGAAGATAGCGGTGAGCATCGTCCATCACAGCGTATGCAGAGAGAAGTAAATGGTCAGCCGGAGCTGCGCTGTCAAGTTCGGGTTCAGTGCTGAGAAGATGGCGGGAATCATCTTCCACTACAGCGTATACAGAGGTAGGTGAGCGGTCAACTGGAGCTGAGCTGTCAACATAGGGGCGAGTGCTGAGAAAATAGGGGCGAGCACTATAGCATGTGCAGAGCTTGGAAGATGGCGGTGAGCATCTTTTGTTACGGTCGATGGACGAGGAGCAGAGTAGTTAAACGATAGTTCAGACGCTATCGCAGACTCAGTAAAAATTAACTAGAATTCATTTTAGTTGGATTACTAATACATCGATACAGATTCCATAGTTTTAAAAGCCAAAGTTCAAGCAATATTTAGGACAGATATTGTAGTAAAAGCCAAAAAACTTCACATCTGTTGAATAAGGTTTTGTAGTAAAAGCCATAGCATCTCTTTGTAAACTCTATTTCCGTATTATAAACCATAATGCTGCATCAAAAACGATCGGCATGTGTAGTTTTAATAGCCAAAATGTGTTAAACTTAAACTTTTTTTTTTAATTTAATGTGCCAAGGACCGATAACTTACAGTGCATTAGGGAATCAACATGATTTGCAAACATTTTGTTTTCTAGTAACTTCTTGTTATAATAGTGATATTTTGTTGTAAAAGCCACAATACGTTACAATATTGAAAGTACAGATGGTAGTAAAAACCAATTTATACGAAAGCAGTAGATAACCGTTTGTAGTAATAGCCAGTTGAGACCCTTGCAATAGATGACTATTTGTAGTAAAAAGCAAAGCAAAATTTTAGATCCTTAATCCTCACGGTTTTTGTAAAATAAAAAGTACACAGTTAGCAAGCTCTAGGGTATTTTCGGGTAAGAATCAAGAGTTGAGTGAGTTATATTACTAAAATGTAATATTAAACCGTTTTCTAGCCAAACGGATTTGGTAGGATAACAGAGATTCCAACACTTGTTTTCTTCGTACCAGCAAATCCAAAGCACTGTTTTCGCCCGAAGAGTTCGTTTTCAGAAGAGCATTTGCTCATAGCAGCAATCTTATCACTAGTGAAACCAGGGTAAATTTATTTGCACGTCGCCGAAGTGGCGGCCTAGCCGCGCTGCCCGAATCACTCACAACAAATTTGACCTTTATTCACTAGTGATAAGATTGCCGCTTCGAGCAAATGCTCTTCTGGTGTGAATCGACCCTAACGGTCACTGCCTGCGCACGGAGCAGAGCAGTACGGCCGGCGGTGGTGATTGGGCCGGGGAGGGTAATGCGTACGCGCGCGGGTGGATCGGGAATTTACCTCTGCACACCCTGCCGCACGCCAAACGAGAGACGGATGGCGGATCGGCATTGGCTTTAGTTTTTGGTGTCAATTTCTGATGATAAAATGATGCAGCAAAACTCATAATTTAAAACATTGTGTCTTGTACGATAAATTCAGATTTGACATTTGCATAGGTGACCTGGAGATAAATGTTATAATAGCCATTTCAAAAGCGTCGTGCCTTTTAATACCAAATTTAGCATTACTTTTATAGGTATTTTATTTACAAATGGTCGTAGAAACCATGTTTGTAAAAGTCATGGTTTTTACGACATAAAATTAACTTGCTCTTTTGTACATCTTCCACTGCAAAATCGTCGTATAAACCATATTTGAAAATATCGTGTCTTTTATGACAAAAATGCACAGGAACCAATTTATTCTGATTTGATCACATGATGTAGTATTAGCCATCTTAAGAAAAAATATGTCATTTACAACATTAATTTTAAAACTTCACCCTTCAACTTGATAATTACAACATATTTAAAAATAAAATTGGGTTTAGAACGTGCATCGAAGCACGTCGTAAAAGACATTTTTTTGCGAATTTGAACATTTTAAATATAGAGATCGATAGAGCTCGCGAAACTGATTATAAAGGCGTTAAAAACTAATTTTGGTCAAAATGGCTTTTACGACATTTGTTGCCAGAAGGGTCGATATAGGAATGCTATTTGAAACATACATCGAAATTATAAATCCCAGAAAAAAAATGTTCATGTAAAATGTTGCCAAGACGAGACCATATGGCTCGCACTGTCAAAAAGTTATCAGATCTCATGTAGAGCCAAGCTTCTAACTCTACACGCCCTAACTCTACAATCTCTAACTTCACGAACTCTACAACTGAGTCAAAATATGTGGCTTGGCCATTTTGCTAGATTCACATGGGCGTAAGGTGAAAAATGTATTCTATGTTCATTAATTTTCTGTTATACATAGTTTTTTTTCTTTTTCATTAATTTGTTACAGGGCCTTAATACACTATACAATTAGTTCTTATACAGGGTGAATTTAATATCAATAGCATTCTTTTAAACTAAGATTCTACCCACCAAACTGAGCAACAACAAAAAATCTGCTGTTGCATACATTTAAGTCGAGTAGGCATTGCAGTTTAGTATGGATCAGCAGATTTTTTTTGCACCAATCGGTTTGCTCCCATACTAAAAGTTATTCAGTTTGATGGGTAGACTCTTAGTTTAAAGGATGCTAATGATATCAATTACACCCTGTAGTAACGAAACTGCCTTGCACTTCGCTTCGCTCGTCTTGGCGGGGGCACTGCCGTGCCCCCAGATTTCTCTAAGTAGTTATCATTGGTCTCGTTAGGATTAATTTCCAATGAAAGCCCTGCTATGAAGTCAATCTAATGTGTGATCCTGTAATCACACGGAGAAAATAAATGTTTTTAGAGGGTTTAGACCGGTCGCCCTCATCACAAAATTTATGATTTCTCAATCAAGAAAATTTTAAATAAATGGTTCACTAAGCGTATCCGAAAGCCTAAAATCTATTTTTTAGCTTTAGCTAAAAATTGCACCAAAAAAAAAATTCCCTTTATTTGTGAGAGGAGGGAGGCCTTTGGCCTGCAGTGGGATGCTACAAGCAATAACTTACTTACTTAAGAAAAGAAAATCTAATTTTATTAGTAGTGGCAGTTTTCGTTTTAAGAGGTATCCTCGAGCAAACGACCTTGACCCTTTCAGAGCCGCCTTACCTTTACTAAACTACGTCATTTCAGTAGGTATACCTATTTTTGACTGGTTTGTGCTTCACTATGTCACTGTGGTGTCTTCTAATCCAAGTAAATCAAATTCGAAAATCATAAGAATTCGCACCAAATTTTTAATTATCTAATTAATTCATGAAATATACCTAGGCCTTAAAAATTTTATATTTCATAGCATTTTTAGATCTTAATATTGTCTGCACAACGGTGTGTGTCGCAAGTGAAAGTGACTTCAACTTATAAAATAGATGCACATAATACAGATTTTTTCCAATATTTAGGCATTCCTTAGAACACAGGTTTCTTATGAATTTTATAGAAAAATAAAAATTTACTTCATAGAAAATAAAGCCCAGATGTTGAATATCATTGCTATCATTTTCATTAATTTTATATGTCTTTCAAATAACGACAAGATAGCTTCTATAATCCAGCAAAATATGGCCCGGCCCTGCGTTTACCTATGGGGAGCGTCTTAACTTCTTTGTACTAAAATAGCTTTTAGGCTTTTGAATACAGTTAGTGAGGAACATTTTATTTTAGGTTATCATGAATGAGAAATCTAAAATTTTGTGAAACGGCTGCCACTGAACGGCGTATTAAACTATCCACGAATGTTAAGTTGACTTGGATGAGTTGGTTCGATCAAATCAAAGGACCAAGTCAAGTGTGAAAGTCACGCGAAATTTAATACTTGGTATGCAGGAATTTAATTAGGTAGCCCGGTGGTGGAAAAAATTTCATCATGTTCTTTTACTTTTCTTCACCATCATCATCATCATCTCAACCAATAGACGTCCACTGCTGGAGAAAGGCCTTCCAAAGATCGCCTCAACGACCGGAACTGCGCTGCCCTCATCCAACGGGTTCCCCCCGCCTTTACCAGGTCATCGGTTCACCTCGTGGGGAACCTACTTTGCCACTCGAGAACTGTCCGGCCCCAGCGGCCATTGCCACTTTACTTTAGCAATTCTTTGGGCTATGTCGGCTACTCTGGTTCTTCTGCAAATCTCTTCATTTCTGATTCGATCTCGCAGGAAAACTCCAAGCATAGTCCTCTCCATTGCCCTTTAGACGACTTTCAGCCCATTTTATGAGTGAGCGACTACAACTGAGTTCCCAATGTCATCACTGGTAGGTATAGACTGGTCAGACTTTCGTCTTAAGACTCTGCAATGTTCGTTCGGGACGTGAAGATACTAAGTAGCTTCCCGAACGCTGCCGAGCCGAGTTCGACGTTTGACCTCTTTCTCGAAGTTTGACCTACCTAACTGGATAGTTTATCCCAGGTAAACAAAGTATTCAGTTATACTTTTCTTTTCTAAAAACCCAAAAGTCACCTCAAATTTTAACCTTGGTGCAATTCGAATCAGAACAACAATGTGGTTTTCGTGTGACCCCACTTTAGTATCTTTTTTTGAAAATATAATTAACGGACTCTTGCTTGTGCGTTAGCACTGCGTTTCCGCCAGTGTCAAGTAGTTTTCGGGAGCATCTATCCTAATCTCAGGGATTGTTTTCGATCCAGAACAAGAAGAGATTGAGGAGTGCGGAGCTTCGTGACAGGCAAAAACGCGACGCGCGAAAACCACGCGGGAAAAGTGCTCGGGTCGGAACCTGCAACGTGACTCCTTTAGTACATTTTAACGCACAAAGCCAACTGATCATCATCATCATCATCTCAGCCGATTGACGTCCACTGCTGGACGTAGGCCTCCCCCAAGGATCGCCATGACGACCGGTCCTGAGCAGCCCTCATCCAACGGGTTCCCGCCGCCTTCACCAGGTCGTCGGCCCACCGTGTGGACCTACACACGCTGCACTGTCCTGTACGCGGTCGCCACTCGAGAACTTTTCGGCCCCATCGGCCATCGGTTCTGCGAGCAAAGTGCCCCGCCCACTGAAACTTTAGTTTAGCAATTCTTTGCTGACTGAAAAAAAGGCATGTTCATCCGGGATTTGAGATCTTCAAACGTGACGTCATCTCTACTTACAATCTGCCTCGAGAATTATAACAAATTCACGCAATACGAGTAGGTATTACCAAGGGGATGAGCAATAAAAAATTGTGGGTTCATACACGTCCTGAATACTAATAGCGAGGCAAAACTAGCTGGCATCATCTCGTCACGTAGGATGGAATGGTATGTAGGATGCACATTATACTCGTATGCACGGATTACATCGTTTCATTTGAACTTCATGTTTTGTTATAAACACTATATACAATACAATACAATATCCTTTATTTAAGACCACTTATTATTTTAGATAAGTACATTGAATAACATGCAATATCTTGTTTCACTTGCAAAATTACACTTACATGCTTATTCTTCATCAGCCCATCATCGTCCACTGCTGAACATAGGCCTCTCCCAAGGCGCGCCACAAAACTCTGTCCTCGGCCTTCCTCATCCAATCACTCCCTGCTTCTTTTTTTAGGTCGTCTGTCCAGCGGGCAGCAGGGCGTCCCACACTACGCCTACCAGTTCGCGGTCTCCACTCTAGAACTCTGACACCCCACCGGTTGTCAGTTCTTCGGCAGATATGACCAGCCCATTGCCACTTCAGCTTGCTAATTTTCTGAGCTATGTCAACCACTTTAGTTCTTCCATTATTATAATTAATTATTACAATTGCATTTAAAATTTTTCATAAAATAATTATTTTTCATAGTTATTTTGGTGCTTCATTCTTCTTTGATTAATTAATCTTTTGTAAATTACATGTAGGAAAATAACATGTTTTTCATTTGGACATTTAAAGAGTTACCCTTGGTCGTCTTGCATTACATTCACACTATATTTCATTTCAAATAAGGACGAACAGATTTTCCGATTCCTATACAACATGTTAATGAATAAGGGCAAAAACATTCGATATGGGTAGGTACACAAGTTTTGTATGGGACGGCAGATATTTTTTCGCGTTACCTGAGGTAGGCTCCGTAGTAAAAGTTGTTCAGTTTGATGGTCTGAGTTCAACGTTTCCGTATTTGCTAGGTTGTCACTTACATCCTGTATAGGAATCGGAAAATCTTATCGCAAGCATAAGCATCACAACCATATCGTAATCTTTTTCATGTAAATATCTTCATTTACGTGAAAAAGATTACGATATGGTTTTTAGGTATCACGGACTCCAAATCAACCTTTTTAAGAATTTTTGTCTGTCTATTTGTTTGTTTGTATATTTGCAACAGTATCACGCAAAAACTACTGAATCTGAATTAAAATCTGGTGTATAATTTGTGAAAAATAAACTCTACTAATAAATAAAATAAAAAAATTGAAGTAGGTAACTCCTTCTTTCTTACAGATACTATGACATTATTTTCTAACCTCCCATGCAAGTAACGCCTCCTAGCGATATATATTGCAGTCGACATTACATTCCCGCCATACCGAAAACCATAATTCTACAGAACCCATAAAGCCAGAATGCATTAGTATCCGGACTACCATTAACCGGTTCATTAGCTCGACATGCCGGATATCCGGACGGATATTGCCGGCTGATGTACAACTGTACGTGAGCAGTTTTACGGATACGGATATAAACGGATATAGATACGGATATTCGTAGTGTAACCGTTTAGCGTTAAATACGGGATGTTAGTTTTAGTAGGCTTTTGAATATTTATGGGTGGAGAAATTAGGAGTGAATGTTTTTAAGCGCTCGTTGGCGTAGTGGAGCTTCGGTATTGGAAACAATCACCGAATTTAAGCACCGTCAGGTCCGGTCAGTCTTTGGATGGGTGACCGTTTAGTGGTATTTCATCTCGAGCGTTTCCGTGCTTCGGAAGGCACGTTAAGCAATTAGTCTCAGATACTTCCGTTAGATCGTGTTGTAACTATTCGTTAAGCCAGGTCAGAGGCCTATTAAGGCGGCTTGAAAATTCTCTGACAGCAAGTTGACGACTAACTTGCCTCCTCCAACACGCACTGGGCCCGCGTGGTGGAGTATCGTCCACTCCCTCTCACCCTTATTCGTGAGAGGAGGCCTTTGCCCTGCAGTGGGATTCTACAGGCTATAACTTACTAACTTAAATTAGTTACGAATAGTAAGCATAATTTAAAAAAATCAAATTCTTTTTTTTTTCCAATTCTTGGAGATCTTCTTATCGTGTGGGCAAGCCCTGGTGTCAGACGGCTTTACGGCCTCTGACGTGGTTTTATGTAACGACTACTACCACCAGAGATAGTAGCCAGGACCAACATCTTACCTGCCATCCGAAGCACGGAATAAGCATAAGCATATGCTCACGACTATATTCCCCGAGGGGGTAGTCAGAGATATTCTGAAACCTCAGAATATCCAAGTTTCACCAGTAGTACTGAAACTCTGTCCAGTGTGACGGGGGGTGAGCCCGTCGCCACTTATAATGGACAGTGGGTACAATACATGAATCGAAATTGAAGCATGCAGGTTTCCTCACGATGTTTTCCGGAAGCACGGAACCATCTTTCTTTTCAGACAATCAGGTGATTCAGCCTGCAATATCCTAACCAACTGGGGAAAAACGCACAGTGACATATCACTAGGTGTCCCCCGTGGGAATCGAACCCACGACCCCTGTATCAAGAGCCCAATGCTCTTAACCATTAGACCACGGAGGCAGGCAGGAGGCAGCCAGTGCATGAAACAGCCTTATCAACTGTTTTTAGTGTTCCGTACCAAAACCCCTTTGCTTAAACTTAAAAAAAAAATCACCTGCCTTCTTTCTACCTCTATACTTCATTCCAAATAAGGACGACGACATTTTCCGATTCCTATTTAGCTTTCTGGCTAATTCTGATTACTAATGTAATTGATTTATTGGATACATATACTATCCGACATATCTTGGACGCTGTCCTAAGAATAAGTGAGAGAAAGTTTTTCAATTCTCTGTTTCTGTAATGAAAACAGCCTTAAAATTTCGTTGCTATTTTGAATGGAGTATGCTGGAGCCCCGAGAAAACGATAAAAATCGAGATGTACCATAATGTGTGATCTTTGTCTCTACGCTAAAAAGATAAATAGTCAAAGCTAAAAAGTTTTGTCGTGGGTGGCATCACAGATTCCTGATATGTAGCAAGCGGAGTTTTGCGCGGGAATCGTGAAGAAAAGGACGGGCTTTGTTTCTTAATTTTCTAAATTCGTTTTTCGTGGCTATTATTGTGTTAATGTGGTGGAATTAGTTTAATATTGTGCCATTAATGGAGAAAAATATAGTAAAAGTGAGAAATAAAGAAGGCGCTCCCGTTCGATTCGGATTGATCCTCGCGTAAAACTCCCCTGAAATTTGAAATGTACCACCCTCGCATTTCAAGGGTTAGGTTTAAGTACAAAGAAAAATATAACTAAAGACTACGGCTGTAAGGGCTAGTTCCCATTGCCTTTCCGAAAGGATAAACTATTAAAAAAAAATGTAGCAAGCTACAGATGCGACAGTGAAATTTGCACTTAGTTCCAACATTTCCGTTTTGGCGCTGCTGTCGTCAAGCTAGTTTGTATAGAACTTGTATTTATAGGTATGTATACAGTTTTTCCGGAATGCAAAAATAAGGATATTTGACCAAGGAACAAAGTAATCAACAATATTATTATGTCAGAAACTCGTCTCACATAATTCACAAAGAAACATGCTCCGAAACGCAAACAAGCAAACTTGTTTTGAAAATTATATTTTATAAAATAAGACATGGATGGGTAGGAGAATGTACTTACAGTAACGATATATAAAGTTTACAACTTTTATCTTTACATTTTAATGTAAGGTGTACCCATATTAGTACATCTACATATCTACCTACGAGTACATCAACATTATGTTATTTACTCTGTAGAGAACAGGCAGAGGACAATTTAGAGTAGAGGGAGAAGTAATAGAGGTCGGAACCACAGATTACTGATATGTAACAAGCTACAGATGCGACATTGAAATTTGCACTTAGTTCCAACATTTCCGTTTTGGCGCTGCTGTCGTCAAGCTAGTTTGTACAGAACTTGTATTTATAGGTATGTATACAGTTATTCCGGAATGCAAAAATAAGGATATTTGACCAAGGAACAAAGTAATCAACGATCTTATTATGTCATACAACGGAGAAGAATTAGGGCTTCTCAAGGATTCTCAACTCAAGCGAAAACACCAGGAAAAGCACAAGATATAAGCTTCTGACGCAACAACACGGCATAACGCTGCTGTTGCTGTAAATTCAATATGGCGTCCTATCATGACGTTTCATGAAGGAAAATGTGACTTCAGCGCCACAGCGGCTATATCGGAACTATAGCTATCGTAGCCTAATTGCCAATAAAATCAAATAAAAAGAGATATTGTCATAAAAAATATAAGCAATCACAATTTTATAAGTATCAATAAATCTCTTCCAAAAATAAGACATTAATTAAAACTATCAAGTTATGCGCTGAAAATGATAATATTAATCCTTCCTGTCTGACTCATTTTAAGAAATAATACATAACCACATACTGAACCGTATTTCAAAGCGAATACAATTCAATTTCACAAAGCACTATCCTACCCATTCTCAGAAATTTTCAGTTGGATGCCAAATTAACTCGACTGCTCATTCCAAATAAGAAGACCCCGAAGAAAGCTCTTATGTCAACGTTGTAAATATGTGAATGGCTTGAATTTAGGGATTCCGAATGTTAAATGAATTCATAGTGAACGGAAGACGCATTTTTATGTTAAGAGGGATAGTTTATGCTGCGCGCTCCATACAAAAGTAGTCTGGTTTTATTTTCAATACAAACCAATTAAAGTCAATGACATGTGGAGGAACTACTGTGGAAGATTCCTCCGGTGAAAAGGGAAGATTTTCCGCCAGGCTAGGTGTGAAGCCTGGGGACCGGCCGTGGTCCAACAGTTCTTAGTTGGACCTTGTATATACAACGTGTTAATGAATAAACGCAAAACCTCATACACCCCAACTGATTTATAACAAAATAAATTAATTGAAACAATAATTTCATTATTTTGATAGTTAAAATTTAAAGTTATTCGCATTTTAAGTTTCGAGGTAAAAATGATTTGTTATCATTTCAGCAATTAATGAAAGCGCCAACGTGCTCTTGGATACATTTTAAGAATCTTGTTTTGGGAGTAAGTAGGGTGAGAGTGCCCGAGCGGTAGTTTGAGATCAAGTTAATAAAATTTTAAATTTTACAAAATTATTATTTAATATTTTGAAAAAAAAAACCTATATTGAAACCATGATAATTCGATTCTGCTCTCGATTCTAAACAAACTACTTTCTAGTTTTGCGTTAATTCATTAACACGTTGTATATCGAATCCCTGTGATTATTTCTCTTGCGCGATTCATGTCTTGTATACGATTGTGAACCTTATGTGTAGCGGCTAACGGGTTACCAATGTGACGTCGCAAGTTGTCTTACGTACACATTTGCGAGTGCGACCGTAGCGCCATCTGTTAGCTTCGTTGCTATAACTTGTGGGTGTTTACATCTGTGGCAAGTCCCCACAGACATTTTTCAGAAACTAAAAGAAAATAATTAAAGAAACTAGAAATTTCAAAATTAAGGAATTTCAAAAGTATTGCCAGGACTCCATCATCATCAGCTCGCATTAATGCTATCCATTTCGATGGGTGTAACTTACAAAGATAGCCATTATAATATTGATGAAACGTACCTGTAAAGAAAAATATATAAATAAATATATTTTAATGATTTTATAATTTTCAAAAAAAAAAAAAACGGCCAAGTGCAAGTCGGAATTCGTACCACCATCGTACGATTTTACCAAAAATTTTTGTTTTTTCCGTTATACTTTGCGCGAACCCGGCACACACTTGACCAGTTTTTATTATTTGTTGTTTTACCATAGAGTATACAATATAATCATGCCAAGTTTGACGCTTTTATGTATTGCCTTTTTTACGATAGAGAAAAAGAAAAATCCTTGAAAAAAACACGTTTCTTGTATAGGATAGAGACTCGTACTCTAAATTTTTTATTATTTTTTATTTTCATCAAATCCAATAAAATTATACAACATTCTGTGAAAATTTCAACTGGCTACCTATTAAGGTTCAGAAGATACAGCCCTCTGGAGCTAGGACGGACGGACGGACGGACAGACGGAAATATTATTAATGGAATCCCGTTTTCACCCTTCACTACGAAACCCTAAAAACTGACTCTGTGGGGTCCTCCTTTATATGCTGACACTTTTTGAGGGGATGATCAGACCGTCAAACTTCAAATGTCAAAAATCAGGTGTTCCATACAAAACTGCGAAGCTACTCGAGCCAAATGTATGGGACAGCAGATTTTCAGAAATTTGTTCTGTTTGATGGGTAGACTCTTAGTTTAAACGCACCCTGTATATGTCTGTGAGTAATAAACCCTGTGGTATCAGCGAAAACATTGTCGCGTATTACCCAAGAAGGCATGAAGGTAAATTGTGTAGGATAAAACTAGGACTAGATTCAAAGTCAAAGTCAAAGTCAAAGTCAAAGTCAATATAATTTATTCAATATAGGAGCTTGCAGCACACTTATCAAACGTCAAATCTTTTTTAAAGCTACCACCGCGTCGGAACGTGTTGTCGCTGTAGAGAAGATGCGGCCAGAAACTCTACAACATAACACGACTTAATAACTATTACAATATAGATTCTTAAGCTAAAGTTATGTATACAATAATACATAGTCTATTTAATAAAATAAATATTTTATTAAATAGATTATCTAGGTTACACCTAAGCTCCTTAAACAGTCTAGAGCCTAGACTCTAGGCGATAGGCAATTACCTAATGGATGAGTTACTTGTGCGCAAATCCTACGGGTCAAGTCATTAGAGCAATACGTAGATTAATTAGAATTTACCTTTGTCCTTGCTATGGGATTTTGGCTTAAGAGAAGTTTATTCCGAATGCGTAAATGCGCGCTGCATACAAACGAAGTCTGGTGATATTTTCAATACTAACCAATTAAAGTCAATGAAATTTTGCAAAACCAATCTAGGAACAAATATCTATGCTTGTATCGTGTCAGATTTTCGTTAAAATAAACAGTTTCCATGCTAGGATTAATGTAAGATTTGTATGGAAATCTCTGAGGCACTGTAACTTTAAAACTATACATTTCAACGAAAATCTGACTAGATACAAGCATAGAAATTTGTTTTAAAATTGATTCTGTAAAATTTCATTGAGTTTAATTGGTTAGTATTGAAAATATCACCATAGTACGTTTGTATGGAGCGCGCTACGAATTATATCCCCTTAAGGCGTATCCGCCCGGGAACTCAACTCTCCATACTAATCTTTGACTATGTACATGTGAACTGGTTACGCGTGTAATTCTACTAACAAACGTTTCTGCCACTTTTTGCGAGGGGCGAGGTAACATGAAATCCGCAACTTTGGATTTTATTCCCCATTACTTTTGATTCTAAGTTTGAATGTTAAAAATGATGAAAAAAAAGATAGATACTAATCGATGTGAACGAGCGCGTGGCTCTGGCCAGAATTTAGTCATTTTCTTATTTTTTGAAAATTCATAATAATTCATAAATAAAAACGACTAAATTCTGACCAGAGCCACGCGCTCGTTCACATCGATTAGTATCTTTGAATAATTATTATAAGGACTAGCCTTGCGGTTGCATTTCCCCTCTGCCACGGTATAAGCACAATTAATCTTGTGCATTTACATTCAATTTTACACCTTATCACTAAACGAGACAGCCTATAATTGCGAAATAATAACTTCGAACTTAGAACGTTTGGGGTTCACACGAGACTCATTATTTTTAACATTCAAAATTAGAATCTAAAGTTATGGGGAATAAAATCCAAAGTTGCGGATTCGCATAGTAAAAGTTGTTCAGTTTGATGGGTAAACTCTAAGTTTAAAATGATGCTAATGATATCAATTTTACCCTGTACAGGGTGTAAAAAGTACGTTACATATAAAAGGGGGTGCTTCAGACCATCAAACTTTCACTATTGAGAAAACATATGAATCGAAAAAATATCCGCTGTTCCATTCATATTATACAACGTGTTAATGAATTAACGCAAAACTAGAAAGTAGTTTGTTTAGAATCGAGAGCAGAATCGAATTATCATGTTTTCAACATGTTTTTTTTTAAATATTAAATAATTTGTTTGTAAAATTTAAAATTTACTGAACTCGATCTCAACCCACCACTCGGGCACTCTCACCCTACTTACTACCAAAACAAGATTCTTAAAATGTATCCATGAGCACGTTAGCGCTTTCATTCATTGTTGAAATGATAACAAATCATTTTTGCCTCAAAACTTAAAATGTGAATAACTTTAAATTTTAACTATCAAAATAATGAAATTATAGTTTCAATCTAATTATTTTGTTATAAATCAGTTGGGATGTATGAGGTTTTGCGCTTATTCATTAACACGTTGTATACAAGACATTTAAATTTTCAAGTAGACATTTAAATATCTTAATTTGCTTACATCCCTAAATAGCCGACCGAATTATTTTTTACTTTTTAATGTTTGTTTTTGGCGTTGGTTTTTTAGGGTTCCATAGTCAACAAGGAATCCTTATAGTTTCACCGTGTCCGTTTGTCTGTCCGTCTGTCCGCGGCTTAGCTCAGAGACGCTTAGTACTACAAAGCTGTAATTTGACATGGGCATGCATATTTATCACGCCAACAAAGCGGTAGAATAAAATCTTGAAAAAAAAATGTATGGTACCTCCCCTACACGAAAAGTGGAAATGAATTTTTTTTTTCATCTATCCCATGGTGGGTATCATTGGATAGGTCTTTTAAAAATATTATGGGTGTGGGAAAACCATTTTTGGATTTAAGGATTCGTTTGTGAAATATTAAGCTTTAAAGTGAAAATTTTTGTTAGAGTCAAGTGTCTCCCTCCTGCCAGCTGAACGGTCGTTTCTAAATACGTGAAAAAATTCCCGGCATATAAGCATATGCTCACGACTATATTCCCCGAGGGGGTAGTCAGAGATATTCTGAAACCTTAGAACACCCACGTTTCACCAGTAGTACCGAAACTCTATCCAGTGTGACGGGGGGTGAGCCCGTCGCCACTTATAATGGACAGTGGGTACAATACATGCCTCGAAATTGAAGCATGCAGGTTTCCCGGCGAAACTTCCCGGCAGTAGTGTATAAAATGAATTTAAAAGGAAAACTCTCACCGCTAAGTAGGCTTTACATGTTAACGAGAAATAGTCGAATAACTTGTGAAATGTACTTTGAAGACTTTATTAGCCGTTGAACCGCAGTATAAAACATAAAGCCCCCTTCTAAGTCCGTATATTGTGACGGGCAACTACGGAACCCTACCCTGCGCGTGGCCCTACTTGCACTTAACCGGTTTTTTTTAAATTTCTAATTACTTTGAGCGGAAATTTCTCGAGACACAATCATAATAATGAATGGCATGAAAAATTTAGAAGAATGGTCCAGCTATATCAAGAGCAATTATTTCAAAATTAAACTTTCAAAAGTTACTCAAATAACAGACGGAATCTTTTTCATTTAGCAACTCCAGTTCAGATTCCTTTTAAGGAAGTTCCTCTAATTGGTCAAAATCACTTAATTCAGGATGATAATTTGTGAACATTCGACGCCTTGTCTCGACACGACCCCTTTAATTGAATCGTCGCAAATGGCTTCTAATAAATGCCGTCGATGAACCACTTAAGAGGGTACCGAGTCTATTGTGCTGCCCTCAATCGTATATTATTATTTCTAAACAATTATACAACATTTCCAAAAAACAAGAATGTCACTGCTGATTTTCAATTTATCGGGTCACTGGGGATTTGTTTTTATAATGGCATTGTCATATGCTCACGACTATATTCCCCGAAGGAGTAGTCAGAGATATTCTGAAACCTCAGAACATCCACGTTGCACTAATACCGAAACTCAGTACAGTGTGACGGGGAGTGAGCCCGGCGTCACTTATATGGACAGTGGGTACAATACATGCCTCGAAATTGAATCATGCAGGTTTCCTCTCGATTTTTCCTTCACCGAAAAGCCAGTGGTGTTACAAAATTAAATCGTACATAAATTCCGAAAAACTCATTGGTACGAGTCGGCTTGGACGGGGATCGAACCATCGCCTCCTGCAATGCAGGCAAGGTTACTCGCTACTGGACCACCACGGCTTTCTAAGGCGCATTTTTTAAATGCTTATAGTTATTTTCGTTCAAACCGCCAAGAGTGGCCACTTTGACTGAACAACTTTTACTATGGGAGAAAATCAGCTGTTACATACATTTGCGTCGAGAAGGCATAGGCATTGCTGTTTAGTATGGAACAGCAGATTTTTTTTTTGCTTTGATCGGTTTGCTCCCATAGTAAAGTGGTTCAGTTTGATGGGCAGACTCTCAGTTTAAAAGGATGCTAATGATATCAATTTCACCCTGTATACAGGGTTACAGGTTAAGTCGACCTAAATCCTTTAAGAGGTGATAGTTTCCATCATTCCTGACTGATTTGACTATGGAACCCCATACCCTAAACTTAACCGTTCTCAAGTTATGGGACTTTGAAGTTTTTTTTAAAAAAATCCAGATTTTTTTGTCTAATGTCCCCTTTTTTTGTGTTTTGTACATCTAATGTTTTTGTTTTTGTATTTTTTGTGTAGCAGATTAGCTGCTTCATTATTTTAAACACAAAAACTGCAAGTAACTGTACCAACTGAGTCGTAATAGACGATTGATTGTTAAAAAAAGAAATAAATTTGTGAAAAGTTTATTTTTCTTTCTTTTGTATTTTAAAAAAAGTCTAAGACAGTTGTGCTGCAGATGTGTTTAAAAATATCTACGGTTCTTCAGCTTTCCGATAAGGTATAATTTGCTAGGGTGTTATCAGGATTCTCGGAAAAAACATCGATGAAAGACTCCCAGGTAATAACAAAAATAACGGTATTTCGTAAAGTTGCTCGCAACGCCCATTGTCTTGCAATGGGTACAATGGGTAGCGCGTCACGTGCGAGCGGGATATCATACAATGTAAACGGGTGCAAGAGAGACAAGTTATTTCAAACGCCATTTTGTTGTTATTGTGTTTGGTTATGGTTAGTCTGCTTACGCCATTCGTCCGTGGTAGATGCGATACTTGGTGCTCTTCGTTTTTTACTCGACTTAGCTTGTTTTTCTGGACTGTTTCCTCCTATTCGTGACTGTGCTTGTTAACTGGACCTTGATTTGTGCTTCTGATTTGGAACTGTTGAAGATGGCGACCTTTACGAACGAAGAATATGCTGATATTTTGATTTGTTATGGGTACTGCAACTGTGTATCCTTACAAGCTCGTCAAGAATACATAGCACGTTTTCCTGACCGCCGAATTCCGGATATTAGTGTCTTCGACGGAGTTTACCGACGAATTAGAGAGACTGGCTCTGTTTCGAGGCGACGAACAGACCTGGGTAGACCACGTATTAATGATGATGATGAAGAGGAAGATAATGAGATTGTTCGACGATTTCGACTGGATCCGACTACGTCAACCAACGTTGTTGCCCGAGAACTTGGAATCTCACAATGGAAAGTGTGGTTTACTGTGCATACTGCCGGTCTCTACCCCTACCACTACACGCCAGTGCATGTTATCGAAGAAGGAGATCCTGTGAGGAGGCTGGATTTCTGCAGGTTTATGTTGAATGCAGATTTGGAAGATCCTTCGTTTTTTCGAAGCATCTTGTGGACTGACGAGTCCAAATTTGATCAAGATGGGATAACCAATTATCATAACGCCCATCATTGGGCTCCGAAAGCAGGAAGAAATCCTAATAAGAAAAGGGTAAAGGGGTCACAGAGACGTTTCAGCCTTAACGTATGGATGGGAATAATTTCAAACCATCTGGTTGGGCCTTACTTTCTTCCTCCAAATTTGGATGGAGAGACCTATGAAAATTTTTTAAGGCAAGATTTACCCGATTTGCTCGACGACATACCATTAAACCTCATTCGAAACATGTGGTTTCAGCACGACGGGTGCCCCGCGCACTTTAGAAGGAGTGTCAGAGAGTGGCTAGACACTATTTACCCAAATAAGTGGATCGGGAGAGGTGGGCCTACACCGTGGCCAGCTAGAAGTCCAGATTTGACACCAATGGATTTTTATGTGTGGGGGCACATGAAAAGTTTGGTTTACGATGAACCTAACCCAATAACATCTGTTGATGTTTTGAGGCAGAAAATAATTGATGCTGCTAACGAAATAAGAAGAGGACTCACAACTGGGGTAGTGAAAAGTGGCTTAAGGCACAGAATGCGTGTATGTGTGCGAAATAGGGGCGGACATGTGGAACATGTATTGTAAAAATGATTAATAAACCTCATTCGTTACCTATTTGGATTGTTTTATTTTGTTTTCTGAGTAAAGTTAAATTTGACGCTTAAATATCGTTATTTTTTACTACTACCTGGTAGCATATCATCGATGTTTTTGTTATAAAATTCCAATAATACCCTATTGTATTATACCTTATCGGAAAGCTGAAGAACCGTAGATATTTTTAAGCACATCTGCAGCACAACTGTCATAGATTTTTTTTTAAATACAAAAGAAAGAAAAAAAAAACTCTTCACAAATTAATTTCTTTTTTTAACTATCAATCGTCTAATACGACTCAGTTGGTACAGTTACTTGCAGTTTTTGTGTTTAAAATAATGAAGCAGCTAATCTGCTACACAAAAAATACAAAAACAAAAACATTAGATGTACAAAACACAAAAAAAGGGGACAGTAGACAAAAAAATCTGGATTTTTTAAAAAAAAACTTCAAAGTCCCATAACTTGAGAACGGTTAAGTTTAGGGTATGGGGTTCCATAGTCAAATCAGTCAGGAATGATGGAAACTATCACCTCTTAAAGGATTTAGGTCGACTTAACCTGTAACCCTGTATAAGCCTATCAAACAAATTTAAACATTAGTAGGGTGTTTTGTTACACCCTGTGTAATTTCCATACATATCATAGGTAGGTATAATAATCGTGAGCTTAAGAGGATATAATTCGGGGCGCGCTCCATACAAACGTACTATGGTGATATTTTCAATACTAACCAATTAAAGTCAATGAAATTTTGCTGAAACAATCTTGAAACAAATATCTATGCTTGTATGGAGTCAGATTTTCGTTAAAATAAACAGTTTCAATGCTAGGATTAATTTAAGATTTGTATGGAAATATTTGAGGCACTGTAACTTTAAAACTATACATTTTAACGAAAATCGGACTCTATACAAGCATAGAAATTTGTTTTAAGATTGATTCTGAAAAAGTTCAGAGAGTTTGATTGGTTAGTATTGAAAATATCACCATAGTACGTTTGTATGGAGCGCGCTCCGAATTATATCCCCTTAGATGACTTTTAGTCATCCTCTTAAGTATTCTGAAGTTAATTAAAAGCCATCCATGGTATGTAATTTGATGTAGAAAAACCCAATCCCTTGCTCGTGCATGAATTTGAAGTTGTTCACGGAATTCTCGCTAATTGAGGAAGTCTTATGAAATTCAAACCAAAAATATGACATTGAAATAAGCCTCTTGACAAAATAATTGAAATGCTCTAAGGGTGATAGTCCACCAAAGCTAGGCGAGGAAGCGAGGCAACGAGCTATAAAAAAAAAATTATAAACTTCTAATGATATCCTTATTCGTGAGAGGACGCATTTGTCCTGCAGTGGGATTCTACAGGTTATAACTGTGACGGGTGAGAATCGACTGCAGCTGAGATGTATGGTGTTACTAGAATGGGCATGATTAGGAATGAGTATATAAGAGGAAGTTTGGAAGTAGCTCCTGCGAAAATTGCAGGGTTATAGCATAGCGTAATTATAATAATAGTCGGTGCACTCAGCGGTCGCGGCGGGTCTACGCTCGCGCGGAGTACGGGGGACGGGGCACCGGCAAAGTCGGTACCGCGCGCACACGTAAGTCGGTACCGGCACTGTGACACTCCCCCCGGCCCCCGCTCACCGTGCACGATTGACCTGCCGCGATCATGCTGCTGTCCTAGTAAAAACTAAGTGGAACGCTGATTTTCCCATAGACAGCTCCCGACATCTATCGGTGATGTTTCGAAGTACTATGCGTTGAATTTGTGTTCGTATTGAAATGCGTGCGACAGCGCTCTACACCTCACCGCTCGGTGGAGTAGTGAAAGATTTCACTCATATCAATCACTGTCTTGTTGGTCTAGTGGTCTAGAACAACCGGCTCACAATTCGGGTGGTTATGGTTCGATCCTCGTGTCGGCTGGGCCGTCTTTTTCAATTTATATCACAATGTGGCTCACCCTGGTGCTAAATAAGCGGTAACGTTAATAATTAGACGTCCTAAAATCCCAGGCGTCTTACCTATCTATTCTACAGGGTGAAATTGATATCATTAGCATCCTTTTAAACTAAGAGTAGCACCGTAACTTTACTGGGCTAGAAGAAAAGATGGATGGATTGTATGAAGGATGATATGTGGAAGAAAGGAGTGAGTGCTGAAACGACGGCCAAGAGAGATGAATGGAAGAGGATGACATATTGCGCCGACCCCAAATAACGGGAAATGAGCAAGAGAATGATGAATAAACAATTAGGTATCATGCCATTCAGAATATCCGTTTTGGTTAAAAGCAGTCTGACTTTAACGCTGTACTTACTAAATAGGACTTAAAAAGTTAGCTAGCTAGTATATTACCTACATTAGGGGTGGTAAGAGGTTCGTATCCATAACCGAAAATACCTTATATCCGAAATTATCGTAAAGGATCGAATCATTAAGAGAGAATTTTATACAAATACATTTTCATAAGAATCAACCTCAAAGCCATAAACTTGACTGTCTATATCTAGTGAAAGTCGCAGGATAATATTTTACAAAATGTTGGACTTGACTGACAATTTACTGTTTTAAATGGGGTAATAATTATATATCTAAAGTTATATCCGTAATAATTAATTATAAAATTGGCAACATGCCTCGACCAAAATGATGTACAATCAAATATCCACGACAAACTTATTCACAAGAAAGTATACATAAAAGTCCACAACGTTTTCGTCAGCAAAATTAAAAATAAGCAAGATTATTAATAAGAATTATGAAAAGTAATTTAAAGAGAGTGGGGATAACACCCCCAAATCAAAATAATAATTAAACTAGGGAACAATTATGTATAAATGTTCTGGAATAAAACTCACTGAATGTGCGCCATATTTTAGCACAGTAACGTGTAGGGCTTATCGAAATCTGGCTAAATAAGCTCTTTGTACAAAATAAGAGTAATGTTTAAAAACGCTGGTAATTTTAAGTTTATGGTTTAAAACCATTTATCCCTATTAGATTAATAACTATTCTCCTAGACAATGTTCTTGTAAAGGTTTCTCCTAGACTAAGTTTTAGTAAGGGTAACCGTGCGGGTGGAGGCCTGGTGTCCTGTGACACCTTAGTGACACCTTATTCAAGCTCACCGACAGGTGAACTTAGTCCAGGCACCAGTCTCCACACTACTGTAATAATGTAAATAATATTAGTTCAGAGGTATCTAAATCACTTATTGTTTATTATTGTATGTGGAGAGAAATAATTCAATTCAATTTTTGTTTAGTGGCATTCGATGTGTTATCACAATTCAGCCAATGTCTCGTTATGTGGATAGTATATGAAGGAAAATGATCAGTAGTATTTATTAAGCCTAGAGTGGCAGTTTTGCCAATGTAAGTAGTTTATAATCTCAAGTGATTGTTTTAAGGTTAAAACACAAAAGAGTTCACAAAATGGTGGAGCCACGTGCAATCCCAACGCGCCGATACGCACGCGTCCGTACTCCGCCAGAATTGCAGCGCGACTCCCGGATAGAAATAAATAAAATTATTAAAAAATTATTACGTCATATAAGTCTTTGACGTCATATCGGTACGTTCATTAATTAGTTTTATACATTACGAATATTTTGAATGCCAAAGTGTTCCTATCGATCTACCTATATGTAGGAATGTTACATATTCATAGCTAAACCGCTTAATAGATTTCGATGACATTTGGTTTAGAGATAGCTTGAATATTGTGGAAAGATATCTAAGCATAAAAATACCATCCAGTCCAAGTGCCCGATTACGCAAAGTTATTCTTATCCAATATCAGTTTTAATCACATTGCAATCCAATTACTATTCAACTGTGCCGAATTCCGCATCGCGCTAAACTCTATGTAACTGACAGCCTTTAACGTCTGAGCGATCTGTCAAAAAGGCTCTAAAGGCTGTCAAGAGCAGTACCGCGATTAGCGTAATACCAAATGTGTAAAAATGTATGGTTCGTACGTAGTCCAATCACAGTTCAATCACCGAATATTTACCGCGATTGCAGCCCAAGTCTCATGTAGCAGCTATAAAAATCCTTCAAACCATCAAACTAAATAACTTTGTCTGCCGGATTCATATCGAGTTTTTTAAACAATTGAATTGGATTTATCCATATCCGAAACCTTCGTGGCCTCATCCCTATAATATAAGGATGCACTAACTTAAACTTGAAGTTATAGTGTTAACTTTGCATGTAAGTACTTGAAACTTACATTGTTTGCGTGTTAACAAAATAGAGTTCTAGTTAATTGTGCTCGTAATAGTTACTAGCTCGCATTTTCTTGAATAATTTATTATTAGTAGTATTTACTAGAGGGTGAAATTGATATCATAAACATCCTTTTAAATTAAGAGTCTACCCATCAAACTGAACAACTTTTACTATGGGAACAAACCGATCGGAGCAAAAAGAAAATCAGCTGTTCCATATTAAACTGCAATGTCTACTCGACTCAAATGTATTAAACAGCAGTTTTTTTTTGCTCCGATCGGTTTGCTCCCGTAGTAAAAGTTGTTCAGTTTGATGGCTAGACTCTTAGTTTAAAAGGATGCTAATGATATCAATTTCACCCTGTATGCCCATGAATTTCCGCAAGGTAAAGCCTTTAAAAATAAAAGTGATCGAAAACGTATAAGATATAAAGTTGTTAAAAAAACCTTTTTACATCAATTTTATTTGTATTTTAATAATAGCAAGTTTGCACATTTATCTCATTTTAAAGTTTTTTTTTAGATTAAATACTCCAAAAAAAACTTTAAAATGAGATGAGGAATTTTCCGAAATAATTAGCTTTATAAATTACTAGAGTTAATCCGCGACTTCGTCCGCACAAATTATATACCAGATTCTAAGTCAAATCATAAGCTGTCAAACACAAAACGTTTCATCAAAATTAATTCAATACTTTTCGCGTGATGCTCGCACAAACACACAAACAGTCAGATAGACAAAAATTCTAAAAAAAAAAGTTTGGAGTCAGGGACACCGAAAAACCATTTCGTCATCTTTTTTTTGTAAATATCTTCAAGGTACAGACACACTTCTGTTACAGTTTTATAATAGTTAAAATTTACCTAGGTTAACAACTAAGAAGTAATGTATTTTAAGCCTTAACACCTCTCAATAAGGTGCAACTAATTGAGATCGATCGATATCCGTTAGAAGCAAACGATATGTCAATTACGATGTAATGGCGTACTAAGATGTGAGTCCTAGGGGAAATTATACAGAATGGAATTATACGGTCGTTAATGCCGGTATCTTGATGTATTTTGTATCAATAAGGTTTCTTTTCGGATTGCTACCATAGTAAAAGTTCAGTTTGGTAAACTCTTCGTTTAAAATGATGCTACGATATAAATTTCACCCTGTACAACGATTTAAAATTGAAGGTTGTTGATTGTTGAGTCATTAAGTCGTGTTATGTTGTAGAGTTTCTCGCCGCATCTTCTCTACAGCGACAACACGTTCCGACGCGGTGGCAGCTTAAAACAAGAATTGACGTTTAATAATTGTGCTTCAAGCTCCTATATTGTTTAAATTATTTTGACTTTGACTTTGAAAGTAAAAAATGTAAAATAAAAAGATAATTTAAAAAATCAAAAACCCGTCTGCGTAAAAAGTTAACTTTAAATAAAAACGGAAAAGAAAAAAAAAACAGGAGTCTAGAATTCTGTTAACAATCGGGACCGATAAAAAATTCTAAACCGGATCAAATTTTCCCGATAATGGGTCCCGACTGTTAAAGTCGCTTCAATATTATATAGCGTCCGGGATGATCAGGCCATCACACTGAACAACTTTCTCTATGGCACCAACATCTTAATCGCGAAAAAAAATCTGCTGTTCCATACAAAACTGCAAACCTACTTGAGCCAAATGTATAGGACAGTTGATTTTTTTTTTCGCAATTTCGAAATTGGCCCTATAGTCTGATTATCCCATTAAAAAAGTGTCAGCATATTAAGAACGACCCTGTATTTAACAGCCGTGGTGGTCCAGTGGCGAGTAACCTTGCCTGCCGTGCAGGTGGCGATGGTTCGATCCCCGTCCAGACCGACTCGTACCAATTAGTTTTTCGGAATTTACGTACGATTTGTAACACCACTGGCTTTTTCGGTGAAGGAAAACATCGTGAGGAAACCTGCATGCTTCAATTTCGAGGTATGTATTGAACCCACTGTCCACAGTATAAGTGGCGACGGGGTCACCCCCGTCACACTGGACACAGTTTCGGTACTACTGGTGAAACGTGGATGTTCTGAGGTTTCAGAATATCTCTGACTACCCCTCGGGGAATATAGTCGTGAGCATATGCTTATGCTGTATTAAACAGAATTCTAGACTGAACTTATTTTCTTCTCTTCAGTTCTTATCTTATCTTACTAATGTCAAAAAAGCAAGCATGACGTTTTTCTCGTTTTATCGCTCTGTCGTCGGTGGCATGCTAGTCGTGCTGGAATAAACATATCGATAAAACACTGACTTATCGCTGTAATAAAACAAAAACGGTATCAAATAGCCTCTTTACTTGTCACTAGTGAAAAATAAACAGAAGAAAAGGGTAGACATTGACAATAAATGATGATGTCGGAACAAAAAGAGAGAAATGGAGTTAGGAACGTCTCAATTATCTTGGAAAATGTATCGCTTTATTTCACTTCCATTGTTTTTTGATACTTTAGAACGTGACCGTGAAAAAGAGGTTTATTTACTTAGGTGAAAGAGCTTTTTAGGACAGTCGCCATCAGATATATCGGAGCAAACAAGGTGGTCAAATATTTCTAAGCAGTTCTTATTTTTAATAATTTCTTTTCACATAACGAATCAAAAATATCTGAACGCCTAGAACGTCAAATTTATCTACGCTGTCAGGGTGATCATAAACATCTGAGCAGTTTAAGCAAAATGACCTTACTCCGTTGATTCCGTTGGTCAATTTTAAATAACATTGTAAAGAAATTATTGAAAATTAGATGTTCAGATATTTATGACACAATACACGTTTAGATATAATTGGTAACATTAACCGTAACGAAATTATTGAAAATTAGCACTGCTCAGAAATATTTGAACACCTTGTATGCTGATATATACAACGTGTTACTGAATTAACGCAAAACTAGAAAGTAGTTTGTTTGGAATCGAGAGCAGAATCGAATTATCATAGTTTCAACATAGGTAATTTTTTTCAAAATATTAAATATTTTGTTTGTAAAATTTAAAATTTACTGAACTCGATATCAACCCACCGCTCGGGCACTCTCACCGTACTTACCACCAAAACAAGATTCTTAAATGTATACATGAGCACGTTAGCGCTTTCATTAATTGCTGAAATGATAACAAATAATTTTTGCCTGAAAACTTAAAATGTGAATAACTTTAAATTTTAACAATCAAAATAATGAAATTATTGTTTCAATCTAATTATTTTGTCATAAATCAGTTGGGGTGTATGTTTTGCGCTTATTCATTAACACGTTGTATATATCTGATGGTGACTGGACAAGGAACCCTTACAGTTTCGCCATGTCCGTCTGTCTGTCAGTCTGTCCGTCTGACCGCGGCTTAGGTCTTTTAAAAATATTGTGGGTGTGGGAAAACAAATTTTTGTTAGAATCAAGTGTCGCCGTCGCGTCGTCAACGATTTCCGTACAAATCTTAAATTAATTCTAACATTAAAACTGTATATTTTAAAGAAAATCCGACTTCATACAAGCATAGATATTAATTTCTAGATTGTTTCTGAAAAATTTCATTGACTTTAATTGGTTAGTATTGAAAATATCACCATAGCACGTTTGTATGGAGCGCGCTCCGAATTATATCCTCTTAACTGCCCCGCAATTCATTTTATTACTTGAAAACGGGATTTTTTTGTGTCAATGAGGAAAACAGTCATAGATTTAGCTGTGTTCATTCAACCCAAAAGGTTCCCTTTGATCTGTCAACGGATACGGGTTAAAATTTGGGAGGGTTAAACGTGATCACGAAGTTCTTTTTATATTAAATTGATGACCGGATATCTCGGTTGATAGTGAACCTGTTTGCTGATCCGGAGGTCACGGGTTCGGATTCCACAGGAGGCAAATATAGGGTCCTTCTTTATATGTACATTTTTAAGGTGATGATCAGACCGTCAAACTGAACAACTCTTTGAGGCCGACATCGAAATCGCGAAAAAAACAGCTGTTCCATAGAAAAGCTGCAAACCTACTCGAGGTAAATGTATGGGACAGCAGATTTTTTTTCGCGATTTCGATGTGTTGGTGTCATATAGAAAGTTCTTCAGTTTGACGGTCTGATCATCCTCTTAAAAAATTTTCAGCATATTAAGAAGGACCCTATATTTTTCCCTCTGTGGAATTCGAAAGGGTGAAATTGATATCATTAGCATCCTTTTAAACTAAGAGTCTACCCATCAAACTGAACAACTTTTACTATGAGAGCAAACCGATCGGAGCAACAACAAAAAACTGCTGTTCCATACATTAGAGTCGCGAACTCGCGAGGCGACATTGCAGTTTAGTATGGAGCTGATTGACTTTTTGCTACGATCGGTTTGCTCCCATAGTAAAAAGTTGTTCAGGGCTGCAATCGCGGTAAATATTCAGTGATTGAACCGTAACTGGACTACGTACGAACCATAACTTTTGACACATTTGGTATTGCGCTAATCGCGGTACAGCTCATGACAGCCGTTAGAGCCGTTTTGACAGATCGCTCAGACGTTAAAGGCTGTCAGTTACATAGAGTTTAGAGCGATGCGGAATTCAGCACAGTTGAATAGCAATTGGATTGCAAGTGATTAGAATTGAAATTGGATAAGAATAGAACTTCGATGTTTTAAATTAGCGCAATCGGTCTCCAGTTTGGGTAGAATCTTAGTTTAAAACTATGTCAATGATATAAATTTCACTCTGTACATAAGTATAGATCTTAGACGAAGTATATACGGACCCACCTCGCCTTAGCATTTCCCCTCTATCAACGTGCAAGATCAAAAGATCTTACGCATTTACATTCAATTTTATACCTCATCAGTAAACGCGACATCCTATAATTGCGGAACAATAATTTCGAACTTATGACGTTTGGGGTTCACACGACACTGTTTTTCATGATTTTTAACATTCAAAATTAGAATCTAAACTAATGGAATAAAATTCAAAGTTACGTAGGTACCTCGTGCTACCTTGCCCCCCGCAAAAAGTGGCAGAAAAGTTTGCTAGTAGAAAATAATTACACGCGTAACTTGTCCTCATATAAGTAGTCTAAGGCATAGATAGATAAGAAAGTCTCTACACCCCGTGTTCGGTGGAGTGAAAATAAATAATGTTTTCAACCTTGCAGACATATACTTCGCTCCACTCACGAGCTCCCCTCTATCAATCGATATCCGCCCTTACATCACGGCCATAAGAGCTATGTCAAGAAACTTCACGTGTCTGAGCAGAAGAATAGAGAACATTATATATGGACTCTACTGGCCTAACAAATTATTCTAGCCAATTTCGGGTTAAAAGTGATAAATAGACCCTTTCAGTGAAGGGTGTTTTTTGAGAAAATATAGAAAATTCTAAGAAGGTTTTTCGGTTTAATGTAATGTTTTAAATGTAAAGTTAGCAAGAGTTGTTGATAAAATTAATGTAGAGCAACACATTTTTATAACAGACTTAAAAAAAGGTTTTTTCTTTTCGATTCATAGCATAGCATATGCTCACGACTATATTCCCCGAGAGGGTAGGCAGAGATATTCTGAAATCTCAGAACATCCACGTTTCACCAGTAGTACCGAAACTCTGTCCAGTGTGATGGGGGGTGAGCCCGTCGCCACTTATATAATGGACCAGGGTTGGCATGATTAAAACAAGTTGTTTTAAAACACGTGTTTAAAACAGTGTTTAAAACAGTTTGAATTAAAACCGTGTTTTTTAGTAAGTGTTTAAAAACACAGATTAAAACAAGTTTTAAACAATGTATAAAACATTAAGAAAAAAAACAAGGTTTAAAACTACTTTTCATTGCGAATGAATGGAAATAAATTAATATTTAGGACTCTAAATAGCTTGACATAAAACCAGTTGAGTCAATCTCTATGCTATTGTACTGCTATATTATATTTTTGTACTTTTGAAATAGGAATTATAAGGAAAATGTTATTTAGCATTGTAATTAAACCCACTAATACCCACTAGCACTAGGGTATTACCCTTATTTTAAACATAAAAAAATCTGAATATTCGGGTTTCCCCTATTAAAAATGAAGATTAGTTAGAATTGTTAGAATGTAAAGCGTTCAGTATTGATTAGAGATACGTAACATAAAATAAATGTTTATCCACTGACAGATTTTTGTACATATTGAATTTATTATGGCGAATTTGAAAATACCTAGTCTAGAAATCAAATATTATAGGTCTAATTTATTTGAAATTAATGGAAAAGAAACAAAAACATAAAAAACAAAAAAAACACTTGTTTAAAACATTTTGAACTGTTTGTTTTATAAAATTTAAAAAAAACAGTTTTTTTTCCAACCCTGTAATGGACAGTGGGTACAATACTTGCCTCGTAATTGAAGCATGCAGGTTTCCTCACGATGTTTTCCTTCACCGAAAAGCCAGTGGTGTTACAAATCGTACATAAATTCCTCTTCTTCTTAAAAATTTTTCTTTTCGATTGCTTTTAAAAAAACGGCCAAGTGTCAGCCACCATATTTACCACAAAAAGACAAAAAGTTACTGCGTTACATATCGAACAGGGTGCTTCAGACTATCAAATTGAACAACTTTCTGAAACCAAAATGGTAATCGCGAAAAAAAATCTGCTGTTTCATACATTTTCTTTAAAATGTCATAGTGAAAGTTGTTCAGTTTGACGGTCTAAAGTATCATGTTTAATATGTAACGCATTTAATTTCACACCCTGTATTGTATAACAACCCAATAACTTGGGACTTGCAATAAATATCTAAATCTGAATGATTGTTGTTGTTGTTTCATTTTTCCTTCCAGAAAGGCAAAGAGTACATAGCCCATGCAGCCAAGTCTGTTTTTGTCTTTTCTTATAAATCTTCAATTATAAAAGGCACTATTAAATCTGAATGATAATCTGAAAGAATAACAGCAATTCGGTATGTCAAGTTTCTTTTTTGGAGGATTGAGTCGAAAACCATTTCGAGATAATTGACAACATTTAATTTGAAGAAAGGTACCAAAATAAGAAAACCATTTGGAGATTATGTGATTCACAGCTTTTATCAAAATTACCAGATTTTTCTATCCATTATTTCTCGAGTTACCTATTTGAAAAATACTGAAAAGTATAATAGAGGTTGAACGAGATTTAGTATTCCTTTGCCTGATTGGCTTTTCTGTTGTATTTGACAGTTTTTATTTTTAATGTTATTGCGGCCAAGGTATCTTAGCTTTGACTAATTATTATAAGGACTAGCCTTGCGGTAGCATTTCCCCTCTGCCACGGTATAAGCACAATTGATCTTGTGCATTTACATTCAATTTTACACCTTATCACTAAACGAGACAGCCTATAATTTCGAAATAATAACTTCGAACTTAGAACGTTTGGGGTTCACACGAGACTGCTTTTCATGATTATTAACATTCAAAATTAGAATCTAAAGTTATAAGGAATAAAATCCAAAGTTGCGGATTTCATGTTACCTCGCCCCCCGCAAAAAGTGGCAGAAATGTTTGTTAGTAGAATTACACGCGTAACCAGTCCACATATAAATAGTCAAAGTATCTTAGCCATAAATCCTTTGTTTTTCAGAAAATTCAAAAATAAATTAAAAATAGAAATATTGGTCAAAAATAAAATGGGAAAAATACGTATCTCTTATTTTTTAACCTATTTTGATATTTTTCATTAAAAACAAATTTAATGTTGTCAATTGTCTCAAACAATATTTTCTATGTAGGAGACTATTTCGCTGGGAATACAACAACGGCACAAGTCAAAAAAGTAGATTTTGAGAAAAAATACATTAATGTTGGCGCGAGAGAGTGCGCGCGAACAAATTCGTCTGTAGTTACTAGACAGCAAGGGTTAGTTTCAGTGAAATATCGAGTTAGGTCTATATTGCACAAGATGAAGTATGCGATGTAGAACCAGAATACGGTGCTAACTCAAATTTGCCAATTCTTGAGTTGTGCCGTTGTTGTATTCACCCAGCGATTTACTCTTCAAAACTCCTTGGTAAACTTAAATCAACTTAAAATAACTAGCCATTAAGAAAAAAAGAAATTCACAATGTCAGATTTTTTTTCATAATGTCTTTAACGGCTCTGGATACTAGTCCTTTTGAGCCATTCGTTATTTTTTTCTTTATATTCTTTATTTTGATGATGGGATGATAGATGACGATGAATCTATGGTCGATTTGTAAGCTCGCGCGTTGCCGCCAAAATGACCATGTACGAGTTAACTTGAACCAAAACTTATGTTCTGTTATCGTATTTATTTGAGATTCCTGTTACGTCGGTCGCTTTACGCAACTGTTTGGTACACAATCCGCATGAAATTATGTCACAAATATCACTAAAACCAACTTTTTACGAATTTCAAATAACACGAAACACAACAAGAGCAATGGCGCCAAGCAAACTCCATGTCAGAATTTTACACTTCATGATGCTACCTATTTCTGTTTCCAGCATAGAGTTCAAAAGAGAAGGCAGTTTATTTTTATTTTTTTTAAATTAGTTACAAATAAAATTAATCTATAAATTAAAAGACAACCTACAAAACGGGTCATTTTTGTACTACCGAATGTTATGTACGGGGTCATAAAAATATGGCAATAATAGTTTGCATAAACATATTACTAAAACTTTATATTTCAACGATATACTTTGTCGTACAAACGAGATTTCTTGAATTTCATGAAGGATATTTTTGTTCAAATTGTGCAAAAATGGCGGAAAAAAATCGGATTGGATTTAGTGGAAAGATCGTTTTTTTGTATCGCTAACTGCGCTATTTGTAATTCTTTGAAAATTTTGTAACACAAAACTACTTTATTTGGGGCTGTTTTTGCAATTGGACTGTATTTCTATCATATTCGTCTATATTATAATGCGTATAGCAAAGCTATCACATGCATATCACAATTTAGCCAAACGGCCCGTATCGTCATTTACAGGGTGTTAGGGTAAACAGTTGCATTATTTTAATGGGTGATTCTACCCATGATACTGATCAACTTTCCCTAAGAAACATATAGGGTGCAACTTAATATGCTGACACTTTTTTAAGAGGATGATCAGACCATCAAACTGAACAACTTTCTCTATGGGACAAATGTCGAAATCGCGAAAATTAAATCAGCTGTTCTATACTAATCTAAAATCTTACTCGACCCAATTGTATGGGACAGCTGATTTCTTTTTCGTAATTTCGACATTGGTCCCATAGAGAAAGTTGTTCAGTTTGATGGTCTGATTATCCTCTTAAAAAAGTGTCAGCATATTAAGTTGGACCCTGTATAATTTTTTTTTAATTTCCTATTGAGTACAATCACCACCACTTAAAGTAATGGACCTGTTTAGCCTAACACGCTGTATATTGATAAACTCGATGAATCGCAAAACAATTTAATTCGTTTTTTATATCGATGTCTACTGATCCGTAAAAATATAAAATCGATACCAAAAAAACTTGACCTGTTATTGCTCTTCGATTAGATACACTAGAATCCAATTAACAGCCCTGTTTGAACTTATTTGAAACCAAGAATTTAGCGCAATATTTTCAGTCCGTGGATTTATTTTTCCCTTCACTCCATAATGAAAAAGGAAACAATGAAAAATGTGAAATTACTCCAAACAATGTTTGCTTTACGTTTATTAATTCCAACGCCTTTGTGTTGGTTAGAATCGAACTGTATTAATATTTAAATAGAATTGTGTTTTCAACAAACGAATTCTTTTCTATTGTAGCGTATATCGTATTTTTCGGTTTAGATAATTTTAATTTGATTAAATTGTTTCCTAGATTTTTATTTTAATAAAGACTTTTTTTTCATAGCGTTTTTAGATCTTAATGTTGTCTGCACAATGGTGTCTGTCGCAAGTAAAAGTGACTTCAACTCATAAAGTAGATGCACATAATACAGATTTTTCCAAATAGTTAGGCTTTTTTTTTAACACAGATTTCATATGTACTTTATAGAAAAATAAGAAATATACTTCATAGCAAATAAAGCCGAGATGTTGAAGATCATTGCTATATTTTTAATTAATTTGTATGTCTTTCAAATAAAGAGAAGATAGCTTCTAAAAACCAGTAAAATATGGCCTGGCCCAGTGTTTACCTATGGGGAGCTTCTTAAATCACATTTCGTTCACAAAACAAATAGGTAGGTGCATAATTTTACGGTCGGATCTTAGTGTATAAATAACTTATAAACATTGCAACTATAAAACGAAAAATAATGCAGAATGGAGCTAATACTACTCACTATTGCTAGAGGGCTCTCTATAAAACGCGAATTCTGCATTCAATATCCTTTGTGTTCACGTCAAAACTACTGTTATCTTTTTTCTTTGTGTTTTTCCTTTGAAATCAAATATGCAGTTTGTTACACAAGACTTATCAAGGGTATCATATAAAAAATCCTTTCTTAAAAAAAAGGAAACACTATTTAGGTTCGTTCAGAACGTAAAAAATGAGATTTATGGGTTACATGAGTAAAAATAAACATTATAAACATTTAAAACTTTTAAGGGGGTTGTTTAGAACATCAAACTGAACAACTTTCACTATGGGACCAACATCGCGAAATCGCGAAAACAAAATCAGCTGTCCGATAGATTTAGCTTGAGTAGATTTGTAGTTTGGTATGGAACATCAGATTTGTTTTTAGCGATTCCAATTTTGGTCCCATAGTGAAAGTTATTCAGTTTGATGGTCTAAACCACCCCCTTAAATGTTTATTTGTTTTTTTATAACACCTTGTATATGCATGCTATAAGTGTCCAACCTATACAGGGTGTAACAAAACACCCTTGTAATACTTAAGGGGATGCTTCAGGCCATAAAACTGAACAACTTTGACTGTAGAGCCAACATCGAAATCGCGAAAAAAAAAACGCTTTTTAAAACAATACTGCATTACCCATCTCTACTCAAATGTATGGGACAGCAAATTTTTTTTTTTTTTTTACTTTGGCTCCATAGTGAAAGTTGTTCAGTTTAGCTAGCTACTAGGAGTATGTTTCAGGCATAAATTATGCCTATTATAGTAACAGGAGTGCGATTTTAAAACCGAGTTCAACGAATGAGTTTCAAAAATCGCACTTAAGAGGATATGTGAAAAAATAGGATTCTTCAAAGCATCATATATCATGAAGTACTAACAGTAGGAGTATGATTTGCGGATATGATTGTGTAAATTGAACATATAATTGAAGTTTTGATTAGAGCCAAAACACGATATATATACATTTTCTCATAATGGACAGTGGGTACAAAACATGCCTCGAAATTGAAGCATGCAGATTTCCTCACGATGTTTTCCTTCACCGAAAAGCCAGTGGTGTTACAAATCGTACATAAATTCCGAAAAACTCATTGGTACGAGTCGGCCTGGACGGGGATCGAACCATTGCCACCTGCACGGCAGGCAAGGTTACTCGCCACTGGACCACCATGGCTTACAAACGCCTAACAAAAAGAGTAATATCAAAATGTATCTTATCTTCCCTGGGAGGCAGTAACCTCTTCCCTTCGCTTTGGAGCCAGGAAGCTATCGGAACGGGAACCCGGGTAATAAATAAGGACCTGACAGTTTGAACCGTACTGTACAGTCAGCCACAACAATTTAATTCAATAAAAATCATTAAACCACGTACTTTACCCATCAACCTGAACCTATGGTAGCAAACTGGTTGATGGTTAGAGTATGTGGTTTAAAGGTTAATGATACTTTACGTTACACCCTGTATAAGAAATAGTTATGATTAAAATAAGCTAAGAATACGGAGATCATAATTTCTTACTTATAAACTCGTAACTACGTTTGTGGCAACGTCGCGGTTCATAGATAAAATTTCAGAAAAAAACAGAAATGTGTCTATGATACAGAACAGTTACGCCGACGTTATACTAGGTATAAGTTATTCTGGTTTTATTAGAAGACATTTTGCTTATTATATGTTTATTCTTAGTATAATATTTTATACTACGTTTATTTGTACCACAGTTTGAATTCAGAAAGTTCAACAACTTTTGCCGTTGACTGTACATCGTACGTGGTAGATAACGGATAGTAAATTTGTGAACGATTTATTAGAAATTTAGTACATAAAAGTAAGTTTTGGTGGTGAAATAATGAAAGTTGACCATGTCTTTAGTCTTACTTACCTGCTCTAGACAGAGCACTTCTAGTGACAATTTATATAAGTTGGCACTATAATATTGCCACTATAGTGCATCCAAGATAGATCTGTGATTTTACCAGATCATTTTAGAGCGATTTTTTACTTTCTTAAAAAGTTTGAGCCGTAAATCCTTAAATTTTATGTTAAATTTTAATTAATCTTGTATATTTTTTGTGTATTATAAAGTTTCGACGGCTTTAACAGCTTTAAAAAGTACTATAAAATCTCTTAAACGGCCTGTCAAAATCGGAGCTATCTTGGACGCACTACAGACTATACTCAATTTCAAATAGCAACGACATTATAAGGCTATTTTGAATTACAGAAACAGATTTGAAACACTTACTCTCACTTATTCTTAGAACAGCTCAAGTAACGTCCAAGATATGTGGGAGAGTAAATTAAATTTGCAAATCAGAATTGCTAAATACGATTCGGAAAATCTTTTCGTCCTTATTTGAAATGAAGTATAGGTATTTTAAACTTCTTGCACTAGACCATCGCGACGATGTTTTAACTAAATTTTATTTTAGGCGAATTAACTAGAAAATTTATATCTAACTGTAATCTAATGTATTCGAATTCCGGTAGATTTAACCAAAATCTACTTTGATACTAGTAAAGTCAGCTAAATAAATAGTTGTACATACCTACTAATAGATATTTTTCTCCGTGTCGTTTGGAACTCAGATTCCTTTGGAATTCTTTTGTTTTGGAAACTTTGACTAATAAAGTGCATGGTTTAAGGCGTATCCGCCTGGGAACACGACTCTCCATACTAATAGATGTGAACGAGCACGTGGCTACAGTCAGAATTTAGCCGTTTTCTTTGAAAAATTACATGTATTTTTATAGCATAGCATAGCATATGCTCACGACTATATTCCCCGAGGGAGTAGTCAGAGATATTCTGAAAACTCAGAACATCCACGTTTCACTAGTAAATGTATTTTTATGAATTTTCAAAAAAAAAGAAAACCATATTATTCTATGTTGTATTGTGAAGTATACAAGGTCCAACTTAATATGCTGACACTAGTTTAAAGGGATGATCAGACCATCAAACCGAACAACTTTCACTATGGGACCAACATCGAAATCGCGAAAAAAAATCAGCTGTCCCATACATTTAGCTAAAGTTGGTTTGCAGTTTTGTATGAAGCAGTACATTATTTTTTTGCGATTTCGATGTTGATCCCATAGAGAAAGTTGTTCAGTTTGGTGGTCTGAGCATCCCCTTAAAAAGGGTCAGCATAATAAGAAGGACCCTGTATTGATGATTTTCATTTTGTTCCGATCAACAATGTAAGAGTAAAATGGTAACATTACAACTGGAAAAAAAGACTTTAGATTCCTTTTTCTTCACTTTTATTAATGTAAATAAATTTCGAGAAAAACCAAATCACTTCTCATATCCTGTAGATTGTTCAGTTTTGTTTTCTGCTTAAAAAGTGTCATATTTAATATATAAAACGGTTACACAACCACCCAATTTTAAATCAGGCGGTAGAGCCTTAAGGGGATATAATTCGGAGCGCGCTCCACACAAACGTACTATGGTGATATTTTCAATACTTTTGGTTAGTATTGAAAATATCACCAATATTCCCTGAGGGGTAGTCAGAGATATTCTGAATACTCAGAACATCCACGTTTCACTAGTAGTACCGAAACTCTGTCCAGTG
Source organism: Agonopterix alstromeriana (assembly GCA_963924505.1). Lineage (NCBI taxonomy): Eukaryota > Metazoa > Arthropoda > Insecta > Lepidoptera > Depressariidae > Agonopterix > Agonopterix alstromeriana. The sequence goes on from OZ004683.1 coordinate 10,784,212, forward strand.
TGACGGGGGGTGAGCCTGTCGCCACATAGTGGACAGTGCATGGGTACAATACATGCCTCGAAATTGAAGAATGCAGTTTTCCTCACGATATTTTCCTTCACCGAAAAGCCAGTGGTGTTACAAATCGTACATAAATTCCGAAACACTCATTGGTAGAAGTCGGCCTGGACGGGGATCGAACCATCGCCTCCTGCACGGCAGGCAAGGTTACTCGCCACTGGACCACCACGGCTTTATATTTTCAATACTGACCAATTAAAGTCAATGAAATTTTGCAGAAACAATCTAGAAACAGATCTCTATGCTTGTATGGAATCCGATTTTCGTTAAAATTTACAGTTTCAATTCTAGGATTAATTTAAAATTTGTATGGAAATCTTTGAGGCACTGTAAATTTAAAACTACACATTTTAACGAAAATCGGACTCCATACAAGCATAGAGATTTGTTTCTAGATTGTTTCTGCAAAATTTTAAAATTTTAATTGGTTAGTATTGAAAATATCACCATAGTACGTTTCTATGGAGCGCGCTCCGAATTATATCCTCTTAAAGAGAACAAACGAGAAAAATGGCGACTTAAATTCTTCGAAAATCACATTATTAACCAAATACCTTTTGATTAAAATCCCTTCCAACATTAAAAGTAATTTAAATTAATGAACGGAACGTGAAACTGAAATGCAACAAAGTGAAATGAAAATATTTTACGTCATTTAAATTGGAAAGCAGATGATAAATTAAAACCAACTTGATCATAGCATATGTTCACGACTATATTCCCCGAGGGGGTAGTCAGAGATATTCTGAAACCTCAGAACATCCACGTTACACCAGTAGTACTGAAACTCTGTCCAATGTGACGGGGGGTGAGCCCGTCGCCACTTATAACTTGATTTCGTTTCTTAATTAATTATATTATACAGGGTCCAACTTAATATGCTGACAGTTTTTTAAGAGGATGATCAGCCCATCATACTGAACAACTTTCTGTATGGGACCAACTTCGAAATCGCGAAAAAAATATAAGCAGTCATTTGGCTCGAGTAGGTTTGCAGTTTTATATCGAATGGCTGATTATTTTTTTCGCGATTTCGATGTTGGTGCCATAGAGAAAGTTGTTCAGTTTAATGGTCCGATCATCATTTTAAAAAGTGTCAGCATATTAACAAGGACCCTGTATAACTAAAGACAAACCTTTAAACCACGTACTCTACCTATCAACCTGAACAACTTTTACTATAGAAGCAAACCGATCGGAGCAAAAATAAAATCAACTGTTCCATACTAAACTGCAATACCTTCCTACTCTACTAAAATGTACCTATGCAATACAACGTGTTAATGAATAAACGCAAAACCTCATACACGCCAACTGATTTATACCAAAATAATTAGATTGAAACAATAATTTCATTATTTTGATAGTTAAAATTTAAAGTTATGCGCATTTTAAGTTTTGAGGCAAAAATGATTTGTTATCATTTCAGCAATGAATGAAAGCGTTAGCGTGCTCATGGATAATGGATACATTTTAAGATTCTTGTTTTGGTAGTAAGTAGGGTGAAAGTGCCCGAGCGGTAAGTTGAAATCGAGTTCAGTAAATTTTAAATTTTACAAACAAAGTATTTAATATTTTGAAAAAAATTACCTATGTTGAAACCATGATAATTCGCCTTCGATTCTAAACAAACTACTTTCTAGTTTTGCGTTAATTCATTAACACGTTGTATATTCCCTTAATAAATGACATTATTTCGAAATAAACTTCAATGTTATTACACTTAACTTCTTCCCTTTGATCAAACGAAGGAAAGGAGCTAATGTAAATCAATTTAAATGTCAAATACTTTAAACAAAGTTCTTACGAACTTGGCTCTTGTTTACGGAGGCGTTGATTAAGACAATTATCTATGGAAATTTAAGGTTCAAAGAAAACTTTTAAAAGTTGACTTTCGTCTCAAAAACTTTATCGTTTTTAATTTATTTAGTTTTTATAAGATTATCACTTTTTTATAATTGTATTTTATGCAAATTTCAATGCTGTTACATAGTTTATGTTGCGTAAATTCTGTTACCAGATCATTTTTAGGGTTCCGTACCCAAAGGGTGAAAATGGGACCCTATTACTAAGCCTACGTTGTCCGTCCGTCCGTCTGTCTGTCCTACCTATTTAAGGCAGTAACTTTTGAACCGTAATAGCTAGACAGTTGATATTTTTCACAGAATGTGCTTTATTTTTGATTTTGATGAGATTTGCTAACAAATAATAAAAATGTCAAAAAGTTAAAAATTAAGGGGGTCCTCATACAAGAACCTATACTCCATTCAAAATAGCAACGAAATTTTAAGTATATTTTGAATTACAAAAAAAAATCGTTTATTGAAATTTTACAACTTGTAAACTAACAATTGCGGCACTGAATACAATAAAGAAATACAAACTGTGAATTACAAAAACAGAGATTTGAAACACTTGCTCTCACTTATTCTTAGAACAGCTTTAGTAACGTCCAAGATATGTCGGATAGTATATTATGTATCCAATAAATTAATTACATTTGGTAATAAGAATTGGCCAGAAAGCGAAATAGGAATCGGAAAATCTCGTCGTCCTTATTTGGAATGAAGTATAGTTTATATCAACGATTCTTCGTCTCGCTCTATCATAAAAACGGTCATACATACAAGCGTCAAACTTGATGAGATTATAGAGCAAACTCTACAGTATAACAACAAATAATAAAAACCGGCCAAGTGTGAGTCGGTCTCGCGCTAAAGTTTCCGGAGAATACAACACTTTTATAAGTTAATTATGGTGTGGTACGGAACCCTCGCTCGGCGCGCGGGTAGGCTTACACTCGCTCACACACAAAGTTGTTGCGTCGATAAAGACAGCAATAGATAAGGTAGCGATCTCCTTTTTTAACTAGAGATAATTTGCATATTATCAATGAAATAAGCACGTTAAAATTGTACATACAAAAGTGGGAGACCGCAAAACAGCATTTGTTCATTCAGGAAATGTTGATGATCAGTGTTAATAAGTGTATAATTTCTGATGAATAAATATCTTTTTAGTTATTTATTTTATTTATTTATTATTGAATGTGTGGAGGAACTACTGTGGAAGGTTCCTCCGGTGAAAAGGGAAGATCTTCCGCCAGGCAAGGTGTGAAGCCTGGGGACCGGCCGTGGTCCAACAGATCTTAGTTGGACCTTGTATACAACGTGTTAATAAATAAGCGCAAAACCTCATACACCCCAACTGATTTATAACAAGATAATTAGATTGAAACAATAATTTCATTATTTTGATAGTTAAAATTTAAAGTTATTCGTATTTTAAGTTTTCAGAAAAAAATGATTTGTTACCATTTCAGCAATGAATGAAAGCGCTAGCGTGCTCGTGGATACATTTTAAGAATCTAGTTTGGTAGTAAGTAGGGTGAGTGTGCCCGTGCGGTGGGTTGAGATAGAGTTCAGTAAATTTCAAATTTTACAAACAAATTATTTTATATTTTGAAAAAAAAATCAAATTTTGAAAACATGATAATTCGATTCTGCTCTCGATTCTAAACAAACTACTTTCTAGTTTTGCGTTAATTCATTAACACGTTGTATATATCGACTCTCTGTGATTATTTCTCTTGCGCGATTCATGTCTTGTATACGATTGTGAACCTTATGTGTAGCGGCTAACGGGTTACCAATGTGAAATCGCAAGTTGTCTTACGTACACATTTGCGAGTGCGACCGTAGGCGCCATCTGTTAGCTTCGTTGCTATAACTTGTGGGTGTTGACGTCTGTGGCAAGTCCCCACAAATTAATATGATAAAACTCGTTCCGACCAGGCTGTCATACAGCTGTAGTTCCGATCTAGCCGTTTTGGCGCTGAAATCTCATTCTCAAATTTAACAGCAGCTTTTTACCGTGTTGTTGCGTCAGAAGCTTATGTCTTGTGTTTTTCCTGGTATTTTCGTTTGAGTTGAGAATCGTTAAGAAGCTCTAATTCTTCTCCGTTGTATGACATAATAATATCGTTGATTACTCTGTTCCTTGGTCAAGTATCCATATATTTTTGCATTCTGGAATAACTGTATACAAACTTGCTTGACGACAGCAGCGCCAAAACGGAAATGTTGGAACTAAATGCAAATTTCACTGTCGCATCTGTAGCTTGTTACATATCAGTAATCTGTGGTTCCGACCTCTATTACTTCTCCCTCTACTCTAAATTGTCCTCTGCCTGTTCTCTACAGAGTAAATAACATAATGTTGATGTAGGTAGATATGTAGATGTACTAATATGGGTACACCTTACATTAAAATGTAAAGATAAAAGTTGTAAACTTTATATATCGTTACTGTTAGTACATTCTCCTACCCATCCATGTCGTATTTTATAAAATATAATTTTCAAAACAAGTTTGCTTGTTTGCGTTTCGGAGCATGTTTCTTTGTGAATTCTGTGAGACGAGTTTCAAGTTTTGAAGGTTTTGGTTTGATTCTATTTATTTATATTATACTAGAGTTAACCCTCGACTTCGTCCGCACAAATTATATACTAGATCATAAGCTATCAAACAAAAAAGTTTCATCAAAATCGGTTCAGTAGTTTTCGCGTGATGCTCGCACAGACAGACAGACAAAAATTCTGGGCTATAGTTTCTAGTGTCTGATTAAACCTTTCAGTCGGGTAAAGGAAAAGAGGGGGAGGGGGAGGTGTTGCAGTTTGCTCATGGCGTGGAGTTGGAGTTCTAAATTTTGCCGAAAAAAGGGGCAGTGATGGGTGAGAAAGTGACCAGGGACCCTGACGTTGGGGGGTGGAGGTGCCACCCCACAATTGGTTACGGTTGGGGCGGACCGTATCGCCAGGATGCCAGGTGGACCTGGTCTCCGGGGTCAATCTGCCGCCAAGCGAGCCGAGCGCCCCGCTACCCTCCTACGCGTAGCTCGGCCTTCAGGCTCGCAAAAATTATACGGGGGAAGGGAGACGGGTGGTCCACGGAAGTGTCCACGGTCCAGTTGGACGCTTCTACTGAAGATTTGCTACAAAATTTTTCCTTCAATGAAAAGACACAAATCGAAGAAAGTTCTTAAAAGCTCACTTGGTATGTATTATCAGACCCAGTCTGGGATCGATCCTTTATACTTAAATATTTATGATGATAAATCTTAAAACACGTTTCAAGTTTTCGGTCTGAAGACATTACAAAATTTGTCAAAACTTCAAACTTCAACCGCAACATCACTCGTCCAAGTACTAAATGAGTTTCTTAGACGTTTACCATTCTGTCTCGGAGATAAATGGCTGTCTAGAAGAAATTAATCTTTGTACTAATAGGTGGAGGTATACAGTCAGCTCATCTTGAAATTACCCGACTGCGCCAGAAGGAGGGTTATGTTTTTCGAGCGTATGTATGTATGTTTCTATTTCTATTTCTTTGGCACGCCCTACAGCCTAAACGGCTTTATGGATTTTAACTTATAAGGTGTCTTTAGATTCGTAAAAATTGTGAGAGTGAAATTATTTAAAGATGGCGTCTACGAATTAAAAAAGAGAGGGGGAAATAAACACTTAAAAAATAATACAATATGGGTATCAAATGAAACCTATTGAATAGAAGATTCCAAATATATATTTATTATAGTAATTTAATGCTACCATTTTGGCCTAAGAATAAAACGTATGAAATAAAATTAATTATTAAGAGGATATGTGAAAAAAATAGGATTCTTCAAAGCATCATATATCATGAAGTACTAACAGTAGGAGTATGATTTGCGGATATGTGTAAATTGAACATATTAGTAAAATTTTGATTGCCGCCAAAACACGATTAAGACAAATTTTCTCGATAGAAAAACAAGCCAAAGTAGCCTCCGACTTTATCTATAAACGCTTGGAACTGCTAAACGGTGAATAATAGAAACACGAGACTTGATTTAAAAAAAAGAGATTGATATTTTATAAATTTTGATTGCAGCAGAAATTAACTTACATAAATAGTAAAATCACAACTAAATAAAGTTTGTTTTGGCGCTTACGTCGTTTTATTTAGTCAGGCGCGCGCGCCGCCCCATCTCTTTCTCTCGCGTCAGGCAGTAATATAAGCTATCACAATCTATTAAAAAGCTCAGTCGGCTTTGGCCTTTGCCCGCGTCAGACCTGCGTTCGCATGCCCGATTTCCGAATTACGATTAATTATCCAGCTTACGTGTAAATATTATAGTGTAATATATTAAATGCTATCTAAAATAAATTCGAGGCCATAGCAGCTACACATTTAAGGGAATATAATTCGGAGCGCGCTCCATACAACCGAAGTCTGGTGATATTTTCACTAGTAACCAATTTTAAAGTCAATGAAATTTTTCAGAAAAAATCTAAAAACTAATCTCTATGCTTGTATGAAGTCAGATTTTGGTTAAAATGTATAGTTTTAAAGTTACAATACCTCAAAGATTTCCATACAAATCTTAAATTAATCCTAGCATTAAAACTGTATATTTTAACGAAAATCTGACTTCATACAAGCATAGAGATTAGTTTCTAGATTGTTTCTGCAAATTTTTCAATTACTGATTGGTTAGTATTGAAAATATCACCAGACTTCGTTTGTATGCAGCGCGCATTTACGCATTCGGAATAAACTTCTCTTAAGTATATTTCTCACTCAAATATGTATAGCAGTTTTTTTGGACTTCATAGACCAAGAGCTAGCTGTTATTATCTTTAAGTCGTCGGTCACGTAATGAATTCAATTTTCGGATTTACTATCTTGTTTTTCAATTTCTTCAAATAATTATATTTACGTTCACGCACCATCGGTCGTATCTTCAGTACCCATAGTCGCTGCTGTAGCTCATTCACGACGGTTTCGATACCGCCATGTAGTCGCTCGTGTACGTGTTGTATGTACAGTCGCGTGAAGTAGTGTTTCCTGTCGAACACGGTCGGGCTCGCAGTGTCTTCAACGATGTCAGGTGCTACGTGGATTCTTCCTTTGAGCCATCTTCGCCGACGACCACTGATAGCGCCGACAGCTTGTCTCCCGGCTGAGGCGCCGCGCCGCTCCTTAATCAACGTAAATCTTCGGAAAGACAATCTTCTTGTACAGGTTTCCACCATAGTTTCTCAGCGCGAATGAGATAGTGCGCTTCGATACCGATGGTGTTGCTATCTCATTTCTTCACGAACGGTGTCTCGTTCTTACGTGTTTTCTTATCAATCTTTCAATCAGAGTCGTTTTTATGGTTTTCTTTCGTTCGTTTGCGCTTCGTAGCCAATACTGTTTCATTTTTCTTCTTTCGACATAAATTGACGAACTGTAGCATGCGCGTCGTAGCTCGTAGCAAAAGTGGGTACGATGAAAATCGCTCGATTCGAGGTAGGTGAGTGTGGTCAGGTCGCTGGTGGGTGACGTGACAAGCCCCCTTTCTTCTTCTGTCTTCGGTGCTTCTGTCTTCGTCTCTTGTGGCCATTCTCGTTCGTGGTTTCGTAGGAAGCTCGGCCCGTTGTACCATCGGACCTCGCTCCCGCCGATTGAGACCGTGGCGCCGCCCGAGTTGGCGGAAAACTGCTGTACTACTGAATTTGTATTGGACACCCATCCACATAGCTCGAAGCCGGCTTGCCGATTAATGTAGTCGACTGATTTCGATACTTCTTTGGCTTCTTTTTCGGTCGGAAAACTTGTTATGTAGTCGTCCATGTAGTGGTTCTTTTCAATGGCTCGCGCGGCTGCAGGATACTTTTCTTTGAAGTCTGAAGCATTTCTATTCTTCACGTATAGCGCGGTGCATGGTGATGACATCGCGCCGAAGATCACTGAAGTCATGCGGTATTCTCGCGGTCGCTGGTTCCCTCTCTCGTCGCCCCGCTATAGAAATCGTAGTGCCTCTCTGTCGTCCTCTTGAACTTATATTTGCATAAACATTAATTCCTTTATGTCAGCTGACACGGCGTGTTGGTGTTGACGAAATCGCATTACAACTCCCGGCAGAGATTGCAGCAAGTCTGGACCGCAGAGTAGCATATCGTTCAGGCTGCGTCCGGCTGTCTTCGCTGTGGCGTTGTGTACTACTCTTATCTTCGGTTTCGCGGGGTTAATGACCGCAAAGTGGGGTAGGTACCATGTTTTATTTGGCACCGGCGGTGTGGTAGCTTCCTCGGCGTAGCCCAAAGTGAAGAGGGTTTGCATTCTTTCTTCATATTTCTTTTTCAGGTCTTCATCTCGGTCTAGTTTCTTCTCTAGGTTGTGCAGCCGTTTGAGTGAGTTTTTGTAGTTGTTCGGAATCTTCATGTCGTCTTCTTTCCATATAAGTATTGTTTTGAAGCGTCTGTCGGGCAGGCGGTGACTGGTTTCATTCAATATCTTCAATGCGCGCTGCTCTGGGTCACTATTCTGTACTCGTTTTTCTATCCCGATTGATTCAAACTCGAAATAATTCTTCATCATCTTCTTTCGTGTACAGTTATTGAAATTATGTATTTTCGTTAATAACGCCAAATAATATTATACAGGGTGTAAGGAAAAGTATCATTTTACTATGGGAGCAAACCGTTATGGGAGTTACAACTCTTTGCGTTCTATCTATCTATCTCAAGAACGGTTAACTATTATAAATGACCAAATTTGAAGAAAATTTAAAGTTCTACAATTTTTTTTAAAACTTCAAAGGTCATTTAGAGCATAGAAAAGAAGATATTTCCTAAAGACCTGTTTTTTGACATTTGACCTTGAATCTTTTGACCTGCATAAACGAGATTTTATGTGACATTTGACCTAACGTATTGGATGTCATAACGATGATTTAAAGAAGTTTGTAGCTTATTATCTCTCAATCCAAGGTTGACCCTTTTTTTCACTTAATTTTCCTGGGGTACTAGGAGAAACAGTGATAATGAAAAACAAAACGGAACAAAACATTAAATTTGAAACGTAGGCAGGAACATACCAGAAGTATGAGAGAAAAGAAAAGGTAATAAGTTGTAAATAATTTTCCAGCACTCTGTGACCTAAACCTGCATATACGTTTAGCACCCTTGCTTGTGCTCGGGTGCTAACTTCACGCTGTGCAATAATGAACTACTTAAGTCACACTTATCGTAATGTACTAATGTAAATAAATGTTGATTTTAGGTCGTAAGATAAATATTATTAGTGATTTTGTAAATAAATGTTGATTTACCATTTTAAAATTCATTCATAACCTGTTATAATATCCTGCATCATCCTCATCCTTCAATGCTATGCCATGCATCTGAGGGATGCGAGGTATTTTAGAATTACCTATGGATTTTAAAATAGGTTTATGAGTGTTATACAACTTCTCAACCTGAAAGTTCTTGTGGTATCGAGAATAACTGAGATTATTGCAGCATTACGAAACTTATTTTTTCACGTTCTTCTTACATTTTTGTTGACGGCGTAAAATAACTTCCAGGTTTCATCTATATAGTAGGTATGTTTTGACCATAGAATGTTTTGACTTACAAAATAAGAAGTTGAATTGATTTGATTACGGGACCTAAAGACGTAAAGCCTAACCAAGAACCGAACCGAAGACCAACAGGTAGCTCTCGTACTATAAAGTAAAACAAAATCCTGTAATGATAGTTTTTTTCCTTCTAGATAGGTACAGTGATTTTCGGTATGATATTAATGAGTTTTAAGTTTTTAAAGTGAAATCAATTAAAGAGTATCGTTAGTTAGGTATTGTTTCTATCTATAAATTGGTTGTCCGTAATTGATCCTGTAACAAATTAATAATTGATCAAGGAGGATAAATAGAACGATACTTAATTATAATATATTGTGTTTTTTCATACGACAAAAGGTACTAATAATATATTAACAGCGAAGCATCTTCTACGTATTTTGAGTGATTTGATTTTCGCGGGCTAGTGCGCGACGATGTTCGGTAGCGGGGCGCGGGGCGCTTGCTGCGCTAAGCCACGCCCATTTCGCTTCAATTATTTTTCGACATAGGCCCTTAAGAAAAACAAAAAAACCCGACTGCATGAAAAAATATTAACTGAAAAGGGAAAAATAAGGTATATGATCATTAATTAGCTATACCAAATTTGTTTTTGCAAATGTTATTTGAATATTAATAGGAAGGTATGGCAGGCCAACCAACCAACCAATAAATAACAAACTATTTAGGTTAGGTTTTATAATGTATGTCCGTTTGCGATACCTACCTAATAACCAGAGATCGGAATCTGGATGCGATTTTAGACGTTATCAATAATATGGATATGACTTGGAAATCCCGGGATTCCGAGAAGTCGACGAATTTTTATTACCTAATTTGCGTTTAAAAAATGTATCGAAATTGTGTTGATTTGTTTAAGAAATACATTTACTGTTATATTTAAGTACATTTTAGAATTCACTTAAATTAGTAACCAGTTTTCTGTTATTCATTTAAGGTCCGGTTATTCGAGTGCAAGCGTCTCTTTCTTACAAGCATAAGTTTGCAATTAGCCATCCCGCTTCAATTGAAGGCAGGTCCGCAAAAAAACTTATTTTTCATCAATATCTTTTCTCTTGGGTGGTGGGGGAAAAAACTAGCCTGAAAATAATTTAGACAATGTCATTTCCTATTTTTCAGTGTATTTTTTTCATTTGTAGTATTAAAATTTTTTAAGTAAAACTTGAAAAATAATACTAAACTTACCTATCTTTGCATGCTTTTATGATTGAGAGAAGTAATCACTATCGTGTTTTGAGACGATGATTCCACAGAATAATCAAGAACAGTTCAAAAACAACTAACATATATTTTTTCTGGATTAAAACAACGACTATTTCATGCTTTAAAAGTCAACCAAAAACAGGTCGATTTGGAAGATCCTGCCCTTAAAGGGAAAGATTGTGTATGCTACTCGTACAAGCAGTAGAATCATCCTCATTCGGAATCCTAGTAATGTATTTACATCCGTTACTAAGGTACCGAATTCCGGGGCAACCCGGGAAATCCCGGGATTTTTGTTCATGTCCATACTTTTGATTGTAATCGCACCCGTAGTTCCGACCTCTGCTAATAACATTCAAATTACATTTGCAGTTGGTATAGCTGATTAATGATTATAGAGCTTGTTTTTTTTTTTGTTTTTTTTTTTCTACTTTATTAATGTGCTGCGATTCATTTAGTTTATTGTTCCAAAACTGTTATATTAAATTGTTATTTTACAATGTTGCAGTTGGTTGCCCGATGCCGGCGCTATCGGAAAATTTACTAATTAATAAAATTATAAGGCAACATCGAGTGACGCGTCATAATGGTGTTGGGTTACACCAAACAATTAAAATTACCTACTATATTTTTCCTTCGATTAAGCCGTGGTGGTCAAAAAAAAGCCGTGTTGGTCCAGTAGCGAGTAACCTTGCCCGCCGTACAGGAGGCGATGCGATGGTTCGATCCCCGTCCAGACTGACTCGTACCAATGAGTTTTTCGGAATTTTTGTACGATTTGTAACACCATTGGCTTTTCGGTGAAGGAAAACACCGTGAGGAAACCTGCATGCTTCAATTTCGAGGCATGTATTGTACCCACTGTCCATTATAAGTGGCGACGGGCTCACCCTCCGTCACATTGGACAGAGTTTCGGTACTAATGGTGAAACGTGGATGTTCTGAGGTTTCAGAATATCTCTGACTACCCCCTCGGGGAATATAGTCGTGAGCATATGCATGAATGCTAATATTTTTCCCGCGACTTTGTCCGCGTTCCCGTTATCATAGTGAGATAAATGTAATTACAGGGTGTTAGGGTAAACAGTTGCATTACTCTAAGGGGTAATTGTACCCATGATAATGAACAACTTTCCCTGAGAAACCTTTAGGAAAAATAATTTCGACTTTTCATATAAACGTTCAATCAGCTGATTGCATTTACTATGGGAAATCCACAAAATTTATTGCTTTATCGTATAGGAGCGTTGTTGAGTATCATGGGTACAATCACCCCTTAAAGTAATGCAACTGTTTACCATTACATAAAAACATTTTTTTTAATTCCCCTCTCTTTAAATTTGCAGACGCCATCTTGAAATATATACCCTATGGCACTCTCAAAATTTTTACGAATCCAAAGACACCTTATAGGTTAAAATCCATCAAGCCGGACGTGCCAAAGAAATAGACATACAAACATACATACATACATATGCTCAAAAAGCATAACCCTCCTTCTGGCGCAGTCGGGTAAAAACGAATTAAATTCGCCATTCCAATTTTCTACTTGTCAGACAAATCGCCTCGTCAATTTCCACTTTCGTACCAAAAGTTGAAACGAAAAATTGTGATTTCAAAAAGTTATCAAATTTTGTTCTGTCTTCGATTCCGAACGGTTTTCATGTTTTATTTACGCCTCTACAAGCTGTAACATAACAACCCGTAATATTTAATAGGGTTGGTCATACTATCAAACTGAACAACTTTCTCGATGGAGCCATTATCGAGAATAAAATTAAAAATCTTCTGTTTTGTATGAAAAGCAGATTTATTTTTTTCGATGTTGGCTCTGTAGTGAAATTCCGATGCGTATTTGACCTGTCTACCAATCCGTATTGGGCACGCGTGGTGGACTAACGCCCATACAGGGTGTAAGGAAAAGTATCATTAACCATTAAACCACATACTCTACCACTAAGAGGAAGGATCTCTCTTTAAGACTAGAGTGAGCCATACCAATTGTAAAGTGACGACTTTTTTTGACGTTTAGGTTTGAGTGTGTGGTGTCAAGTAGTATGGACAAAAGGCACCGAGTTACATATGGCCTTATGTTTACGGTCACTTTTTACACACACTAGCTCAAAAAAAAGTGGACAGCCGCATAAACAAATATCTATAGTTCCATCTCCTTCTACTATTAAAGGTACGTCATAAGACAAAAGAGACCAACTACAATCGTAAATTTATGCGGACTCGATGGAGATCCTTCCTCTTAGCTCTACCCATAAATGGAACAACTTTTACTATGGGAGCAAACCTGTCAGATAAAAATAATGCTGTTTCATACATTTGAGTCGTGTAGGCATTGCAGTATGGGACATCAGATTTTGTTTTTATTGCGCTGTCAGGTTTGCTCCCATAGTAAAAGTTGTTCAGTTTTAAGGGTAGAATATGTGGTTTAAAGGTTGATAGTAAGGTCAGGCCTTTCTCACTCCACAGTTCAGGTACGCTTGACGGCCGATCCCCACCGAGGGGTGAATGGCAATATGTTAGGTATACCGTGTAAACTTATTGGTTAAATCTCATTAGAATTGCCGCCATTTTGTGAGTAGAGTTGAAAACCCTAGCGATGTCACGCTGCCAGCACGTGAAAGAATGAAAGAGGGAAACTATCAAAAGGAAGCTTTCATGTCTAATGACTCGGTTCATTTTTGTTTGCACGCGCGCCGTTGTGACGGTTGGTAGGTTATTCGCGAATTGTACGATAGGACGGGTGCGAATAACTTTGCACCTTTTTGCCTTGCAGAGAGAGTCGCTATTTATTTTAAATCTGTTTTCTAAGTGATCCTTCTGTACCGGTAGGTACTAGTACTTATTCTGTGGTAAGGTATAGACTCTTCTAAATAACCATACAAAACAAACCTAGCAAACAAAACTAAACTTCATACATTATGCATTTAGACCGACAATCGAATAAAGTCAATACAAACACAATTATGAAACCAACAGTAGGTCCCCCACAGACTATATGACGTCATCCTATTGACATTATTTTATCCGCAAACTAAAAGTTTGGTATTGAATACGTTGGGAAAAGTAGGTCAGATATTTTCGGTTCAGACAAACATAATTAAATAACTAAGGGGGAATTTAAACCAGCTAAGATTAACTATCTCGTCAGTTTTATTTTTGAGTTGAGTTAAAATTAAAATAAAAGTACAGTCGCCATCAGATATATCATATACAGGGTCCTTCTTAATATACCATCAGACCTATTAGACCATCAAACTGAACCACTTTCTTTATGGGACCAGCATCGAAATCGCGATAAAGAAATAGCTGGCCCATACATTTGACTCGAGTAGATTTGCAGTTTTGTATGGAACAAATGATTTTTTTTTCGCGATTTCGATGTTGATGCCACAACATCATGCATGATGATGTTGAAGATTGTTGATGTTGATTGTTTTTGTACCGTCTGTATTTCCTGTTTGTTTACTCTCTGTATACTATGTTTTTTGGTGTAAAATAAAGTATAATTGATTGATTGATGCCATAGAGAAAGTTGTTCAGTTCGACGGTCTGATCATCCGCATAAAAAAGTGTCAGTATATTAAAAGAACGACCCTGTATATAGGGTCCTTCTTAATATGCTGACACTTTTTTAAGGGGATGCTTAGACCACCAAACTAAACAACTTTCTCTATTTTTGATACTAAAAATATGCATTTATTCAACAAAACGACGCAATGGAAAATCATGCCATAATTTCTCCAAAAGTCAAAACTTCGTACAAATATGTACGAGGTTAACAGCATCCTCGTACCTCGCCAATACACATATTAAGGGCCTATGTCGAAAAATAATTGAAGCGAAATGGGCGTGTGATAGCTTATATTACTGCCTGATGCGAGAGAAAGAGATGGGGCGGCGCGCGCGCCTGAAACGACGCAAGCATTAAACAAACTTTATTTAATTGTAATTGTACTATTTATGTAAGTTCAATTCTGCTCTAATCAAAATTTATAAAAAATATATCTCTTTTTTTTAAATCAAACCTCTTGTTTCTAATATTCACCGTTTAGCACTTCCAAGCGTTTATCGATAAAGACGGAGGCTACTTTAGCTTGTTTTTCTATCGAGAAAATGTGTCTTAATCGTGTTTTGGCGCCAATCAAAATTTTAATAATATGTTCAATTTACACATATCCACAAATCATACTCCTACTGTTAGTACTTTATGATATCTGATGCTTTGAAGAATCCTATTTTTTTCACATATCTCTATGTACGGGAGGCCCCAAATCTCGTATTTGTACGAGGAACCGTACGTCTGGCAACCCTGGTGTACCTATTGTGTCTTCACAACACAACTTTGAGCACAGTGCAATAGGTTAGTTCATCAGTGCAGGACTCAGTTATGCAATTGTAGGGAAAGCGTGGTCAGCCTTTGTAGAATATTCTCTTTGAACCAGAAATTCTGGTGCCAATTCTTGTGAAATTCCATGCGAGGTGATAATTTAATTTTGGTTTCAATTGTTCGTTCTGTCGAGCTTAATAACATTTGACAATCAGATAGGTAAAGACATCATCGGCGTTTCATACATTTTTGGTCAATACAATATACAACGTGTTAATGAATAAGCGAAAAACCTCATAGACCCCAACTGATTTATAACAAAATAATTAGATTGAAACAATAATTTCATTATTTTGATACTTAAAATTTAAAGTTTTAAGTATTCAGGCAAAAATGATTTGTTATCCTTTCAGCAATGAATGAAAGCGCTAACATGCTCGTGGATACATTTTAAGAATCTTGTTTTGGTAATAAATAGAGTGAGTGTGCCCGCACGGGCAGTGGCAGTGGGTTGAGATAGAGTTCAGTAAATTTTACAAACAAATTATTTAATATTTTGAAAAAAATTACCTATGTTGAAAACATGATAATTCGATTCTGCTGTCGATTCTGAACAAACTACTTTCTAGTTTTGCGTTAATTCATTAACACGTTGTATAGAGCAAGATACAAAAATATTTATGGTACAAATAAGGCGGTCTTTTCGCTTAAAATCTACCTATTTCTTCCATACAACCTTGGGGTAGAGGAAATATAACTGAGACTACGGGTCGGTGTAACAAAGAAAAAACAAAATTAAAAGAATAACAACGATATATAGAAGAAATCGCTTTTTAGCAATAAGCCCGCCTTATTTGTACCAATTTTTAATTCTTTATCTGTATTCAAATGTATGTTCTGTTTTAGTGTGCAATAAAGTATAATTGAATTGAATTGAATCTTTGACTATTTATATGTGGACTGGTTACGCGTGTAATTCTACTAACAAACATTTCTGCCACTTTTAGCGGGGGGCGAGGTAACATGAAATCCGCAACTTTGGATTTTATTCCCCATAACTTTAGATTCTAATTATGAATGTTAAAAATCATGAAAAGTAGTCTCGTGTGAACCCCAAACGTTCTAAGTTCGAAGTTATTATTTCGCAATTATAGGCTGTCTCGTTTAGTGATAAGGTGTAAAATTGAATGTAAATGCACAAGATCAATTGTGCTTATACCGTGGCAGAGGGGTAATGCTACCGCAAGGCTAGTCCTTATAATAATTAGTCAAAGAATTGAATTGAATTAATATAAATACCTAACAACATTAGATAATAATAGATAACACAGGGTCCTTTTTAATATGCTGACACTTTTTAAGTGGAAGATCAGACCATCAAACTGAAAAACTTTCTCTATGGGACCTACTTCGAAATCGCAGAAAAAAAAATCTGCTGCCTCATACATTCGGCTCGAGTAGGATTGAAGTTTGATATGAAAGAGATGATTTTTGTTTCGCGATTTCGATGTTGGTGCTATAGAGAAAGTTGTTCAGTTTGACGGTCTGATCATCTCATTAAAATAGTGTCAGCATATTAAGAAGGAGGGAGGGACCCTATATGTGTTTACTTGATTTATTTTTTCGAACCCCCGTTTTGTTCTAAAGGAGGGGGGAGACTGAAAAAAATTTAAGAGAAGTTTATTCCGAATACGTAAATGCGCTCTGCATACAAACGAAGTCTGGTGATATTTTCAATACTAACCAATTAAACTCAATGAAATTTTGCAGAAACAATCTAGGAACAAATCTCTATGCTTGTATCGTGTCCGATTTTCGTCAAAATATACAGTTTCAATGCTAGGATTAATTTAAGATTTGTATGGAAATCTTTGAGGCACTGTAACTTTAAAACTGTAAATTTCAAGGAAAATCTGACATGATACAAGCATAGAGATTTGTTTCTAGATTGTTTCAGCAAAATTTCATTGAGTTGAATCAGTTTGTATTGAAAATATCACCAGACTTCGTTTGTATGGAGGGCGCCAACAGTAATATACCCTTAAGCGTTTAATTGAGGCGGGGGCATAAAGATAGACAGACAGAATGGACGAAATTATAAGGGTTACTTCTTGGATAAGTTATACAGTATATCCTTCTTAATATGCTGACACTTTTTAAGGGGATGATCAGACCATCAAACTGAACAACTTTCTCACTTGGACCAACATCGAAATCGCGACAAAAAAATCAACTGTTCCATACTAAACTGAAATCTTACTCGACCCAAATGTATGGGACAGCTGTTTTTTTTTTCGCTATTTCAATGTTGGTCCCATAGAGAAAATTGTTCAGTTTGATGGTCTGATCATCCTCCTAAAAAACTGTCAGCATATTAAGTTGGACCCTGTATGTCAAGATTGACAGTCGAAGCTACGAAAGCGTCAAAAAAAATTTCAACCAGTACTGGCCTCTAAACCCTATCCATATACGCACACGGACATAATTTGTAAGACGCTTCACGCACACCAACCTAAGAAGGTTGGCCCGTTTTGTTTTATACGGTAGAAGCGTTAGGCTCCTTCTAGACTTGACTTCCTTGTTTGACTACGGAACTCTAAAAATGGTCACGATTATACAGGTGAAATTGATATCATTGGCATCAAACTGAACAACTTTTACTATGAGACCTGGATACTTAAAGTTTTTCAGTTTTATGGATAGACTCTTAGTTTAGAAGGTTGCCAATGATTTCAATTTCACCCTGTATAGCCCGACAGAGAGAAAAATTCTAAATATACCATATTCGATTCAGACCACAATATACTCAAGCTACTTCCAACCAATAATATTGACTTACTTATTACATAAATGGCATTCGATCCCAAACATCCGACGATGTGGTTAGAAGATCAGAACCCAACCGTTTATTGTCTTAGGGTTCCCCGTTACTTTATTATACAATACAGGTCATATTATCATACGGGAACAAATACAGCTGAAGAACAAATATAATTATAATTGAAACATGAACACACGGCGACACATCAAGCTGCCCAAAACCAAAAAAAGCTGGCCCCGCGTAGGTAGAGTAATGTATAACGTCGCGCGGCCAGGTTATATTGGTTTAGCGTAGCTCGATGTGTACATCATTTTACCGCTTCTTATGTTTTTGAAGTAGGGTGACAAAAGATTAAGAGCGTCAGGAAGAAAATCCAATGGGGAACTTGCACCAAAATTTTGTAATTATCTTCTTATTATCGTGGAAGCTCTGAGGTTTCAGAACATCTCTCACTACCCCCTCGGGGAATATAATCGTGAGCATATACATACATACATACATCTTACTCGTAATAATAGTTGTGAATAGAACATTATTGCAAGATTTATTCTAAAGTTTTTATTCTTTACGATATATTTCAATTATAACGTTACGTGGATCGGAACGTAATTTCCAACACCAATCAGCGCAAAGTGACGAAGCGATTAGGAACTTGCGTGCGTTAGAAGAGTACGGCAACATAAATTATATTGGATGATTTTTCATGAGCTTCACGCGTCATGAAAAGGAGTGACGTCACGTCATGGCAGTGAGCAACGGAATTTGAAAAGTCAACTTGATTTGCAATAAATAAATGATTTGTGCATATTTTACCATTTCTGTTTTTGGAATTATAAGGTTTCAGAATATCTCCGACTACCCCCTCGGGGAATATAGTCGTAAACATATGTACACCACTTGACTCGTCTCTCCATACTGAAATGTTAAATGTAGGTATACTAAAAGTGAGCCTTTTAAGCGAATTGCTTAAAATATACTGAGGGTAAACTTATTTTAGAATCTAGAGGAGAACTCTAAAGTATGTAACGCATCGACCTGAACAACCTTCAATATGGGACCAACATTAAGTCGCGAAGAAAAAATGTGCTGTTCATACATTTGGGTCAAGTCGCCGTTGACACTTTCTATGTAACAGCATATTTATCTTTCCTATTTCAAAGTTGGTACCTTAGAAAAAAAAAAGTACTTTGTCGATGATGTTTTTTTTTTTTTAATTTAACCATTCATGATTTAAAAAGGCTTTAGAATAGTCACGTTGCAGGGTTTGCCCCGAACACTAGTCTTTCGCGTGGTATTCGCGCGGTTCGCAGCTCAGCCTGCCACGAGGCTCCGCAATCCTTCTCAGTTGTGTTCTTACTCAAAAACTATCCTCGAGATTGTATAGATACTCCCTCGAACCACTTGACACTGGCGGAAATGCGGTGCTAACGCACAAGCAAGAAGTCCATTAATTATAAATTTAAAAAGAAAATAGTTTATTCCGAATGCGTAAATGCGCCCTGCATACAAACGAAGTCTGGTGATATTTTCAATACTAACTGATTAAACTCAATGAAATTTGGCAGAAATAATCTAGAAACAAATCTCTATGCTCGTATCATATCCGATTTTCGTTAAAATATACAGTTTCAATGCTAGGATTAATTTAAGATTTGTATGAAAATCTTTGAGGCACTGTAACTTTAAAAACATTTTAACAAAAATCTGACACGATACAAGCATAGAGATTTGTTTCTAGATTGTTTCTGCAAAATTTCATTGAGTTTAATTGGTTAGTATTGAAAATATCACCAGACTTCGTTTGTATGGAGCGCGCCAACAGTAATATACCCTTAAGCTGTAAATTGGACGACAGGCGGAAACGTAGTTAAAATACTCGGAATGATTGTTAATTTGCTGGTTTTTCCGCAATATGTCAGCAGATTTCTGTTTAAGAATTGTTGTGACGTTTCAAACTTATTCCTAGTCTAGAACTGTAAACAGAACTTTGAAAAACTTATGCGTAACAGATCCAGTTTAGTAAAGTTTTATAAAGTTCTTGGAACCTTTGATTCTTTAACACAAGAGCGTGTTCTAACTTATGTACGTAGTACCGACTGCTTTCAAACGGTGAGGGAAAAAATGCTTGGGTCTGAGGTCACTAGCTTATAGATTATTTACTTTACTGTATAGTATCAATTATTTTATTAAATAGACTATGTATTATTGTATACATAACTTTAGATTAAGAATTTATATTGTAATAGTTATTAAGTCGTGTTATGTTGTAGAGTTTCTGGCCGCATCTTCTCTACAGCGACAACACGTTCCGACGCGGTGGTAGCTTTAAAAAGATTTGACGTTTGATAAGTGTGCTGCAAGCTCCTATATTGAATAAATTATATTGACTTTGACTTTGAGGAAACTTGCATAAGTTGAAGAAGAAATTCTGATGCGTTTTTTAAGTCTACCAATCCGCATTGGGCACGCATATGGCGTGGTAGACTAATACACCCATCCTTTAGGGTAGACCTGTGCAATGCAGTGGAACGTATAATAGGCTTCACAACGTAACACGTAACGTAACAGAACGTACAAATCTAAAACAGTTCCATCAAACCGTATAGTTTTCTTCTTTTTTTTTTTTTTTTTTTTTTATTTATTATTAATGGACTTTTTGCTTGTGCGTTAGCACCGCATTTCAGCCAATGTTAAGTAGTTTGTGGGAGTATGTATTCCAATCTCAGGAATTGTTTTTGATAAAGAACAAGAAGAGATTAAGGAATGCGGAGCCTCGTGGCAGGCAAAGACGCGACGCGCGGACAACACGCGAGACAAGTTCTCGGGTCAGAACCTGCAACGTGACTCAGTCTTCTTCTTATCGTGTGGGCAAGCCCTGGTTTCAGAGTTTTTTCAGACCGCCTTACGGACTCTGACATGGTTTTTATGTAACGACTACTACCACGAGAGATAGTAGCCGGGTCCAACGGCTTAACGTGCCATCCGAAGCACGAATCATCTTTCTTTGCAGACAATCAAGTGATTCGGCCTGCAATGTCCGAACCAACTGGGGGAAAACGCACAAAGTTACATTACATCACTAGGTTTCCCCCGTGGGAATCGAACCCACCTCCGTGTCAAGAACCCAATGCTCTTAACCATTGAACCACGGAGGCAGTAATACAGTATAGAAAAGGAAAACCTATTAATAAAGGTGTGCGCAAAAAAAATCCTATCATTTTCTACACGCGTTTTGGACATTGGCTAGTGAAAAGACAATGCGAGTTTTGTATGGAAGGTTGACGCCTTATTTATCGCCGTTGTTTTGGTCGCTAACTGATAATTTTAGTTCAGAATAAAGTAACAAACAATACATTGTTAATACATGTCGTCGACTAAAGTGTCAGACCTCGTAACTCCATTAGATCCAATTTTACAGGAGGCACAAAAAACTTCACCACGAACAATGGCGTCCCAGAGTTATATAGTTTTCTATTTATCATTTTAAATTGAAACGGCTTTTTAAAAGGATTTAAGAGTTGTACCATGGATGCATTCAGAAATGAGTAATAAAATTATATAAAATGTAATTTGAAAAATAAAATGGAGCTACGAGGTTTGACACTTTAGCCAACGATGTGTATCCCTAAACTCAGTCCGAACGGAGATATAAAGGCTTCAAGTTGAAAATTTATTAATTACGTTTACTTCTATCCTTTATATCTCCGTTCGGACTGAGTTTAGAGATATACTTGTTAAACAAGTTTTGTTTGTAACTTTATTTTAACTATAATATTCAAGTTTGACTGATGGCGGCGCTAAAAATATAGGCGAAAAGAAAAAAATAGTTTTTTTTGTCATTGGCTTTTGTCCAATTTAATGGTGAGAAGCAACTGAAGCACCACTAACAATATTTTTAAAGCTTTTAAGTTTATAATAACCTTTAAGAAAAGTTCAAAAAACATGTGATATAAAATAATTAAAGTACTAGTTAATTTTGTTAACACTTTCCAAAGGGGTTTGTGTAACTTTATATGGCGCCCTACCGCGTCCAAAAACATTCACCCTGTATATCTCGGCTCCGATATAACTTACAGCAAATTTTATTAGTCATACAGGTTTGTTAGAGGTAATGCTACAAAATAATAATAAAATTATTGGTGTCCGCAACAAAAAAATTTGACGCCATTGGCCCATATAACGACTTTTTGCGATTTCTGACATTTCCATTACTCTAACCTCAGTTTGTTCTTAAGAGTTTAGGATCCTTATAAGAAACAGGGTCGATTGGCATCAAAAAAAGTGTTTGTGCAAAATGACCATTTTCTTGCTGACAGTAATTTTTTTTCAAAATCTGTGAATGCAGGTCTAAATGTCTCAAAAAGTTATGGATAGTCTTCTAAGAACATTTAGCTATATCTACAACGGTTAAGGTACCTACCGTACTGCCCTGTCTAAAATATTCTACCCTGTATACCTCAGCCCCGATTTTACTTAGCTATATGACGTGCTCCATAGTAAGTTTGTTGACTTTAGTATCCTCTTTTTAATTTCAGTACTTCCATCAGTGGCTGCGAATGTATGAAACGACGCCAACTCTACACAAACCCTTTTACAGGGGTGGTTCAGCCAAATGGAACAACTTTTAAAAGACATGGTCACCCTAATAAAGGGCCTAATATGAATCTCACGAAGTTCAAGTTTTATTTGTAGACTCTGCAACGCATTGCGAGACGGCGTCGTCTTCAAGTAAATATTAATAAGCCTTCATGCCGCGAAGATAATATTCAAATATTAATGAGCTTCCGTGCCGCGAAGTTAATATTCAAAACGATTTCATTCACACAAGAATTAAAAAAAGAAACACGTAACAATAGTCAAGGATATTAATTTTTTTTTTTTTTATTTATAACTAATGGACTTTTTGCTTGTGCGTTAGCACCGCATTTCCGCCAATGTCAAGTAGTTTGTGGAAGTATCTATCCCAATCTCAGGGATTGTTTTTGATAAAGAACAAGAAGAGATTAAGGACTGCGGAGCCTCGTGGCAGGCAAAGACGCGACGCGCGGACAACACGCGAGACAAGTTCTCGGGTCAGAACCTGCAACGTGACTCGATATTAATTTTCAAAAGGCATAATGACCTACGTCATTTATTAATTTGAAAATTGACTGTACATAAAAATTATTGTTTGTATTATAAAGGTTTTCTTAACTATTATAAAACTGTAACAGAAGTGTCTGTACATTGAATATATTTAACAAAAAAAGATGACGATATGGTGTTAGGTGTCCCTGACTCCAAATCTACCTTTTTTAGAATGTTTTTATGTTTGTCTGTCTGTTTGCTTTCTTAGCTTCGACTGTCAATCTTGACATATTACTTATACAAGGTCTGTACATTGAAGACATTTACTAAAAAAAGATTACGATATGGTTTTTAGATGTCCCTGACTCTAGATCACCCTTTTTAGAATCTTTGTCCGTCTGTTTGTTCGTGCGAGCATCACGCGAAAACTACTGAACCGATTTTGATGAAACGTTTTTGTTTGATAACTTATGATCTGACTTAAAATCTGGTATATAATTTGTGCGGACGTAGTCGCGGGCTAACTCTAGTCTAATATAACCATTAAGAGCCAAAATAACAACAGCGCAAAACTAGCTATATCCCACAACTCCGTCTAGGTGGACTTTAAAAAATAGGTATCCTTTGTGTTAATCCAGAACATAATCTATCTGCATGCCAAATTTCATCCAAATCCATTCAGCCATTTATGCGTGATTGCGCCAGAAACATACAACCCAAACTTACAAACATCCAAACATCGTCACAAACTTTGACATTTATAATTTTAGTTATAATACAAAACGTCAATAGCTACTCGACCAAGAGTACGAGCTAGATAACACATTATGGATTGGACACCCCAAAGGATTTACGGTCGTGAATTTATGTATGTGTACATCATATAGGTACACTCGAGAGCAATGAATACGGGTCCCCAAAAACATAAACCTTAATAGACTAAGAATGATAGCTTATTCAAATAAAAAGTATTTTATAGACTATTTAAAATACTTCTACTTAAATTAATAAAATGTCTGGTTGCTGTAAAGTAATGCCAATAAAAAGCTATTGACTAAACTAATCATTTTTTGAAAATTTTAGTTTTAGTATTCAACATTTAGTACGAACGTGGTAATTTTATCACTCACACACACTAAAATGTCAGGAAAGGTTATATCTGCGACAAAAAAACAATTTTTCAATTTTTGCTCTGCGATAGAATTGACGCATTTGTGTACAAGGTGTTACAAAAATACAAATAAACATTTAAGGGGGTGGTTTAGACCATCAAACTGAACAACTTTCACTAAGGGACCAACATCGAAAAAAAATCTGATGTTCCATACTAAACTACAAATCAACTCGAGCTAAATGGGAGAGCACATTTTTTTTTCGCGTTTTCGATGGTGGTCCCATAGTGAAAGTTGTTCAGTTTGATGGTCTAAACATCCTCCTTAAAAATTTAACAATTTTATTTTTGTAAACCCCAGTATTTTAATTAAGTAAAACAAATGAAAACCAAGAAATAAATTAATTTAATTGAAGAATTCATAAATAGTCCATAAACTACTTTTATTTGAATAAGCTATCATTCTTAGTTTCCGATATATTAAGGTATATTTATAAGAGGAGTTAGAAGTGCAAAGTAGGCGTGGAACGTGTCGCTACAGGTTATGCAATGATTTGCATAACACTATAAGGCGCGCGGCGTGGTGCGAGCGAGAGGGCATTAGTAATTGTAGCAGCGTGAGCGGGAAGACAATTGGCGACAGCCGTCTCCGAAGCAAAAGCGCTACTTTGCATTTCTAACCCCTCTTATAAAGTTCTGTGACTATTTCTATCCCATCACATTATGCTAATAATCACAAAAATATTGATATCACGTTTATTAATCACAAAGTTTCCATATCAAAAAGTACCTTAAAACAACATGTATAAAGTCTAAAACTCAATAACCCAAAGTGACCATGTTTACTTGATGGCCTGTGGGACAAACTTGTAGTTTCCGAACTGTTATGTGATTTATTCAATGGTGTGTACGTAACTTAGTAAAGTAATATAACGGGAATAGTTTTTGGGTAAAATCTTGTTCTTGAGAAGAGTTTCAAGCTTCATGAAAAACTAGAATCGCTTATTCGCAGGTATGAATTTTTTTACATGGAGTGCGATTTTTGAAAGTCACACGTTGAAATCAGCATTAGAATATACAACGTGTTAATGAATTAACGCAAAACTAGAAAGTAGTTTGTTTAGAATCGAGGGCAGAATCGAATTATCATGTTTTCAACATTGGTAATTTTTTTCAAAATATTAAATAATTTGTTACTAAATTTTAAAATTTACTGAACTCGATCTCAACCCACCGCTCGGGCACTCTCACCCTACTTACTACCAAAACAAGATTCTTAAAATGTATCCACGAGCACGATAGCGCTTTCATTAATTGCTGAAATGATAACGAATCATTTTTGCCTCAAAACTGAAATGTTAATAACTCAAAATTGTAAGTATCAAAATAAAGAAATTACTTATTGTTTCAATCTAATTATTTTGTTATAAATCAGTTGGGGTGTATGAGGTTTTGCGCTTATTTATTAACACGTTGTATATGACCTAAACCTAAGAAAAAGTATAATGTCTAGAATGAGCCTAACGCTTCTACCGTATTAAACAAAGAGGGCCAACATTCTTAGGTTAGTGTGCGTGAGGCGTCATACAAATTAGGTCTGTGTGCGTGTATATGGATAGGGTTTGGAGGCCAGTACTGGTTGAAATTTTTTTCGACGCTTTCTTGGCTTCGACTGTCAATATTAACATATAAATGAAAATGAAAATGAAAATTATTTATTTCTCCTCAGAGTAGGTAGGTACATTTCCAGTAAAATTTAAAACTAAACTAGAATTAAACAACGAACTTAAAATTACACATAATCAAATACAGTACAGATTAACTTTAATATTTTGGGTGGAATGTACATCGACTGTTACCAGGGGTCCTCAATACAGGCAAGGCTTGAAACTTGAGGAACCAATTACAATTTGTTTCTTTGACAATTTGGCTGCGTACAAGTAAGTGGGTACTTGGTGGTTATCTTAGTAATCAAATGTCCACACACTAATAACTATATAATAATACATAATAAATAAATAATAATAATAAATTAAATATGTACGAGCACTGCTGATTAATATGGTGATAATGGTGATATATAGGTAAAGGGATGGTTTATACATAGATATGTTCTTTAGATTGGCCGTGGCCAAAATGCGGTCTATGGTTATGCTATTATTTTTTCATGAGGGAATTATGGATTCAGTGCTATCGTAGTCTAGACTTTTAAGCCAGTTGAAAACTACTTTTTTTGTTTCTTTTACGGAGAGATGTTTCAAGTCATAGATTTTTGCTACATAGTTATAAATCGATGCGTAGGGATAAGAACCGAGTCGCTTTGCAAAACTTATCCAAGACCTAAACAATGAAGTTTGTGCATTCCTTCGATCTGAATTTGAAACTCACGATTCTGAGGATATAATTTGGAGTGCGCTCTAAACAAACGAAGTCTGGTTATATTTTAGCAATTAAAGTCAATGAAATTTGTAGACACGTTTTAGAAACAAATATCTGTGCTTTACATTTGCCAGATTTACGTTAAAATATGTAGTTTCTTCTTAAAATTCATAGAATATGCGTTATTATGCTAACAAATAATGAAATTGTCAAAAAGTTAAAAATTCATACCAAAAACTAGTTTTCATCTACGTTTTTTCTTCTCGCTCTATCGTAAAAACGGTAATACATACAAGCGACAAACGTTGTGTGATTATAGAGCAAACTCTACAGTGTAACAACAAATAATTAATATCGTCCAAGTGTGAGTAGGTCTCGCGCTAAAAGTCCCAGAGAAAATAAAGCTTTTTTGGAAGTTAATAATATGTTGTGTGGTGGTGTGGTACCTTAGACTACTTATATGAGGACAAGTTACGCGTGTAATTCTACTATCAAACTTTTCTGCCACTTTTTGCGGGGGGCGAGACGCAACTTTGAATTTTAGTCCATTAGTTTAGATTCTAATTTTGAATGTTAAAAATCATGAAAAACAGTCGCGTGAACCCCTAACGTCATAAGTTCGAAATTATTGTTCCGCAATTATAGGCAGTCGCGTTTAGTGATAAGGTATAAAATTGTATGTAAATGCGTAAGATCTTTTGATCTTGCACGTTGGCAGAGGGGAAATGCTAAGGCGAGGTGGGTCCGTATATAATTCGTCTGAGTGTGGTACGGAACCCTCGCTGCGAGTAGCCCGACTTGCACTTGACCGGTTTTATTTCTTAACTATAAAATACTAACATTAAAAATCCAAGTGCGGCATCCAGTTAATCACGAACCAATGAACTGTCACCGAATCTGGGTTAGCGTCCTCGACTAAAATATTCTTAGGTTATTTTCATCTTAATATTTTGGCAACTACGACAATGTCACTTTCAATCAAAACTTTTTACACGCGCACTTTAAAAAAAAACTGGCTGTACACAAACGTGGCCGTTGTCACTTTAAAAAGTTTGTTAATTAAAAAGTTGAAACGTCACTTTCGAATTTCGAACTCGCGTCTCGCGCTGAAAATGCGACGTCTTCACACCGCAACGTTCGCGTCGAAACTGAAGCTGAAATGTTTCAGGAGACAGGAATAGAACTACTTTTGTCTCTCTCTGCCGCTCAGGAAGCTGGGAATGCAACCGTCAGCTGAACATAGAAAATAGTTGTTATTTTATGGTTTTGGTTTGCAAGATTGGATTTGAAACTTTGCAGTTTACTTTTAGATTGGTGAAAGTTAATTTTGTCTATCTGGAATAGGTATCGTGTCCCAGTTTTAACTGGTAAAATTTTCAACTGTAGCGTCGAGATTCATATGTCAGGATCGAAGCTTGTAGCGATCACTTCGTCTCTGCCTACTCCATTGGGATGGGACACAGACTCGATTAAATATATATTTCGTATACTAGAATGAGCCTTCTACCGTATTAAATCAAAACGGGCCAACTTTTACCTTTAGGTTTGTGTGCGTGATGCATCATACAAATTATGTCTGTGTGCGTGTATACGGATAGGGTTTAGAGGCCAGTATAGCATTATTACTCTACTTGCGCGCGACTCGGCTTTTTCCCATACTAAAAGTCGCGGCAAGCGCAGTAAAGTTGTCGCTCTCCGAAAAGCGCGGGAACAGGTTATTTTGTATGCAGCGAAGGCGCGTCGCGCGCTTATAGAGAAATCATACTAGACGTGCTGGATGCAATTTATTCGTCGGTTCAACTGTCAATCTTGATATACTCGTATAACTTATCCAAGTTCGTATGTTCGTATTTATAATTCCAGGTTCTGTGCAGGAACCGATATGATTTGCTTTGTTTCTTAATTTTCTAAATTATTGTAAATATGGTTGGCTTGTGTTAATGTGGTGGAATTAGTTTAATAATGTGCCATTAATGTAGAACAATATAGTAAAAGTGAGAGGTAAAGATAGGCGCTCCCGTTTGATACGGTTTGATCCTCACGTAAAACTCCCTTGAACATTGGAATGTGGGAACCACCCTCGCATTTCAAGAGATAGGTTAGGTTAGGTTCAGAGAAAAATATAACTAAAGACAGCGGCTGTAAGAGCTTGTTCCCATTGCCTTTCCGAAAGGATAAATATAAAAAATAAATATATAATTCCATTCACGGTGTTGTTTCATGTTATATTTTCTTTTGACTCATTATACAGGGTGTAAACTTAAATACGTTATAAACTTTAGGGATTCTTCAGACAATTAAACTGTATAACTTTTAGTATGGGACAAATTTCGAAATGGCGAAAAAAATTCGTCGGTTTATACTTTTTTATTGTCATTTTCCTAGATTTTTAGATTGACATGTTCTATGAAACAGCTGATTTTTTTTCTCAATTTCAATATTGGTCTCATAATTAAAGTTGTTCAGCCTTTTTCACCACTTCTAGATAAGTTTTTGTTAGTTTGTTATGACAGATAATGTGACATACCTACCTATCTTCGATACGAAATATGTCAAACGATCTGTCAAAATAAGCTAACAATTACATATCCAGAAGGGAATCGCGCTGCAAGTCTGACGGAGGGTGGACGCGTGCGTGGTGGCCTCTCTTAGGCTTGCACGTGGCTCCGCCATTTTGTGAAGCTCTTTTGTGTTTTAACCATAAAACAATCAATTGAGATTATAAACTACTTGACATTGGCAGAATTGCTGCGCTAGACGCTTACAACCGGCCATTAATTAAGAAAAAAAAAAAAACATATCCAGAAGTGGTGAAACAGGCCCTAAATATTGTTATTTAATCATTGATTAAATTAAAACGGGAAGATATGTGACTGGCCTACAACGCATGGACCGCATAAATTGAGCCCCCGTCGCCTAATTTCCTTAGTCGCAATATGAGTTGCATTGCGGGATTGTGATACTTTATTTTATTTTAGGCGGAATAAAGGTACCACAATGCCTTCGTGTGCTTTTACTCGTTGTACAAATCATTCAAAAAGAAAAAACAAATCACACGGCTTTACTTTTCACCCGTAAGAGACATGAAAAGCAGGTCCATTTTTCGAGTACGTAATGCAAGAATGTAACCTATCTTCCTATTTTTACAAGCTTTTAATTTAATCAAAGTATTTTATTTGTCCTTTTCTGTTATTCCTTCATGCATCGTCAACATGCACCGCATATACGAGTACAATACCTTACAGATGCAGGTTACAGCCACAGCATCCGATCGCATCCCTGATCCTTTCGATTTCCCGTTTCATCAGATTCAGGAAGAAGCACGACTTACATAGGTCAGCCTTCTTCGTTGCCGTTGTTCCAGCCAGAGATGCCAACATAGCAACTTTATAACTAGATCTAGCAGTTTTCAGATGTCTGGCAGCTACAAATTTGTAAACTTATAGCTAAACTCTTTGGCTACTTTTTGTAGCAACTATTGGGATTGAGAGTGTTT